>JARFJB010000119.1:62500-230404 GCA_036346205.1 Vesta saturnalis | reverse complement strand
CAAAAAAGATAAGTATTTTAGTACCCATGTGAAATTTCGTATCTAAGCTTAACTTCATTTCTCCTGGAGCAGATTATATTTTGGGAGAAATCCAGCGGCGGAGATAGGGGGTTTATTAGAGGCAGTTTTTAGTTTTTATCAAACATTTCTGAAACAGTTTCATATTTCAAAAATATGAAAATAAATAATTCAAATTGGGTGTTTTTAATGGTGCATATTTTTATATTTATACTTATACAAATTTATAGGTATCGATAACACTTAGGTATCGTCCTTAGTACTAGTAAAATTTTTTAGAATTGTTTCAGGTGTTAGAACATATTTATGAAATACGAAAAAGTCAAAACGCAAACATAATCCTGCTATAACAGTTTGATAAACGTATAAAGCCAACTATTTTGCTTTTCTTCCTTTTATAACTAATGCTAAAGATAGAATTGAAAAATCCTAATTCATCATGACAGTAGAACTGTCTTTAAACCTACAAGAAAAATTAAAGAGCATTTAAGGACACCTAAAGATGTCTTCTTCCGGAGTGTATAATGTAGCTTTGATACAAGACGAAAGAAATCTGCTGTAGCTGAGCATGCTTAAAATAATTTAAACCATTCAATTTGATAATATACAAATATTATATTATATATTATTATGTTAGTTAACACCGTGAAGCTATTCAGGTACATAAACATACTAACTTCAATAGGTAAAGAAGAAAATCTCCGTTTAAATTGGTTTTGGCAGTGTTTTTTCCTAGACATTGAAGTAAATGCTGCAGCACTTTGGTAGAATGGAAAAGGCAGCCCTGCTGTGGAAAGTAATGCGACAGACGGACATTTAAAGGAAGTTCTTCCATAAAAATTTCAAATATGCTGTACTAATTTAGTTAGTAAATGATTTTTTACAGCGTATTTGAACTTATGAGTTGAAGCTATGAATTTAATTGATAATGGCGTTTTATTAATGACCAGTTCTGTGTACGGGAATTCCCAAGCTATCTTTGGAATGTATTGTCATAGTATCTTTCATCAAATAGTATAGGAACAATTTGTTTAAATGATTGTTATCCCCGTCTGACAGACAAACGTTTAATTTTCTATTTTCTACGTAGGGTTGTGTTAATTTAGCACAATACCGAACTAATTTTAGTAGACGTACATCATGGTGTAATACATGAAAGGTTTTCCACAAGTCTAAATAAAAACAACCAGGAAGCTTGCGTTGATCAATTAGGTCTAGAATAAATGAAATCGAATGAAAAATGGCATTTCGTGTGGATAATCTTGGGATAAAGTCGTAATGTGATTCGGAGATAATATTATTATTCGCAATAGATAACATCATTCTATTAAACGTAATTCTTTCAATTATTTTTTAAAAAGTTAGAGGTGTGGACTGTTTATATCATATTTATACCATATGGATTACCCTTTTTAGGGAGAAAATAATTATCATATACAATGCCTCAAGTGGCCGTGTATGAGTTTTTATTGCTTCGATAGAAATTGGCCGAGTGCATTAGCACGAGACCAATTTTGAAGCAATAAACACGATTAAGCACTTTGACAAAAATTGATGCAATTCGTCGGCCACGAGTGGTATTTAAAAGACTATTCAACGAACAAAATTGACGGTCAATTGACAAGTCACGAATGAAATAATTAGTTTTAATTTAGACTTTTCCTATAATGTTTTTTTTAAAATGTTGCATTAGGGTGCACTGTGAGTCTACTTACATATTTAACACTGTAATTTTTAATTACCTTGCGCATTGTTCCATGTTTAGGTCCGTTTGTATTACGGCACCTACCATTGAGAGTTGACAATACACATCAACACTTTATTCTGAAACCTTTGTAAGATTTCAATGTTGGATTCAATAGCAGTACCCCACAATTAAATTCCGTATGTCCAGATAGGTCGAATAATACCCAGATATTTCACGTCTTCAGTTTATAGGATTTGAGCATTATTAAGTATTAATGGTGGGCATGTACTTCTTCTCAACGTAAACTTAACATGCGATGATTTAGCGTTGTTAACTTGGATTTTCCACTTTCTCATCCAATCTTCGATTTGTGTTAGGTTGTACTGCAGTTTCTCAGTTGCGACTATAGGGTTACTGTCTGAAGCTACTATTCCGGTATCATCAGCGAATGTGGCTGTAGTAGTTACGTTAGTTGTGGGTAAGTCGGCTGTATAGATTGGGTACAGTATTGGGCCAAGCACACGACCTTGGGGTACTCCAGAAGCAGCAGGGTATAGATCTGATCGTTCTTCTCTCTGCTTGACCGAAAACCATCTGTGTTGGGTTCTAAACCCGAATTGGTGGTTGGGTATAAGTTTTTTTCTTCCAGTACTGGCTTAAGTCTTAGTAGTAGTAGTAGTAACTTTTCAAATATCTTTGACAGCACTGTTAACAAGCTTATGGACCGATACGATTCTACGATTCCCGGTTTTGGAATTAGTATTATTTCCGCTATTTTTCCATTGGTTAGGGAAGCATTTCAGTCTCATTATGACATTAAATATGAATGTTAGTGCTTTTAGGAATTTTGGTGTTGTTTCTTGCAAAACTTTGCCAGTAATTAAGCCCCATCCCGGCGCTTTTTTTGGCTTTATTTCCTTTAATACGATTTTTTCAACTTCCAGAAGTGTAAATCTCTTAATAGGCAATTCCATTTGGAAGGGTTCTTCTAGAAAACTACTGATTTCTCTCTTCGTTTTGACTTACTTGTGAGGGGAAGGGTGTAAAAACTTTTTCAAGGTGTTTGCCGAAGGCAATAGCTTTTTCCTTCATTTCGTGTCCGGTTTCCGTTTTCATCTTTCACGGGTGTCACTGCTTGCTGCGTTCTTCTCATTTTTCGGGTGGCCTTCCATAAGGAGTACTCTGAGGCTTCCGTCACTGTAAGGTTGGGGAGATATTTCTGGGTATTTTGGTTTTTAATAACCAGTAATAGTTGTTTGAGGTTGTATGTAGCTTTATTAAAGTTTCATTTATCCTCAGATGATCTAGTTAATTGCCATCGTTTGCGTAATTTGCATTTCTCTGCAATTTTTTACTTTATTATTAGTGGGCATTCATCGTGAATTGTAGTTTCATGTACGTGATGGGTTGTTTACCAGGCAGCGTCTTGTATGGCTTTTGTTATTTAATTAACTGCTTACTCTATATCTTCATTAGTTTTTAAAGGTGTGTTTAAGTCGATCAATTCGTCTAGCCTTATTTTGAATACATCCCAGACAGTTTTCCTCGAATATAGCGTTGCTTGTCTTTGTTTCTGTTGGATTCGTAAGCACATGGTAATTACGACAGCTGAATGGTCAGAGGAGATATCGAGTAATGATTGAGTTTTACATGGTTTAGTGTCGATTCCCTTTGTTAGCGAAAAATCCATGCAGCAGGTATCTTCCGAGGGTGCGTTGGCCAATATGTAGGCTCACCTGTTGCAAGACATTGGATATTAATATTCTTTATTGCAGCTAATAGTTCCCTGCCTTTTGTGTTGGTAAGCCTTGAGCCCCACGGTGCGCTTTTGGCGTTAAAATCACCTCCGGCAAGAAATTTATTTCCTAAGGTTTAAAGGTATTATTCATAGTGATGTTTGTTGTTATGCCTGGGCGGGCAGTATAGGGCAGATATAATCATTGAACCTATGTGATCTACCATGGCGATGCTTTAGCTTGTAAGTAGTTACATTGATACTGTTCTAGTGCTTAATCTTTTGCCGAATAGTCACTACTGTTCCCCCATGAGGTTTTCCGTTAGGGTGCACTGTCGAATAAATACAGTAGTAGACGATATTAACATGACATCTATTTTATTTAGTTTTAAAAAGTGGGAGATTTCCTGCACATGTTGGGACAGGCCGTTGGTATTCAATATTGCTACTCTTAAGAAATCCTTGAAAGACTGCGAAAAAGAGTTGCCCGTGTGAGACCTGCCATCAAAGACAACTGGATGCTGCATCATGACAATGCAAGACCTTGTCACACTACACTCTCAATTACCGAGTTTTTGACAAACAAAAACATTCCCGTCGTTCCTCAACCACCCTATTCTCCTGAATTGAGCCCAGGTGACTTTCTCCTGTTCCCTAAGTTGAAAAACCACCTCAAAGGACACCATTCTGGAACCGACAAGCTAAAGGATATTCCAGTTTCTGAGTTCCAGAACTCCTATGAAGAGTGGAAAAACCGGATGAAGCGTTGTGTGGCTTCCCAAGGGAACTATTTTGAAAGAGATAGAGTTCATGTCTGATTATATTGTAAATAAAAAGTGTTATCAAACTAGTCTTATTATTTTATTTACAGACCTCGTATTTTGCATTATTTTGTATAAGCGTAGAACATATACTGATCTGAAAACATTTTTCTGTTTAGTTGTTTAGGTAAATGGTTAAATTATGTTGGCAATAATGTTTACTTTTAAGTCTAGAGAAGAAAATATTACATTCTTCATTTACATTTAAGCCTGCTACAGACTTAGAGACATATCTCAAGATACGGTGGTCTCGCGATACCGTCTCTTGATACATATCTCACCGTATGGAGGAGTATCGCATATGGTCTCAGGCTGTATCGATACAGATCTCGGTATCCCGTCGATTACGGGAGACGCGATACCGAAACAGAGAGATGTCGCAACTTGTCTCTGAGTGCGTACCGTGATCTCGCAATATATGCCTTATATTTGCGAAGAAAACGTAATATGGCCGAGGGTAATACAGATCATGGGTTTTGGGAAGATTTTTTAGAACGCTACAAACAATTTCGTTGTTTATGGAATTCAAAAAGTGATTTTGATAGTGATAAAAATGTGAAAGGAAATGCCTATGAACAATTGATAGAATTCTGCAAACCTAGGTATCCAGAAGCAAACAAAGATTTTGTAACGAAGAAAATTCATAATTTTCGTTGTGCATATAGAAGAGAATTAAACAAAGTTCGTAAATCCAAAAGAACTGGCTCGGGCACGGATGATTTATGTGTATTTTAAAATTTCAAGTTTTCTGTATGACGATGAGACTCCAAGACCTGGAATTTCAAATTGGGATGAAAACACTAGTAATTTAAGTAGTACACCAGTTAGTTACTTATGTTTTATTATGTTATTCTACATTGTAATATTTTTGGATCAATATTATTTTATTTTACGACCACATCGAAATATTTTTTATTTTAATTATTTGTTCTATAAAATTCCCTCGTTATTAAAAAAATATTTATATGCTTCTCTTACTTCTTTTGCTGTCAATGTTGCACCTCTGGGTGCTCTTTGTAAAGGAATAAATGCTTCAGTTTCTTGGCGCCATTCTCCTGGGCGAAAATGGTTAGCAAGTGTATCTTCTAAATCGACAGAAGATGGTGATAAGTAGGTGAATTAGGAGAATTACATATTAAATAATTATGTAGAACGCAATTAGCCAAAACAACAGGACCACAATTTTTTACACTGAGGGCAATTTTAGTTCGAAAAACTCTAAAGAGGGATGCCATGATGCCAAAGGCATTCTCTACTAGCCTTCGTGCACGCGATAGCCGATAATTGAACATTTTTTCTTCTTTGCGTATGGTTTCATTAAATTTACCATCAATGTAAACGCCTCGTCGCCAATAAATGTAAATGGTACAGAATATCCACTTCCTTCAGAGGCAGTTTGTTGTGGCAAATTTAAAATGTTACATTCAACTTTATCATAGAATCCAATTGAATTAAGAATTCCTCCATCTGACACCTTTCCGTTAGTACCGATGTGCACCATGATACATTCATAATTGGCATTTGCAATTGCAAATAAAATGACACTAAACCTTTCTTTACAGTTGTAATAATGTGACACACTGTTTGGTGGCTTTACTATATTTATGTGCTTCCCGTCTATTGCACCGCAACATCTATAAAACTGCCACTTCTCCTTAAAATCGTTTGCTATTATCTGCCATTCTTGTTAACTTTTTGGAAACCGAAACAAAATAAAAGAGCATAACAATTTATCATAGTCAAGCTTTCAATGGCCCTTAAAAAAATATTATTTTTAGGAGGATAGCAACCATGGTACTAAAACCCCTGACGACCCCTCTGAATCGATCCTTTCGCCTGCTTTACCACGAGACGGAAGTGAATCACGCCCAGAATCACAAGCGTCTTTACTCTCCACCATTTATGTCATCACACCCATCTACATCTATTCCTAGGAAGCGAGTCAAAAGGAGCTAATAGCGTTAGCAAATGAAACTTTACAGAGATGGGCCACCAATGATAAAAAAGAAAGCAGCAACGATGATCTTTGCATTATAACTGGAAAGAAAATTGCTGCTGATTTAAAGAAAATGTCTGATATGCAAAGTATGCTAGCAGACAAAATTATAAATGATGTGTGTTGTTATGGAAAAGCGGGACTTTTACAAATGGGACATTCGTTCACGTTGCACCAGCCACCGTTTTTCCAATCGAATCCTTACGCATCTGCATCCACAGCAGGTCCTAATGTAAGAAATCAACAGATTCAAGTATACAGCAGTCAGCCCTCTACGTTTCCTACAACTGACACTACAATTTCGCAACCCACGGCCATGTTATTCATTCAATGTACTCCCAGAAAGTCAATCATCTCTACAACCTAACGCAAATGCTCCTGAGAATACTAACCAGGTACATAACAATAAGCAGTCTTCACTTTTAACCGATCTGCAACCCTTTTTAAATTTAAATCACTAGAATAGATATAACTACGCTGTTTTTAATACATGAGAATATTGTTTTTTATAATTCTCTAATAAAGTTAATACTTACGTTTAGATATTTGTTTTTTAATCTGTAAATAGCCCAACAAGTTTCTGGAATAATCTCGCTAAGAGCATGCGGTGAAATAATTGCAGAAAACTTAAGGTCTGCGTAACTTCGACCTGTTGCCAAATATATTCGGTACTGATTGCTTTTCTTAACCTCGTATCTTGTTTTTCTATATCTGGTCGAATAACTTCAAGCAAGGAATAAAATGTATCTGTATTCATTCGCAAATAATTGAAGAAGTCATCAGGGGCAGAAACTTGTAATTCCTTTATTAAAGATATATGTGAAAATTTATCCTTTTCCATTAGCCACTTTTTGCACCAAATATTTCTCCTTTTCTTATTCTTGATTAAACAAACATTAATAATAATACTCATTGTAAGAATTTTTATACGAAGGAGCCATCGTGTTGCTCCAAGAAGTTTGTACGTCACAATGTTCATGATACATACAGCAGAGTATGTATGGATGCAAGGACTTGAGACATACCTCCCGATACGCTATCATGAGACCGTCTGTTGAGATATGTATCTAAGTCTGTAGCAGGTTTTAGAGATGAAAATAGGATTTTCTAAATCAGTTTAATTAAAGAACTACTTTCAGCTTCTGGAAAGAATCTGAATGTGTTTTTCAATATACAATATGTTTGTTAATTAATTGCTTATTTAGAAATTCGGATTGAGAGGTTAATAATACAGAAAAAGATATGCTGGATTTAAAGACACTACGTAAGCTTTTAATTGAAACTTGCTATAAAATTCAATATAGAGAGATATAATACCTTTATAACTTAATGCATAAATGACATCAAGATTAATATTAATATGTAGACTAATTTATACGTATTTCAATGAGAAGGAGGCGAGATTGCAATTAAGTAGGACAAGGTATGGAATTGGGAGGCTTTATTCTAATTTCTACCAGTTTCTATAATGATCCGTTGTATTGATAACGTACCAATATTAATGTCGTCTTAGCGCATTTTATTGTAATATTGAATTACTGCACTTTATTTTATTCAAAAGTTTACTGGATGTAATCAGTAATTATTCTACATACGATGCTAACTTAATTTGTAAAATTACTTTGTAGAAATATGCACTTAATAAATGAAAATAAATTCTACTAAATTCCGAAATTTATCTTTATGTTAATATTGTTTCGATACAATATTATCAAAAACTTTTAGATAGGTAATTTTAATTTTAAATTATGATAAAATAAAATTGTAATACTCGATTTCACTTTATGAAAATTATATTCAAGAACGTTTATTAACATCAGATCTAAAACGCTAATCAACACATCCTACTATTTTAGTCAAATTGAGAACGTAGGATAATATAATAAATAACGCTGATTGTCCTACTTCGTGTTATTCCGTTATTGTTATTGTCACGAAACTCTAACGAAAATACCTATAGTGCAAATACGCTGCATGATAATTTGCCATGAAACAGTAGTTTTTATATCGATTTTTATATTTAAAAATGTATATGCAAAAAGATATTTTTGCACTTCAATATGGATAGATATTGGCTTTAATTTAAAGAGTACAACTTATAGTAGTTTCCAGTATACCAAACTTGCATGCCTGAAACGTGTACAAGGTTGTATGTCGACATACGTTATAAGGAAGATGTGATCAGTAGCGTAACAAGATGCTTCCAAAAAGGGTTGTGACATCTGCCGATGCGGATGCATATTTTAGTCACTTAATTACACAAAATTAAACTGAAAACTGTCTTAGTTTCAGCAAGGACGCGAATGACGCATTTGCAAAGTGTCAAGGTGATAAAACTGCAGTGGCTGTCTGTATTAGTCATATTCAGCTAGAAATGCGCGTTGTGTGTTGTGTTGCACAGTATTTGAAAACTTCCTCATCCGCATTACGCCCAAGAAACAATGCGGATGCGGAGCCAATGCAAATGTAGGAATTTAATATATTTGAAATGGCAAATCGAGTCAACGAGCATCAATACATGTGTCCCTGCTCTATTCTCAATCGTTACATATTTTATATTTGCGCCAACTTCACGTGTGACATATTATATTGTAGATAATCAAAGCATGTAGGCATTTTTTTACTTAATATTTAGTGAAGTACATGCATTAGGTATTTTAGAAAAACCTTTTATCTAAGTAACATGTAACTTACTAGCTTTTAATTCTAGGAAATGTATAAAATTATACACTCAATTTCACATTAAATCAAAATGAAAGATATTGGACTCGGAAGCAGAAGCTGTATCAATAAGATATTTGTTGTGTATTTTTTTTACCATCCCTATTCTGGCTTTAGACATGCCGCTGTTACAAAATATAATTACTTTATCAATTGTTTAGCATAGTTACGGAATCACAAAATAGAACAAAAAAAATGAATAATTAAGCCATTTTCCACTAGTGATATACCAGTTAACACGATTGCATTTGCCCTAAAACAAGTTAAAATGAATGGTCTAATAGTCTTGGTTTGCTTTTGCAGTCAGGGCATTGGTGTTTTAGGCTTATATTCTTGATTCTAGCTAAGTAAAAAAATCATAATTATTCTTTGGTAAATGATTGGGCTGTTACCGTGAAACAAAGACGTATGATATTTTAAAATATGAACTGATGACTACAATTCTATTACTAATGAATTATGTGTAGGGGATATTGACAATTTCGAATAATGGACCTGTCTAGTGTTTTGCAAGTCAATAAAGGAAATGCTAGGTATAATGGTCATAATTTGTCTTTGTTGTCGGCAGTGATTTTTAAATATTTTGGATCACGTGAGATCCCTTCTGAACAGAGAAGAAAGGGAGACTATAAAATTCGAAATTACCAGAATTTCGACGGAGTCAAGTAAACACATACATACGAGTGATACATCTGTGCGTCGAAGCCAAAAGAAAACAATATCGAACCCAGTATACATACAAATTAGCCGTCTTCGTCTAGATACATGCTCCATTTCGATGTTGCGTCAGTGCCCGCAAATTTAGTAGTAGCAGTACAAGAAAAATAAATGGCTTCAGAGACATGGGCTAACTGATGGCAGCCAAACAGTGCGAGATAAACTTCCTACATTGTTCGAAACTAAAAATAAATCAGGACCACAAACTAAAACATGATTAAAAATATTTCATGGAAAAGGTCATAGAGAAAAAGCAACCTGCAGATATTGTAACGTTGACACAGGAGATTTCACCTGGCAACCACAAGGCGCAAGGCTGCAGAGTCCAGGTCACGGAGTTAGTAAACAATTTTGGTAAAATGGAATGCTGCTTGTCTCTAAAAATACATACGCTGGATTCTCATCGAAAATATAGGCGAGAATAAGGAGAAAGCGTCCACCAGGAAGTAATTGAAACTAGAGCGCCAATATTAATGGCAACACCGAAGAATATCATGAGAGATTACACTTCTTCACAATGTTCACAAAAGACTTTTTTTCTGTTTTTTGCAAATCTACTGTACTTTTAAATACATGTAAATTTGTTTGCCAAAATTACTAACTATTTTGCTTTACTTTGCGTATTGTAATGAAAAGGGCTCGTCTGGTTCACCATTTGAAATTAGAATACATTAGAAGTTGTCAGTTGAAACGCAGTTTATCTATCCATTCATTATTTAAGGTAGTGTAAAAGTCCGCGTGTGTGCGCGCGCGCGTGTGTGCGTGTGCGTGCGTGTGTGTGCGTGCACGTGTGTGGCGTGCGAGCGTGTGTGTGACAGAACTTCGGAAAAACTATAAAACGAAAAAGCTTCAAAATATAATGTTAAGGTTTTGGGTGTTTGGGGACAGAATATGATGAAGACGCTAACAGCAGTAGCAATATAGATATAAAATGAGTGTTGAGAAATAAAAAATACTAATATTGGAAATCTTGAAAAACTGTAAACAGACTGATTTTGCAGAAAAAAAAACATAGTTTATAGTCAATTGAGGCTCAAGTGAAATATTAGATCGCGAGAACAAAAGATTAAGAAGTTATAAATAAGAATCATGACACATTGCAAATACCAGATTAAAAAACGAAACTTACAAACACGCAATAGAATAACTCACGAAAAAGAAGAAATTGGTTACACATTGCTTAGTACATTAAAGGCTTTTGATATTGACAATATTTAATCACTATTTAATCACATGCCTTAGTATCGTACAGTACAATTAGGAATTAACTACATTGAACTACGTGAATGCAGTTATAAAAACGTGAGTTGTTATATATCACGCATCCTTTATATTATCATACCGTCTTTAGTGCGAAAGAAAATAAGTTAAAATCTGACCTTATCGAATGGATGAAACAAGACTGTTTTTCTGTACAGGTGGTTGCTGATAAATATAGTAGGGAATATATGGATAATTATACAATTATTGTTTTCCAATGAATAATTAGCAAGAAGACATTTTTAGACTCTTCGTGAAATTGTTAACGCGTGGGATCACATCGTTTTCATGCCTTCCTTCATCCTTCGCATCGTATTTTTACACGACCACGCCAGAACTGCAGTTAATGCAGTTTCTTTACCCTAGAAACCACAGACATCCTTTCGTTAATTTTGGACTTTAAATCCGATGGGAAGATTACAATGAGGTAGGGAGGAAGAATGGGATGAGAGGAATTAACGATAAGGAAAGGGTGACTGGCAGCCCTTACCGAACTCAGTAAATCGGAAAACCAATATTAAGGAGCCCATGGTAATGTGATACCTCCCCGGATTGTATGGGGTATAACATGCCTCTCACCATTATGTCGTCATGTTGTGTGGTCTCCTGATGTAACACCCTTGTAATATTCTATTTACAGTGATTTAAAAAGCCAATCTTTTCAAGTAGCAATAGATCTTCTGCAGCGACGGCAATTTATGCGGTTTGTTACACAATCCCACAGTAGTAAAGCGTCACTTGGAAATAAAGGAATTTTTTTTATAAGTGGCGTTCGTTATGCTGGAGTTATTGAGTATGTTTATTTGGTAAATATATGTTTATCCTTGTGCAGATCTCTTGTTATTTATTTTGGTTTGGTCACGTTCTATAGTTCTGGTTCATATGATTTAATAGTAACCACTTACTTTTAAACGTTTTATCAATATCAAAATCTTTTTTTTTCAAAAAATCTATAAACAATATCTTTTTTTTCTCGCATATTTATAAGTGCCTTTACTGACCGACAACGTCGTGTAAAAAAGGAGATAGAAAAATGGCCATCAAAATGTAAGAATAACGAAAAAAGATCATATACGATTTAGAAGTGGATATAGGTTGTAAATGAGAAATGGTAAAATGTGTGAATCTGTAATAAGACATTCAGTAAAGAATATTTTAACTTATTTTACGAAAATTAACAATTCATGCTTGATGGGATGAATTATTTATTTTAATATTCATGAATATTAAAATTATTTCATCTAAAGGTTCTTATTATTCAATATTCCGTAAAATGAAAGGGTAGTAATAAACAAACAGAAATAACAATTTTTAGATATTTGTTCATAAACTATAAAAATTCTAAAAAATTATTGAATGCTTTCTTTCGTCAAGGTTTTATCTTCCATTCAACTACAACATTATTTTTATAACATTTAAATATACAAATAAATAAACCTTGAATTGAATTCGGTAACAATAAAGTAAAGATATTTTTACTCACTTTCTATGTTGTAATATTAGCATTAGAAATTGAATTACAAAATTAAAATTTCTGATGAAGGCAGTTCGTAACACCAAATAAAAGCTTTTCCTTTTCATTTTGCTCAAGAGTTAGAAAACGAATGCCACAATTAAAAAAACCAAGGTTATTAGTAATGCAAAATGTACTATCCATAGTTAAACAGACATGCAAGGCTTGCAATATTAATATTATAAATATAAAGTACGAATAAAATATTAAAAATTTTTATATTTGTATTGTAAAAAAGCATGTATGTCAGAGAAGTTATTTACAATTAATTACGTTTTTAATTAATTTTTATCATTTTACGCCCCGGTTAATTTAATTTAACACTTTAGTGCACTTCTGGAATAAAGTACTCGCCATTACTTTCATGTTCACTGTTTGAACCCTTGCACGCATACAAATTTTGCAAAATTAATTTGTATTTTACACTGTAAACAAACACACATATAGATGTTTTACTAAAATTGTTTAAAGAAAGCCATGCAAGAATGTTAATTTAGTATAAATTCAGGATCTATTGTTGTGATTAACCTTAATATGTTTCAAGGTAGTCTTGGTGTTATGCAAAAGTAAGTACGTAATCAGGAAATGTTTTTTTATGATAACTACATTAATTTCGTCATTATTGGAACTAAACTAATCGTGGGTTGTTTTAAATATGTATTTAGTATTACTAATCATTCCTTATAGGAATTACTTAAGGTTACATTACAAATTCAGAAAAAACGATTTGGTAGTAATAAATAATAATAACTAATTAAGTTTAGCGTACTATGTAGGTAGTTATATTTTAGTTTAAATTAAAAGGGGAATTGGACAAATTGTCTCGTGCGCTTACTGCTTATATAGTAAATTGATCATAATAAGGTTCGTCTGAGGTTAAATTATTACGAGTTATAAATGTACACCAATTTCATTGATTGATATACATGATAAAAGGGCAAAATTTTCCATCACGAAAGTTTAAAACTTTCCAAATTTAATATACAATTATTTTGATAACTGGGTAGCTTAAAAGTTCCTCTCTTAGAAGAATAAATTAGGTTGCATGATTGATTTTAGTACCATGCTGACTAGAATGCTGCAGGTTACATGCAAATTTGATCTTTATTAAGTTTCCAACCTGACCTAAAACAATTATATTTTCGCTGCTACAAAAGAGAGAAAAGCGATTTCTCTCGTTTACTAGAGCGAATATGAACATCAATAAAAAATACAAATTTCAACTCTGTGTGCTTTGAAAAAAAAAGTTACTTCAACGTTGGTACTATTATTTTACATGACTTAAATTATGAACTTTTCAATTTTTTAGTAAGGTCCAAGCAAAGCGTTAAAAATTTGCAATTTAATTTAATTCTATTATTTAAACGCTTACAGTTTACAATTATAGATTTGAATTTTAAATGTTACATTACCTGAATAAAAAGCATAAGATTACGTAACCCAGAACAACAATTTATATGACTTTGTAGTTACATTACGAGTTCCCTCCAAATACCCAAATATGTTCGTGAGTGCTAAAGTGGCACGAGAGATAAATTGAACATTACTAAGGAATTTTTTTTAGTATCATCTCATGATTTATTACTGTAGAAAACAAAAAATTAGTGCATCACCCTCTTACATTTTATGCCCACATTCGAAATATAAAAAGACGCTTTAGATATAAACAGTAATTTATCATAAACTAAATTCATATTTCCCTAAGTTAAGCCCACTCTATCCATTTGTTGCGTAAAAATTTATTTTGTAGGTTTAATTTATTTTTCATGTTTAAAGTGGATGTTTCATTAAAGGTAATGGTTCAACCATAATATATACCTTGACAATGTGAACGAGAAACTGCACAGCTCTGTTTTTACCAGGATTTAAACACTAACAAACTCTAAAGTAATTACTGTTACGCCACATGTGTATCATAAATTAAAACGTAATACGTATGGATGGATGAACATAATACATTAAAAAGGTTAGTATAGTATTTAAAAATGAATAATTTTCAGTTTGGGCTTAGCGTTTATATTTAAATTTGCACAACATAATATGTCTTCGTAATTATAACACTACAAAGTTGTAATTATCTAGTTGTTGTTACCGCGGGCGTGAATTAAGAAAGACACTCTTCGTTACGGGCATTGTAATTGAGTTATACCAGCAACAAAAAGAGATAAGACTAGGTACATCATGTTGGAGCGCAACGAAAATAATTCTTCTTAAAATGGTTAACCAAACTGCTACGTCTATTTTTAAAACCATACAAATACATTTATAACATTGTATTAAATGGTTTATAATTCTAAGTAAGTTATTACCTACCAACTGCTTACCCTTACTTATATTAAACTCAATAAGTTATCATTTTCATATACAGTGCGCTCAGAAAGTAACGGATAAATTCATTATTTTCGAAATCGTTAATTTGTGGTCAAATCTGACACGTCGATTTTTAATTTTGATTTCGGACTTTATGCTGTGTCGCACATGTAGATGGCGCTGCGCACTTTCTGGATATGACGTCAAAGTTCATATTATTAAATGGCAACCCTGTATGTTCTTCGCGGAAATCGATGAAACTCTTTCTCCTGAGTTCAAAAATGCCGTATTTATTGAGATTATTTGAAAAAGTAAGCGCGATATTAATTATTAAATGTGGCATAATTCGAAAAGTGGTGCGGTGTTAATCAAGAACGAACTGGTGTGATTGAAATGTAGGCTTTTGTCAAAACAACAAGCAATTAGGTAACTCGATATGGAGTTTACTTTTTATTTTCAAGCGCCCGAAAACCGCATATTTATGTATAGTTATAGGTAGGCTTGAAATGCGTATTTTTGTCACCGGAAGACAAAAACCCTTTCAAGTCTTATTTTATATTTGTTTTCGTTCAGTTTATGTTTATTTTAATAAATGTTGTGCACTGTTTAGTACCCAGATTCTTAATTTAATTTTTCGAATTATGCCACATTTAATAATTAATATCGCGCATACTGTTTCAAATAATCCCAATAAATAGGGCATTTTTGAACTCAGGAGAAAGAGTTGCATCGGTTTCCGCGAAGAACATACAGGGTTGCCATTTAAAAATATGAACTTGGACGTCATATCCGGAAGTGCGACACAGTATAAAGTCCGGAATCAAAATAAAAAATCGACGTGCCGTAGGATTTTGACCACAAATTAACGATTTCGAAAATAATGAATTTATCCGTTACTTTCTGAGCGCACTGTATAATACTGTAGGAAATTATTGGATAATTTATCACGAGGGCTTAATAAAGTCAATTCGCGCGCGAATGCTGTTTGTGAGATTTATCAAGTAATTTCCTTCGCACGGTATTGAATTAGAGAATTGTGTTTCAAAAAACAAAAAATTGTGTATTCATAATTTGGAATTTAATTGACCAAAATTATGATTACCAATAGAAAGTAATTAAAATTCTTAAATCAGAAGTTTACTAAAATTACATTTGTACTCGTAAATAAGTTATTAATTGTAGGTTTATTATTATCAAATAGTGATTTTAAAGTTATTGGAAGATAATTAGTGGAAGAGTGCCTATTTAATGTAAATTCTTGACGAATTGCATTCACATTCAGCTGCGGCTATACGTTTGTGTTTTCAATATCAAAATGCCCAGAAACTTTATAAACGAACATTGCTAAGAGCTTGTATTTAATGTATACGAATATTTCTATCGAGAGAAAGATAACTTTGGACCAATGCGTAACCTTGAGGGAGTGCGAGATTACAATTTTTAAAAAATACGTCCATAATATGTAATTATCACCTCTTCAAATTGTATTCCTAGATGAAACGTGGGCATCCTCTAGAGGATCACAGAAGTGTAAAAAATTCAAATTATTCTTCTAATGGTAAAAGGTTCATCATATTACACGCCGGAAATCAAGATGGTTTTATTGAAAATGGCAGTTCAATATTCATCGCCCACGCCTAATTGTTTGATTACCACGATAACATGGATGCCGCAACCTTTGAGAGAGTTGATCAGATATTACCTAATCTACAAGAACGATTTTTAATTATGGACAACGCATCATACCACTCACGTGTTGTAGAAAAATGCCATCTAGTTTATGGAAAAAAAAGAGCTGCAAACGTGGTTAAAAATGAAAAATGTTGGTTTGTGGACACAAATTTTAAAATAGATATTTTGAATATTGCTAAACACCATAAACATGAAAAGCAATATGTTGTGGTCAACATCATTCGCGAACACGGGTATTTCATACTGAGATTACCGCAATATCAGTGTCAGTTCAATGCGATTGAAAATATTTGGGGAATTTGCAAGTGATACTATGATGGTAAAAATGGTTACTCCGACGACGTTGTAATGCAAATGTGGGAAGAGTCGTTGAAAAAATGTGATAAGTGAGGTGTGGAAAAAACTATTTTGCATACTGAAAAAATAATATCTGAGTGGTGGCCTCGCGAAAAAGCCCTCGATGTAACGGTAGAACCATTAACGGTTTCGGTAAATAATAGCGATTCAAAGACTTGGATGAAGAATGTTAATATTATTTTGGACTGCCTTCAAATCGATCAGAACGCTCAGAGGAACACTAACCAAAACCAAAGCACACAATGAATACCAGAGTTCCAAGAATTGCGTATGCAACTTACTATGCAATGCGGCAGAGCGTTCATAAGAAAGAGCAGTAGACCACTCCAACTGAGAACTCAGGAACATAAGGACAACGGCGAATCAGAAAGATCCAGAATCACCGAACATGTCTGGAGCGAAGACCACCGCATTCAATGGGATACTATACAGATAGTGGCAAAGGACGGGAATACAACTCGCCGGAAACTCAAAGAAACCACATGCATCGCACTAGCAGAAAATCTAATAAACCAAGCTAGTGTAGAAATGAAACCTATATAGATTCCAATAATGCGTGAAGAGCTTAAGCGGAACACACCTGCGCAATAGCTTACGGCGCAACACGCGCAATCAGTTATTGTGCAACCGCGTCAAAGTTTAATATATAAATACATATATGTATATATATATATATATATATATATATATATATATAAGTTCTAAAAAATATGTAATGGATTACTCAGTGGCTCAGCGGTAAAAGTGACCGACTTGTAAGTGAAAGGTACCAAAGTTCGAATCTGAGAGTAGTCAAGTGCTTGAGAAAAAATCGTACCATTTGAATTCGACTCAAGTACGAAAACAGTCCTTCTCAGGACAAAGCCAGATGATGGAGGCAGAGTCCGCTTCCGAAACGTCGCGCTATAGAAGCAAAAATTGTGGAAATAGGCCGATCAACTCAACTAATATGAAACCACAGTTACAAAACACTTATAATACAGAATATTATTTTTGCTTTTCTAAATACTTCAAACATTGTATTAAAGTACTTTTAAGCTTCAAATTTGAAATTCAAATTTATATATTTATTGCACTTCTATGATCTTAAACCAATCACTGCATTTTTTTGGATATCACAAATTAAACATTACTGACACAATATAAATGACAGCTTAATTGAACATACAATTTCTAGTTCTTTGAAATGCAATTCTCTAATTGAATATCGTTCGTGCGCGAATCGACTTTATCAAACGCTCGTGATTGCACATTAAATTATCCAATAATTTCCTTGCACTTACGGTATTATATATGAAAATGATAACTTAGTAAGTGTAATATAAGTAAGAGTAAGCAGTTGGTAGGTAACAATATATTTGATAGTATTATAAACCGTTTAATATAATGTTATAAATGTATTTGTATGATTTAAAAATAAATGTAGCAGTTGAGTGTCACTGCTTAACCATTTCAAGTGGAATTATATTCATTGCGCTCCAACATTACGTGACGATTCACCGACCGCGGTGACAAACACTGGATAATTACAACTTTCTAGCTTAAATGCCGTGTGTTAGAATGACAAAGACATACTCTGTTACGCAATGTAAATATAAGCGCTAAGCCCATCCATTTTAAAGACTATAGAAATTTTATGCTATCACACGAATGAATGAACTACTTCAGCTCTATTTAGTAAAATTACAAATAGCAACTTAAAAACATCTTTGCAATTTCCTAATTTAATACTGCAAAGTCCATAAAATTTGAATGTGTTACTTTGTCAACTACGTTTTATTAGTGGCAACTTACGTGGGTGTAAACCAAAATGTGAGTCAAATATTAATTTTTTATCAAAATGATCAGATAAACCATTGCGAATAATTTATCATTGAAATTAGTGAAAATAATAAAATTGAAGTACATAGTTCCGCTACTCAACCGAGTAATTATCGTTAACAAACATGAGCGTAAACGATCAATTAAATTCGATTGTATTTATTTCAATTGACTTGGATTGATACAAAAATAAATGTATTATAAACATTTTTCCACAAATTATTGCACGCAGCAATTGTAAACACAACACGAAGTATGTGTTTATCATGTTCGAAACCTTCGCAATAAGCAGGCCAAAAAGTGTGATACTCCGATACCTAATTAAGACCGTCAATTGTTGAAAAAACAGGATTTTAATTTATACTCAAAATAATGTTTAGATGACACAAATTAAAAAGTACGGAGATCGAGATGGGATCTGAGAACGCATTATGTGGGAATCGGAGAGAAACTGAAATTTAGCAAATAGCGAAATTGAGTAGTTTATCAAGCTGTGTGTTTAAAAGGAGGGACTTTCCTGCGAAAGACAGTGAATATTGCGAAAAATTCACTTTTAATCTCTTTTACCTAACACTGTGGCACATTCAGTGGGCACTCATTTGAGTTATCAACATATGGAGGGGCGGTCAGTAGATTAGAAAGTTACTTATTTGTAGCAGGCACTAAACAAAATTTCACCTAATATCGTCACCCGTTATTTCATAAATTTATTTTATTGATTACCTTGTTGCTCTATGGTGCAACCCTGACCTCATCCCTCCCTATCTCGTCAATTAACATAATACAACTTAGGATAACAGCAGTCGGTCAGGTATTATATCAACTTATTGCAATAAATTCTATGTTATCCATTCAAATATTTCATAAACTTTAAATTATTGAGAGTAACTTCAAATTGCGCTTTTAAAGATAGAGTTCCTTGGTACAATAAGTTTAGCCGTTTTCATAGCGAAATTAGTGAATAAATAATGTTTTTAAGCACCTTTGGCCCCAAATGATGACGAACATCTCAAATCTCATCGAGGCAATGAGATTGTCCGTTTCCTCGACGAAATTGACGTATCAATGAAGCTTTTGTGGATAGTTTGACACAAATCACCAACGAAGATTTTGGGTATAAATAAATGAAAAAAAAATGTTATTCGAAAATTTCGTTTTTGTCCTTCAAATTGACCGGTTTTTTCTAAATTTTGGACATGATAAAGATAAAGATTTTCTGGAACAATCTACAACAAGTAAGGGGCCCAAATGTTATCCCATAACTTTTGACGTGAGTTTCGGTTTAGAATTCCATTAAATAGTGATCAAATAGTCTGTATGAGGCACCCATGTATAAAATTTGGATGAAATCGGTCAAAACATTTCGGAGATTTATTTGAACGTACATCCACACGGACGGACAGGCATCACAATCTCAAGAAGTAATCAATGGTAGTGTTAGTAATGAGTGTTGTAAAGTAACTCTTACCATAAGAAAATAATGAGTGAAATTAAGTTATTTTAAGTTCTGACAACACAAAATCAGGACATCCTACATCTATCGATGTTGGCAGTTGAGGAAAAAATTGCCCAAAATATGGTAATTACAAACTTGCGATTTCATAAACATAAAAGCTAGCATAACGGATTTTAATTTTTAGTTTTAATTTAATTTTCAAAATGACAAGTTAGTAGAAGGTGAAGGTGTTTTCTGCCACAGTTTATCTTACTTATTAAACTACGAGGGTGTATTGAAAAGTAATGCTTCCATCGCTGTAACTTTATTAGTAATGGATATATTGTTTACATATTAGTGTGAAATAAAAGATTAAACTGTCCCCTATTCACCAATGTCTATCACGTTTCCACATAATCACAGTTAACAGCGACACATTTACGGCAACGTACATTTTGGAAAAGTCAGTCACGAAAGAAGGGCGCAAGATCCGGGCTATAAGGTGTATGAGGTAAAACGTCTTGAAACCCACGCAGCCGTCGCTTCAGATTTGATAGGATAGCAACATATCGTTCGGAGTTGACAGTACAGCCACGTTCCAAAAACGATACCATCACGATCTCAGAAAACAGTAATCATGACTTGTTATAAATTCGGTTACGGCGAACCCTTATGTCTGTATTCCATGGACTAACGTTACATTACAGGCCTCGTACCGAGTCAACGATTTTTTTCGGTTTTCTTTCATTTCATCTGTAAGCATTCGCGGAACCCAACGTGCACATACTTTCCTATACTTCGGCACATCGCAAATAGTGTGATGTACTCTTTCTTGCGATTTACCCATCATATTGGCAATGTCAGTTTGTTTACACCGTTGATTTTCACGAACCAGTCATCCACGCGAGCAACCTGTATTTCACCACGCTGTTCGACTAAACTCCGCTGATCATGGGGATTCAATTCATCAGAATTTTCCTTTTCACAGTCCTTACCCATCTCCTAACAGTACTCACATCAACACACGAATTACGGTACACGGCATTCAACCTTCGATGAATAACCGCACATCACAGTAGTGCGCCATATTTAGTACTGTCGTCCACAGGAGCGATGTTACTGTGAATCGCCGTTAAGGTGACTTGTTTACAAAGACTTGTAGTACATGAATAACTACTTATAATAGTTAAAGCGATGAAGGCATTACTTTTCCATAATATGTTTAAGTAGTAAATATACAGGTCGCCAGAGGAATTGTAGTTTTAGAGTAGTAGAAGATCGTAAAAAGAATCCCGAAACGGCCTATTGCAAAAAAATAGCAAATTTTCCAGTGAAACATTATTAAATTTGTTACAATTGCGTTATTAAGTATGTAAACAATGAACTAAAAATGTACGAGACTTTTGTTTGTATAATCCAATGTAATAGTTTGGTGTGGTATGCGAGAATAAGAAATGTTTTTTCGAACAAAATGGAAGTGTCCCGGTGATTATACCTACAACAACAGTTACATTTGTGATTGGCAATTAATTTAGGATAAAAGACGTCACCAAATAAAATGTCACAGGCAAAACATGAAGGACAAGGCTATTTTGCAAATAGCAAAGACTAGAATTATAGGCCATTATGGATGTCAAACCGTTAAATCTAGTAGGTGTCTCACAACTGTTCGTATTCTTCTTGACCAAGATATGATGCAAAATATTTTTTTTCCAAATTCGTTGGTTAACATTTTAGTTCCCGTTATTTAATGTGCACAATGTAATAATGACGAACGAAAGTTAGTTCAATTGGAAACTGACGGTCGTTGTGGCACTCGAGATTTAGCGGATAGCACCACCATCTATTTTTGTACACTTAGCAACAACTTTTAGGAAATTTCAATTTGGAAATTTGGTAAGGTGGTATTAATGAGCATAATGTGTACGGCCAGTGAAAAAACTTTAGGGTTCGAGAGAATACGTTATGCGTTCCATAAGAAAAAGAATAGTAGTTTCTTGTATAACTACCTAGTTTTAGTTAAAATTTTAATTTGTTATGAGCGATTAGTATTAATGTGTAGGTTTATTTGCATTATAAATTCTGAAAATGTTCGAACTACTCTGTTTTTTATCTCTAAGTTTTAATTTCTAGATTTTACCATGCAGGAGCGGAAACGTCAGTTTTAATTTTAATAGTAAATTAAAAAATTAGGAAATCTACATAAAGTAATAAGCAGATACAGGTTTCTCATTTTTTCAACAACGGGGAGATTTAAATGTTAGTGAAAAAAAATATTATTTTTCGAAACTTAGCAAGAAATAGGTTATGATAAACATTTTCCCCAATAAGTAACTATTACTTATGTTTTGATTTTTTATATAGTGTAATTAAATAGGATTATGCAAGAATGCTTCTAATTTGCAAAACTATTTGTAAAAGAGTTTTTTCAGTTATTTTATATTCAATAATTTTGGCTTTGATAATGAATAATTCATACATTCGTGTCATAGTAGCCAAAAGAAAGTATAAGGAAACCGTGAAAATTTGTTATTAAGCTGTGGGCGGTTGCTTGTTTAAAATCATTAAACTGGTCAATTCTGAGTATATTAAAAAATGCTTTATCAATCAATCACATACCTAAACTAATGGATAATTGAAAAATCAAATAAGGTTTTCTTCTTATTCACGATTAGCCTTGAAAAGAAATATTACTATCATTAATCAAAATTTCACCTAACGCATTTTAATTTTGCTGGTATTCATCCATTTACAATTAGAGGTCAATAGCAGTAAAGCAGTGTAGGAAGGGATTTGTGTGGGATTTGGATGACAAACTATGTTGCATCCAGTAATGTAGATAAACGCACGAAAGATGTTTTAATGGCAGGTAATGCTATCGACTGTACTGTAGCGATTTAAAAACGAAAAAAAGAAATGAGTTAATTTAAAACAAAAATAAGCCTTGAATTTTTAACTGAACAATTCAGAACGTTCAGAAAAAGGAAGCGTTTAATAAATATTTTAGCACTTTCCAATTGCCTTTTATTGGGTTTAATGTGACTTTCATAATTAACACGTTTTCTTATAAAGTAAAGCAGAAACATTTCTTTTATAGAACTAGTATTTAACGTAGTGATAGTTATATTACTACATGCAACCTACAGCTATATTTATGATACAAGAACTATTTTTATTTTCTTATTATTCACGTTTATGCGGAAACTTACAACCCTTTCAAGTGGTACGTTACCATATAACTTTAACATGATCAAAATTGTAGTCGTGCATGTGGAAAAGTGAATAGAAAATGGAACAATTTTTATTTAAAGATTTGAAACCTTGAACTGTTGCCACTGTAATGTCGGTTACTATTTGATCTTTTATGAATTAATCATGAGCAATAATTAATTTCATTACTTAAATTTTAAAAGTACACATTCATACATTGTGCGTCATTCTATAGTACTAGAAAATTGCATACAAACTCGTTCACCACTTTCCTTTTGTCCTTAGTGTAAGAAAACATTTTGAATTTGATTAATAACCAATTTAGATAAGAATATTTTCTATTATTTGAATGGATTCATTCATAAATTGCTATTTAATGCTGAAAGGTTCTTTGTAAAACTGTATAAAAATTGTGTTTCTATAAAACTGGGAAAAATTTACAATAAAACATTTTTTTAGCTCCTAAAAAAATCACAAAGAATTAAAACATTATTAGAAATAGTTATTTGAACAACTAGAGAAGAAAGGGACGAAAAAACACTTTCTTCTAGAGTTTTATACACAATTTTTTTTGGAACTACAATCAAAATTGAGAAATTATCGTAATGCAGTAATGAAGTTCGCTACATAACTTGTCATGTATGTAGTACGTAATGTAGACTTGGCAACAATGTTATTCATTTTTAGGTTAGTTCCTGCTTGTTTAATGCTTTGGTGTTTTCTTAAACGTCATTATTTACATTGTTTTTACTTTCCTCACTAGAGAGGAAAATTCCATTTCACTCCTTTCACTTGAAATCTATTTGGTGTGTTACAAAATCTTATTGATCATTAAAATAGAAACCCTGATCGTTTTGTTAGTCAAATGGAACTAAGAATCTACAAGATTAGTAGTATCAATTACTGGTCCAACAATCAGCAGTGACGGAGTTATTTCATCTTTCACATGATTACACATACATACACATTTTAATACTGATTTAATCTTGCTTAGTTTGGTCAATTTTATTATCAAAACTCATAAATTTAGTTACAAGAAATATATTTGAGAAGGAAATTTTTTTGTACCTTCGTTGGGTCGGGTATCACTTTACAGTAACGTTGCAAACGTCGAAGAGTTAAATAAATAAAAATTAGATCACCCGATTTAACGACAAACAATTTCAACTTTGAAGTAAAACATGCGTTAACTTCGCAATCTTTGTAAAATTGTTAAGCGGAGAGCGTTAGCTCCACACAGTTCGTAGCTCACGCGTTTTAAGTTGACGAACGCCAACAACTATACTTTTATTTGGCAGCCTTGAAGATCAAAGATTTTCAACAAGGTAAGCCATGCTTACACTTCAAGTGTAAATGTCATTAGTTCTATTATCTAGAAAATTTTCCATTATATTGCAAGGCAGGATTATGAAGGAACCAATCACTGTCCTGTATATAAATGCTATGTATTACATGGTGTGGTAATTTTTCCTTTCTCTTACTCTTTGGAACAAGACAATTCTTGTCGTGCGTATTAACCCTTTTGATTCAAAAGTATGACCATTTCTCCTTACCCCTTTAGTAATTGATGGTCTTGTATAGCTACAGGACGAGTCAGGGATTGGTGCGTGTGAGTTCATCCTACGGTTTGGTATATCATTGCTGTGCATTTTATGCAAGGATTCATTTCAATTCAATTTCGATGTTATAACTTCATGTTATATGTATTTGATCGTCAAAATAAAATTCTAGTTATCTGTTTAGTTTTGCATATTAATTGTAATCCATGATTTATTTATATCTTTAACGTAAATCCACATATACTCCAATAATGTTATATTATTGTAAAACGGGCTACTGATTATTCAATTTGTTTTACATCGAAATGTGTGATAAGTTGAATTTTGTGGAAGTTTGACAGACCAAAAATTTGTTGTACAACATGTAACAGAGCCCTTTTTAGATACCTTACTCGTTAGGGATGAGTCTAACATCATTAGATTCGGTTGGTACCAAAAAAGTAAACACCTAAATTATAGGAGTTACCATCTTCTCAAGCATAAAATTAACTTGTTAAATGAAATGAAATACAGAGTTTCCGCTATTTCTGATGCCTTTTTCATCACGATAACCTAAGAAAATTGTCGAGAATTTTTGTCGAAAACTCGCAGGAAAACCATGCCATGCAAATTGAAAATAATAAACCCCATGCAACCATTAACAACTCGTCACACCCCATACAAGATCAGGCTAATAAAATAAGCAGAGGTCTTATATATTTAGAAAACATCACACTACATATCAAATACATCTTAAAACCATTTCAAATAATAGTTGGTGGTAAACCTGTCATTACCATTGGTTCCTTGTTCTCGCCCTTAAAAACGAAATACTTTTCTTATTTTCCAACATTGTATACGCTATAAATTGCATCAAATGCTCTAGCATTTACATCGGACAAACGCCTCAGTTACTGAAGAGTAGGATTTCTGGTCACAAATTTGATATAAAGTACAAAAGATTGGGTTGCCAAATGGCAGCTCATTCCGACATTCCGACTTTGATAATCCTAAAATATTAGCTAAAGAAAGAAATCTACGAAACGTCTTTTCCTTGAGATGTGTTATATTAATAGTAATGAAAATTCAATAAATAACAGAGTTGACATTAGCATTCTGAGCACAATATACAGTCCATTTTTCAACACTGTATATATTTTTAAATTTCCCGCACATAAACTTTATTCAAAGTTGGTACTTTTATCCTTTTCTACTGATAACTTCCCGTTATCTAAGCACATTTGTTCATTCAAATTCAAAAAGCACGTTTCTTTCGTCTGTCTTCCATTTTGCCAACTTTAACTTAAGGTAAGTTTCCTTATTAGAAAATGTTAATTACCTTAATCATATTAATTTTAGCGTTTCCATTAGGATTCTTTCCATCTCACTTAATCATTTGGTCATTTAAAATATATACTTACGCCATATGCAATCACACACCTTGACACATTATTTTAAAGTGTAAGTCCTAGCACTTTTAATTATTTATATATTTGACATTCAGTAATTTTAGATTTAGTCCTGATAAAGAAACAAGATATTTCGAAATATTGACTATAATAATGGAATTTTAAAATTATGATTTCCGATTTGAGACCCTGTGAGAGGAATTGTAACCCTTGTCTCTAAATTGCTTTGTTAAAAAAATTCATTTAATTCTGGTAGACAAAGGAAAAGTCAACGCGTTTCATTCCCTCCCCAAAGGGGTTTTCAAGGTCCTCCAGCCACATTGACGGATTCCCACCATACATACATTAAGCGTGTATGCATGGTGGACTAATGATAGGTGAGGTCAGGACGGATCGCCTAAATACTGTGTGTATACGCAGTGATCATGCTGCTATATGTGTATGCCGAAAACTCCCTGAAAAACCTCATACAGGGTAGACGGTAACGGAAACGAACCAATTACCACCCGAATGCTAAGGAGGCAGTGTTACCAGAGTTTGGTTAGTTGCAATTATAGCGTTTTAGTTTCACTGATTGAGTATTAATCGAGATATGGATCACTTTTTTAATCAAAATTGATTTGCAGCTTTTAAATTACATTTAAAATGCTCGCCTCAGCAACTGTATACCGTAGCAGCCATGATCACTCATACTCTAACCATTGTACTTGTAATTTCCAAGATATCACCGATCGCCAACCTTATGGGACTGAAATGATATGATATGAAGTATAAACGTTGTGCCTACATTTACGTTTGCTTTATTGAACGGTTTATAAGTTAAAATGTGCTGATTTGAGTCGGTCTGTCTTTCTGTTGCTTGTTTACTACTGGTTTTACTTACATGTAGGTAGTTATAATATTTGGAAAACCACGTCTCGCGGCATTCAAACTAAGAAATATCAAGCAGCAGAAATTTTCTAAAAATTAAAAAACGGTAACACTAATGAAGAAATTAATTAAATGACTGACATATCTAATAATCAGACTTCGTATTAACTGCAAACGTAAAATGACGAGTGGTACAAAATTTTTGTCGTACGTAATTGATGTAATATCCGTTTCTATTAACTATTGAAATAAAAACCTCAAATATATAAAATGATTTTTTTTAAAACTAAAATACTTAATTGTTTTTGTTTTTTTAATGGTGTAATTTTATATTTATATTTTACGTAAATCTATAGCAATTATAGTTATCGTCCTCAGTGGTGGTGATATCATTAAAAATTGTTAGAATAAATTTATGAAATATGAAAAATATAAAATCGCAAACATAAGCCTGCTATTAATATAACAGTTTGACAAACGTTTAAAACCATAATAACAAAGCAAATTTAACAAAATTTAATCAAATCATGATGAAAGTGTAAAGTTGTGAAAAACTTTAATTTGAAATTGTTAAAAGCATTCACAAATAGAAACTTGACATACCAATTAAATCTAACAAAGAAATGTTTTTTGTTAATAATTGTAATTGTCATTTTACAGAAAAAAACACAATGTAGTACGTTTAATATGATTTTTAATTTTAATTTCAACTACATATGTTAAATTATTATAGTGCTAAAATTAAAACTAAGAGGCACAAGATGCCAAAACCTACTTAAACGGAGACTTCCTTCTTGCCTATTTATGTTATTAGGATGTCTATATATCTCAATAACTTTACGTTGTAAACGAACATAATAAGTTTGTCTTGACAATTTTTCCATATTATCAAATTGAATGTCATGATTTAAATTATGTAAAGCATGCTTAGCTACCGCCGATTTCCCTGGTTGACCTAATCCACAAAATCTCACATGTTCTTTGTGTCTTGATAACAACACTCCAGAAGATAATGGGTTTGAAACATCTTTAGGTGACCTTAAATGTTTTTTAATTTTTCTTGTAGGTTTAAAAACAGTTCTAATGTCATGATTAATTATGTTATGTTACCACAGCACTGTAATAGTTTAACACATGTAGTTGAAATTAAAAATCATATTAAACGTACTACATTGCGTTTTTACTGCAAAATGACTAACAACAACATTTCTTTGTTAGATTTGACTAGATCTTTAATTGGTATGTCAAGTTTCTGTTTGTGATTGCTTTTGACAATTTCAAATTAAGGTTTTTCACAACTATACACTTGCATCATAAATGGATTAAATTTTGTTAAATTTGCTTTGCGATTATAACATTTTTCGTTCACTGTTAGCCTTCGACCGTTGAGCAAAAACCTCTTGCTTTATTTTTCGTTCGACTTCACTCATTGAACAACACTACTTAAATTAACTTCCAATAAGGTCTATATTAGCTTCACTTTTAATTCTTATCTATAAAATATCTCGTCACTACATTGAATATTTCCTTGACTTAACAGATCCACACAATCACGCGCAAATAAATGCTACAAAGAAATAATTTTCCATGACGCAATTTCCTTTAATTAATAAACTACCAACAAAAATTAACCACAAAGGCTTACCCAATATATACTAAAATAATAACTACTCTCTTTAATTTTTAAACCTCAATCTATTTAACGAACAAAAAAATCATTAAATTGAATATCTAATAATTTAGTAAAACTTTCAATAAATCCAGCAGCGCCAACTCTGCCGATTTCATCACTAAGAACCAATGCTTCCTACCTTTACATAAGAGTGTACCTAAATTTCTCACAAATTCTTACGAAAAAACTAAAAAAATTCTAATTTTCTATTATGAATTCTACATCACCTCATTTTAAAATTCTTATTAAAAGCAACAGATCTGATTTCCTGTGTTAGATTTTATCATTATAAAACAAATATGTGCCCATATTAAAAATTCCACTAGCACTTAGTCGGCGCATGCGCAAAGCAAGTTATTTATTTGTTAAAAGCATTTATATGAAATATTAATTGGAAGCGCTCCTATTAACTACCACTACTAGGCTAGCTGTCAAGCCTAATCAAGTGCTCACATGCGAAACACTAACTTTCTCCTTTGTTTTAAGTTCTATTGCTTTGAAACCCTTTCTGTGCGACAAAATATTTAAGGAACACCAAAAGCGGATACTTATTTACTTGATTGATGTAGTAAAATAAAATTATACAAAAATATAACGAGATGTTGATTAACCACACCTCAACAATATTTGAGTAACCAGCGGCGTCGCGAAAACCAGCGGCGTATGTATAAAACCATATAGCAGCGGTCATAACCTTATACACTTCCGATCATTACCGAATCTAGGGACCTTCTGGATTGTGCAGCCCAGAATCAAATTCTGAATGAATTGGCGCAGGTACATTTTCGTTAATCATTGCGCCACTTATATTACTATACTTTTGCAAATATATTTTATGTATAGTTTATAGCAGCTTGAGCAGGATAGAATAAATAAACAGAATAGCTTTTCTATATTTGGCATGAACTAGTCAGGAAAGAAGAAAAGGCGTTAACAAGGTGCGCAAGGTGGCAGTTTG
Organism: Vesta saturnalis; assembly: GCA_036346205.1. Lineage (NCBI taxonomy): Eukaryota > Metazoa > Arthropoda > Insecta > Coleoptera > Lampyridae > Vesta > Vesta saturnalis. The sequence goes on along the minus strand of JARFJB010000119.1, from coordinate 200,664 downwards.
TTTAACAAACTGGGACTACTTTTGTAAGAACATATAAATTAATTTAGGAAATTAATTATAGGAACGGGTGAATAAATTTGAGAATCATTTGTAACGGTTTTTTTGCGATCTGCGAAAACTTTACTGCTACAGTACGTTTATCTACACAGTATCTACATTTCGATGCTCACCATCGTTATACCGGTTATTTGAAGAGATGGAGCAACGAACGAGATAATATCCGCCTTGAGACAAGTTATTAACCCTGAAAACTTGCAAAACGTTTGGTACCAGCTGCCCGGCTGATAATGTGCGTAACATGCAATATTTTTTAAGAGAAAACCTTAATAAGAGAGGTATTTCAAATAAGGGACCAGCACAATGGCCTGCTAGATCACCCGAGCTTCGCCTCTTACCTGTGTGATATGCCACTAAAAACGAAGTGTTCAATATTCAACCACCAGAACTTGGAAAATTTTGTAAGAAAGAGTGCTGGATGTGCTAGGATCATTAAATGGGCGCTCATTACGAAGAGTTTGTACGTATGTTAGAACACGATGCCAAAGGTGCCTGGAGAAGAATGGTGGCTATATTGAACAGATTGTTTAATTGAAATTCTGATAGGAGTTTAATTAATTTTTTGTTAATATCGCTCGTAGAAATATAAGATTTTTCAGACATGTAACTGACTGAAAAGCTCTTCTCCAGGGCTATCTATTAATCAAAAACTAAAAATAGCCGCCATTACAAGAACAGAAGATAGCGCTGATAACTTGTGAACAAGTGAAAATCGGAGGTTTCTGTTACAACGAATTTGTCGTTAATTTTATTCAAGATTCTTAACTAAAATTAGATTCCATAGTTGGCTTTATACGTTTATTAAACTGTTATATTAATAGCAGGCTTAGGTTTACGTTTTCATATTTTTCATATTTAATAAATTTATTCTAACATCGTAAACAATTTTTAAAGATTTTACGATCACACAGAGGTCGATAACTGTACCTGTTATCGAAACGTAGCGATTTATGTAAAGTATAAATAAAAAATACACCATTAAAAAGCACAAAAAGGCTAAGTATTTTAATTCATTTTTTAAAGTGTATAACAAAGAGATGTTTTAAAGATTACTCACTAGCGAATTAAAATAATATTTAATCTTATTCATTCAGTTTTAAAAGAAGCGATCCTTTTTATTCACTTATGCAAATAATGGTGACTCATAATTTCAAAAGGTTGTGCAAAATCAAGAACAGAAAATAGGTAAACGACATACATAAAATTAATGGTCAAAATGTCAGTTATGTTAATCGTACCCATAATCGAGTTTGTGAACTCATATATATCGTCAGTTGCTTGAAACGAATAAAATTTTTTATAAGCGCCTTTTCTCGATATAGTGCAAGAATTTATGTCTTATAAAGTTGATTAAACTTTTATTTAAGGATTAAGGTGGTTATTCACATCAGCCATAAAGCCTTTGAAAAATTGGATAATTTATTTTTTATATTCAATGGGTAATTTAATTTTTGATATGCTGAAATTAGTCGGTTATGTAAATTGATGTGTTTAATCCTTACATTAAACACAAAAGGGAAAATTTTTGTCCATAACGTGGAATTTATTTATTTAACGTAAAGTTTGGGGACAAGGCGACAGGAAATATTAATGACGTAATTCCTTTGTTTGGTAAAATATGATAAATGGAAGGTCCAATAATGTTACTAAATAAAGTATTTATTGTAATGCGATGACCTTAATGTTTTAATACAATGACTCCATAAATCGTAGCCACCAAGTGATTGTATTACTCCATAATCTTTGTGAATATGACTACTCGTGTTGCACAATCACGTATAGGGATCAAACAATCCCGGAAAATTACTACTTATGTAAACAATACTAAGGCGCTGAACTTATGTTTAAAATGTCAGTCCATATAATTCTGTTTGAATATGTTATGTTAACCAAGTAAATTATACAGTTAAAATTGTACTCCGTAAGTTAAAACGTCGTCGTTTATCTTAACTTTTGCGCACAGATTGTAGTTATAAACTTAATTCCGGCTGTTGAATTATACGTGTCTATGATTTTGACTTAATGTAATTAATATTTTAGCGTGCACAGTTGTGAGAACATATAATTTGATTATGAAAAATAATACGGTCTGGATGAGTCTAAATGGCTTCGCTATTATATTACCAGCTTTCGTGCAAGAAAAAGATACGCGTTTCTCGATTTCTTACAGTTTCATGTAAAGTTAATTGGATTAATTTAATGTAGCAATCTAATGATAAATTTGTAAAGAATTAATGTTTAATTTTCCTTAGTTAATTTAATGCCGTCACCCAGGCAAGAAATCAGTCTGCTAAAAAGGAAAATATAGTTAATTTACTTTATGACTAGAGATGAGATACGAAAAACACAATTATTGTTTTATGACGTAATTTAAAAGATTGTGACATGTAAAAGCGCCAAATTAAAATTTTTTTGTCAAAACCTCTATTAGCTTTTGTAACCTTCAGTACATAATTTCAGTTTTTTTATTACACATAAACAAAATCTCTGTCTCTCGATTCTAAGGCATTCGACCTAAATATAAGCTGAAAATTTCTTTCAGAATGAGAGCGAAATTGTGGAGTGGGCAAAGCTCGTTGGTTGCAGTAACCTAAATAACAAAATAAAAAAAACAGATCATAAAACGTTTATATTGCAAGTATCTGGTTGTGTGGTGTTTTAACAGTAATGAATTTTAGTATCAATTAATTTGGACTACAAAATAACTATACAAAACTTTAATCACATATAATAGCCCATTTTATATACAGGGTGGCCAAACGAGGAGGGGATGGAAGATTGTACAAAGACGAAATAAGTTAGAGACATGATTTTTGGACCACGGGTAGATATCAATAGTACTGCATTTTAGAAATATTTTTGATCATACAGGGTGTTTCATGTTGTTGGAGCAAACTAAACTTATATTTTTTTAATGACATATTATTACATTTTTGGAAAGCCCATAAAATACGCTTTCATTTGATACCAAATTGTATGGGTCTATCTCCTTTGGTTTTAGACATATTCAATTGTTTTTCGAAAAAATTATTCCACTTGCAGTCGCCGCTAATGATTTGTTAGACGACTTTTGTTTATTTTAAAATGACAAAAGATTTTGGTGGTCCTGTAGTATTTTGAAATATCATAATTTTCAGATTTTTTTAATAATGTACAGTAATTTTTTTAAATGACACCCCCCATGCTGTTCATGTCATTCAATGCCTCGTTTGATATTATTTCTTTTTCATCAAGCATATCCTATACCTAAAATTAATAATTTTCAAAATATTTTCAATTTATTTGTGAAATTGCGAATGTAATACAAAAAGACTGAAAATAGAGGTATTAAGTTGGCCATGGGATTGTAATTTCTTACTAACAAAATTGTTCAAGTAAAAACAAGAGTTAATATAACAATTACAGATTGATTTAATGGATTATTTTAAATTTGACAGACTTTTGAACAAAATTAATGCATAAAACACTCTTTCTTGCTTATAGGCAATTTAAATCAGTCCTTAGTAAAATTTCTGGAGTACTCAATTTTATTATGTTCATTTTTTACGTCTTTTTTTTTGTAAATGTAAACGTATAAAGATGGTCATGGAATTGTAATTTCATGCTAAAGAATTTTTTAATCAAGTTGTATTGATTTATAAAAGAAACTTTGGCGTTCTTAAATATCTATCACTTAACAAAGCTTTGAAATACGCTCAATTCTACTGTAAAATTTGAATTTTCGAAAGTATTTTTAATTTAATTTTTTATCTATTGGCATTACCAAATTTGTCTTAATATTGTAAACTAACTATGGATTGTTTTCAGTAAAATAGGCTGGAGAAAATAATTGTAAATATGTATTATTTTTATATGAAATACTGTGTAATAAAATTAACAAGCACAAATTACAACAAAACAAGAACAGTAAAATGAAAAAGAAAAAAAATCAAAAGTCAATTTCTCATTAAATGCTCAAATGCTATTCCTTCTACTTCAATACATTTACTAACACGTCGCACAAAATTATTTTTCACTAACTAGAGTTAGCATGTCATTACAATGCCAGCCATGTGATATTTTGCAAAGCATTTCAGATTCTTTCTTTCATATTTTCTGGTGTGGTTGGAATTTCTTTATACACATAATCTTTTCGTAACCTCACAAAAGAAATCGAGTGGGGTCAAATCAGGTGACTTCGGTGGCCAAGAAATGGGCCCTCCTCGACCTATCCACTGATTTTCTTTCCAGTGGTTTAAAAATGTTCGTACGTCTCGATGGTAGTGGGCGGGTGCACCATCATGCTGGAACCACATATTTCCATAAACTAATTCATTAATATTTTGAAAAAAGTTAGGTAGCACATCTCTTAAAAAATTTAAATGCACCTCGCCGGTTAGAGTATCTTCAAAAAAATAAGGACCTGTAACATGGGATCCAATCATTCCACCCCACACATTTAGTGACCACCGATTTTGTTGGCCAACATGCCTGATCCAATGATGTTTTCCGTGATATAATAATGCATATGCAAAAATTAATTCTTCGTTCAAAATCTTGACTATATAGTTGAAGAAGTTCTATATGATATCCGTGGTATCTATGGGCATTTAATATACTTTCACCCTAGATTTTTTATATCAGTCATATGTGACATTTGTGAAGTACTTACATACATATTTTCTTGGATTGCAAGTAATCATTTGTCATTGCTTTATTTTCCGTCTTTTTGTATTACAATCGCAATTTCACAAATAAACTGAAAATATTTTGAAAATTATTAATTTTAGGTATAAGACATGCTTGATCATTGAAAAGAAAGAATATCAAACGGGGCATAGAATCACACGAACAGCATGGGGAGGGGGGTGCCATTTAAAAAAAGTTGTATTTACAGTTACACGCCCTGCATATTATTTAAAAAATCTGAAAATTAAGAAATTTCAAAATACTACAGGACCACAAACAATTTTCTGCCATTTTAAAATAAACAAAACTCGCCTAACAAATCAGTGGCGGCGGCCGTAAGTGGGATTTCTTTCGGAAAACATTTGAATCTCTCCTAAACCAAAGGAGGTAGACCCATAGAATTTGGTGTATTTTATGGGCTTTCCAAGTTTAGTTTGCTCCAATAACATGAAATACCCTGTACGATCAAAAATATTTTTAAAATGTAGTGCCTATTGATATCTGGTCCAAAAAACATTTCTTAAACTTCTTTCGTCGTTATACAGTCTTCCACCCTCTCAGCGTTTGGTCACCCTGTATATACCGGGTGTGCCATGACGAACTAAAACTATCGGTTTACGTAAAGCCAGAAGTGTCAAATTTCTGAAAATGTGTTTGTATACTAATGTTCATATTTGTATATTTCTAAATTTAAATTGAAGGACATTTTTGGATTTAACTTTGTTTTAAATTTCACCACGTTTCGCTATCTTTTCTTTATTATCTTTTTCAACGAACAATAGATGTAATCTACTACTTGATTAAAATGGATAGGTGTCGTCGTGCGTGTATCGCTCCTTGAATTTGGTCTATTGTATGAAACCGTATTATTTATTGATTGTAAAGGGGCATCGGTCATTTGTTGAATTGGTGATTTCTATTCGTTTGCCGCACATAGAGACTACTGCAGTTGTTGCATGGAATCTCATACACTTCTTGACCTTTACCAGTTCTAAAAACTGGTCAGAAATGTTCTTTGGGAAGCTTGAAAATCTGGAATACTGGATCTATGATTTGCTGTGAAGGTTGTCTAAGTACCTACGAAGTTATGGATAAGAGAGACGCTAGCTATTGATCTTAAGAGCCAGTTGTTACCTTCACGAGGGACCTTTTTCTTATTCAGTTGGCCATCCACGGTCGATGTTTTGGTTTTCTTTTCTAAATATGATCATAATTATTTATAACATACTCAGATGAACTTAACAATGTTGCAAGCTTTTGTTGGCCGTCTATTAACAATTTCCGTTGCATTCACTTTGCCAGTCGTTACCACTAAAATGTCACTATTATTTTTGAACTCATTTAAAGTGCGGAATCGTTGTTTTGTTATGATACACTTAGGTAAGGATGTGTGCCACGTCTAATCCTATTCCTTCAGACAAATCAGGATTTATGTTTTTTAAACCAATTTCAATATTAGTAATTATATTCTCAACTAATTGGAGTAATTGGAAAATTACTATTTTACTATTGATATGGGTAATAACTAATCAAAATTTAATGAGTAACCTTGCTATGGTAAGTGTGAAACCTTGCCAATTGCGGGCTCACATTTTATAAGTACAAAAAAAAGTGGACTAGGATCTCATTATATAGAATTTATACCTATTCTAATTCTACATACATAAAGAGTAAGTTTGCATCGAGTGGGCTTGTATCTTGATGACTAAGTTAGAAGAGCAGTTACTTCTGCACAGTACAGGTTGTGTTCAACTCCCACTCGAGACAATCTTTGTCTTTATGTATTTAACTCATTTTTATCTATATTAATAAAAATATTTGTCTTCACGCCCAGGTCAGACCGTTAGGCATGGGAACTTCAACTTTGGGTAACATGCACCCCCTACCACATAGGTGCACACTAAGGGAGGATTTTTTGAAACTCAAGCTCTAAGGGATAGAAATTAAGGGTTGAAAAAATGGACCTTGTCCTAAACTCGGGCAGTTAGAGATCTGAAAATCGGGGAATCAATCTCATTAATAATCTAACGGAATGATGTTTCGCCGCTTTTTGAAATTTTACCTGAGGGGGGTGAAATTGGGTTCCAACGGGGGTTTAATTGTTTAAGCAAAGAGAATATGTCTTAAAATCCGTTAAGCCCAGGAACATTAAAATTTATCTGAACCAATTATACAGTGTGGAGTATCACGAGGATAGAAAATTATCTCTAACCAAAATGAAGATCGTTTGGAAATTTATGAATTAACGTCAGAAAAGTACTAAAGGGGAGGAGATGGGGTGAAATGAGGATTGTTGCGTTCCTTGAAATTTATAGCAAACGCATCTTAGAGATCTTTGAAATTCAACGTCCACGTCAGACCATTAGACATGGAAATAGGATATGGTTTCTATTAGTGTCTGTTGGCATACCATACCGTTCCGAAGCACGGGTATTTTGCTAGTATTATATATAATACAATGAAATATAATAAGTCCAGATATTTGCAAGATTGGAGGATTGCACACAAACATAAGTAATAAATAAATATTGAATGATATAATAAATAATGGGGAGAGTAAAAATAAAATCTACTTATCTATTAAACAATTAATTATAACAGGTTGGGTTCCAATCACTTTTTGTAGCTAATATTTACCAAATTATACACAAAAAAATTGTGTGTGCAACCGTCTGCAAAATATCACTTTGCACCCCACGCAGCGACCGCATAATGCAATCTTGCGTTAGTTGCGGACGCAAAATAGACGTAAATTACCTTTCTATCCGCTCAATTACTTCTAGTAGTGTGATAGATGTCACTTTGTGCTGAATTTTTCAGCAACTTTGTATACAAATAAATGTAGGTATGTAGCATCAATCAAGATGTCTTTGACGGCCTAAAAATTATCGGCCGTCAAAGTAGCATTTTGCGTCCATGGCATACAAATAACTATTGTCGCTTAATTACTAATATTTATGTATATACATATGATAGCTGCCTATGGTGTTTCGTGAGGGCGAACGTTTTCTGAAGGAAATTCCAAAACAAGCATACATAAGTTGACATGCTATCAAATCGACAAATCTATATTTCGGCGACTTTAGATAAAACAGGAATAGATTTTGAAAATGTTGCATGAAGATTTGAGAGTGAACCAGACTATTAATTTGACACAATGTCATTTTGTTCGCCTGACATTAAACTACAGACACACACAAGTTGAGTCCGCCAAAAACTAGCGCCTTTGTTTTATCTTTTGTACCTGAAAAAAAAACATTTGCCGCACACATTTCTTTTCTTATTTAATCAAAAGAAAACGGCTGTTGAAAGGCATCGTTTGCCGGTAGAAACATATGGTGAATACGCTTCATCCATTAAAACATGTGAGACATCGTTTCGACAATTTAAAAGTGGCGAAAGACAGTCAGCGCTCTGGTAGACCACAAAAGTGAGAAGATGAGCAATTACAGGAGCTATTGGATGACGACCCAACTCAAACTCAACAGCAATTGGCAAAATGTGTCACAAGAAACAATCAGCAGACGTTTACGAGCAATGGGGCGGATCAATAAACTCGGCATATGGGTCCCACACGATTTGAATGAATGTCAAATGAAAAATCGCAGTCCTTTGTGAAATGCTGCTTCAACGCCACGAAATGAAAATCTTTGTATCGAATTGTGACTGGTGACGAAAAATGAATTTATTTTGAAAACCCAAAGCGGAAAAAATCGTGACTTACACCTGGCGAAGTCGCTCCTTCAACACCAAGGCCAAATCAGTTCAGCAAGAAGACCATGTTTTGTGTCTGGTGGGACCAGATCGGTATTGTGTATTATGAACTCTTGAAGCCCGGCGAAACCGTTAATTCACAAAGCTATCGTCAACAAATGATTTATTTAAAAGTGATTTTGTTACACGACAATGCGCCGTCTCACACAGCAAAACCAGTGAAAGACACCTTGCAATCGCGTGGACTATCACCTATTCGCATCGCTCGGAGCGCCGCAAAAGACAAGCAGTTTTTCTGGCATGGTATTCATACATTACCTGAAAGATGGGCGGAATGTGTAGAATCCGATGACCAATATTTCGAATAAAAAAATTAATTTCCCTTGAAAATTACGTGTTTTCTTTACCACAAAAACCAGAAAAAACTTATGTATACACCGGTGGACTGTGAAATTCATATAAAACTAGATTCTTATGCATCGGATGCATAAAAAATCAGCAAAAAACAGGCACAAGCGGTTCAGGCATAAAGTGGCTCTATAATTTTGGCTGAAAAAGTTTACTCAGACTATTAGATGTCTCTTTTCTAGGCTAACTAAATACTTGATTTTCAAATCTACCTACACTAATAAAAAATGGTTCTACACGTTATACAATTATAAGTGTAATATATACACATTTTGCACACTTACTTTGTGCAACTCTGTGCATTGTACCAACGGTACCATAGATTCCGTTATATTAATTTAAAGGGATTGTTATCGAATCCATAATGTTTTACTTACTTAAAAAATGTTTTTTGCTTTAAAATTCAAATGATTGAAGTTTCCTATTAAAAAACCAAGCTTTTAATTTTAATTAGATTGGCATAAAGTGTAATTAAAAAAAAGGTATTGAAAAGTAACAACCGTAAAGGGTGTTGCTGACAAATTGTCCGTTATTCAGTAAATGCTTGCAATTAAAAAGCCTTAATGAATATTTCATTATCAAGTTTACAACATTAAATTTTTAAATGCTCAGTCATTCTATTATTTACTATTTTAAACTATCACTGATTTACAATTTACTATTGAGATCAAGGTTTTGCATATTAAGATTGATCTCGCTCAACTAAGGTACAATATCGTCACAAGATTAATACAAAGGGTCATTCCAATTTTGATATATCAATTTATTTAAATAGGTTAAATTATCAACTACCCGCACTGCTATAAAATAAAATTCGATTTGTCAGCTGGAGAGAATCAATTATTTTCGTCCAACAATATACGTATAATTACGCTTCATTTATACGCATTGTTTTTTGTAGACTATTTTTGTAGACTATTTACAAAATGTACAACGATTTCATATTACTCAAACCTAGAAATCCAATGTACATAAAATTAGAGTTGTAACACAACTTCTCTAAGTACTTTTTAATGCATTTGTTCGATTTATCAGCCTAAAAATACAACAAATGTCAAACACGATATTATTTACAGTATATAGTGGTAAATTTCTCTTGTTTACCTTCCAACCTACACATGTATGTATGTATAGAAGATTTACAAACCTTTTCTTTTACTATCGAATCGGCATATTTTACCATATTTGTTAAAGTTTCGCCGAGATCGGCCATGCCTGCATGTGAATATGCCAGTATCTACGATACTCCAGAACGATAAGACGTGCGTATTTAAGCTTGTTTTCATTTATTCTGAGCCGATGAAATCCAGCGGCGGAGTTAAGGAGTTTATTATTCGCAGTTTTTTCTAAAACAGCTGCATATTTAAAAATTTAAAAGTACCACCATACAGATTTTAAAATTACAAATGAATTATATTCCATGCAACTTTTGATGCGCCGCGACGTTTGGTAATAAAAAATTCCAAAATTGGAATGCAATCATTAGTTTTTTTTTTCAATATCTGAATAACCATCAACTTTATACGAAAATTTGGCAGATATTTTTTAAAAATAATTCATTTTTTTATAAATTTTCTTGATACGAAATCAAATAAGGCTTAGTTAAAATTTAATTAAATAGGATTTAAAACGCGTAAACTGTCATTACGATATAAAAATGTAAACTTTCACCATTATTACATATAATTAAAATATTTTGGGTTTTTTATGGTGTATTTTTATATTTATATTTTACATAAATTTATACGTTTCAACAACAATTACAGTTATCATCTTCAGTAGCGGTACTTCTTTAAGAATTGTTTAAGATGTTAGAATAAATTTTTGAAATATGAAATCTAGCCTGATAATAATATAACGGTTTGATAAACGTATAAAGCTAACCATGGAATAAAATTTTACTAGAGAATAACTAGATCCTTAATAAATTAAATATTGTTAAACTGCCTTGAAGAAGAGAAATCAGAACACCCTCTAACGCTAACGATCGAAGGCTAACAGTGAATAATGTCATAATCAATCAAAGAGCAAATTTAGAAAAATTTAATGAAATTATGATATAAGTATAAAGTTGTGAAAAACTTTAATTTCAAATTGATAAAAGCATTCATAAATAGAAACTTGACATATCTATTGAAGATCTAACAAAGAAATAGTTTTTTGTTAATAATTGTAATTGTTATTTTACAGTGAAAACACAATGTAGTACGTTTAATATGAATCTTAATTTTAAATTCAACTATATATTCAGTGACATGAAAATTGCAACACTAAGAAGGGGTAGGGACCAAACTCGACAGAAACATTTAACTAAAAGGTAGCAATTGATTAAAATTTCATTCATATGGATCAAGTGGTAATAGCTTATCTGACAGTTCGTTCAGTTTTTTGGAACAATTTTGTCAGGTGTATATTATGCGAGATTATGTTCTTCATTGTTTTCGCTTGTGATTGTTTGCTTTGAGAGTGCGCAAATGTGGAAATTAACGCCAATTAAGCGAATTCGACATAGGTCGTATTGTTGGTTTGCGCGAAGGTGGTTTTTCGTTTAGAGAAATCGCCTTAACCCTAACAAAACCACCATCATGCGCTGCTATCAGGCATGGACTGGAGAGAGCCAGGAACGCCTCAAAAGAGGAACCGGGGGGCGAAGAAGAACAAATGAGGGGCAGGACCGACATCTCCAACTTATGGCAATAAGAGACCGATTCTCAAGTACCAGATCAATTGCCGATCAATGGTTAACTAACGAAGATCGTCCTGTAACCCATCGAACGTTTTACCGCAGAATCAGAGCTTTCGGCTTCTAATCCTATCGGCCACATCTTGTGTTACCACTAACGCTCAACATCGACGACAACGCTTGGAGTGGTGTAGGTTGCGACTGCACTGGAACCAAGAGTGGCATAGGGTGGTGTTCACTGAAAAAAACCGATTCTGTTTGGGGATGCACGATGGCCGTATGAGGGCCGAAGACGTGCGGAACGTCGAAATGTTGAATTTTCTGTTGCGAGGCATGTGCACCAAACTGTACGAATTATGGTATGGTGTGCTATAACTTATGGAAGTGGGTCTCGTTTAGTATTCATCCGAGGCAATATGAACGCCCAACGATATGTAGATGAGGTGGTAGAACCCCATATGCTTCCATTTTTTTAGCAGTTGGAAGACCTACTTTTGCAGTAGGATAATGCCCGCACCCCATATTGCAAGACGTTCTTTGGCCCAATTTGCAGAGGATAATGTTAATCTCTTGCCATTTCCACCCAGATCTCCCGACCTTTCGCCCATCGAGTATGTTTGGCACATTATGGGAGAAGACTGAGAATCTGGCAGCATCCTCCGCAGACACTGCAAACTCTGCAGCACGAATTACAGGTTACTTTTGACACAATACCTCAAGAGGACATCGATTATCTGCTAGAATCGATGCCACGACGAGTGGTGGAGTGTGTAACCAACAGGGGGGAGCCAACCCATTATTAATAAAAATTATGTTTATATTTTGTTCTTTTTCTTAGAAATTTTAATCAATTGCTACCTTTTAGTAGTTAAACGTTCCTGCCAAGTTTGGTCAAAAAATTCCTACCCCTTCTTGGTGTTGCAATTTCCGTTACTGAGTATATGTTAAATTATTATAGAACTGTGATAACTTAACATATAATTGGCAAAGAATTCACTTCTAGGAAAAAACACAGCAAAAAACCTAGACATACCAAACCTAAAATTAAAATTAAGGCGTACCATTGTGTCTTTTTTTAATTATAAGATGCCAAAACCAACTTAAACGGAGACCCTATTCTTGCCTATTTAAGTTATTAGGATGTTCATATATCTTAATAGAATCATGTTTTAAACGAACACAATAATGAGTTTGTCTTGACAATTTTTCCCTATTATCAAATTGAATGTCATTATTTAAATTATTTGAAGCACGCTGAGCTACCGCAGATTTCTCTGGTTGACCTAATCCACAAAATCTCATATGTTCTTTACGTCCTGTATCAAAGCTATGTGGTTCCAATGTATCCTTTTCACAAGAACAAGATAACTTATATGTTCCGGATGATGATAATGGGTTTGAATCATCTTTAAGTGACCTTAAATGTTCTTTAATTCTTCTTCTAGGTTTAAAAACAGTCCTAATACCATGATTAATTAGGTCTTTTTAATCCTATCTGTAACATTAGTCATAAAAGGAAGAAAAGTAGTACTAACATTAAGCAGTTTTTCTAGTTTTTCTTTATGGTTACGTCTAGCAGGTGTAATAACATTATTAATATCCATTAGTTTGTACTGATTTTGTTAAATATTTATATTCAGGATCACAAATTCATTTGGCTCGGTCAACTAAAGATTTAATTAAATTAATTTTTTTACGTGGATGGTGGTTTGATAATTTATGTGTGTCGGTAAACCTTAAACATAGTGAATTGTTCGTTTAGATCGTAGTATGTCAAGAAATCGTAAACTTCAAGTAGTTTTCTTCTCCATGGTAAACTAGATGCTTAGATGAGTACCATTTATAAAAATCAAAATTCATGTAGTGCTTCTTCATGTCTCCAAATAAATGTGTCATTTACATATCTATACCAAACTGAAGGTTTTTTTAGGTGTATGTTGTAATGCGAATGTTTCAAATTTTTCCATGTAAAATTTAGATATAACAGAGCTAAGAGGGCTGCCCATTGCTACATCATCAAGAAGTTCATAGAATTTATGATTCTCGTTGTAAGTCAGTGCTGAAAAAGAATGGTTATATCTATATGATCAATATATTCAATAGTTGCTGCTCGAGAGACTTTTGTAAAAAGTGAAACAACATCAAAACTGACAATTATATCACCCCCTTCAATTAATTACGTTTTCAATGAAGTCGGTAGAATTAAATATTGATATGTCAAGAAATGGTAAACTTCCATTAGTTTATTTTTCCATGGTAAACTGGATACTAGGACGTATACCATTTATAAAAACCAAAAACTCATATAGTGCCTCTTCTCCATGTCTCCAAATAACAAATTTGTCATCTATCAAGATATCAATACCAAACTGAAGGTTTTTTAGGTCTATTTTGTAACGCTAAAGTTTCACATCTTTCCATGTAAAAATTAGCTATAACAGGGCGAAGGGAATTACCCATTGCTACACCATCAATATGTTCATAGAGTTTATTATTCCTCTGAAAATAAATCAATGTATTGAGTAGATTCTTTTAGGGGGACTTTTGTAAAACGTGAAACAACATCAAAACTGACCAAAGCACCCTCTTCAATTTGAAATTATGCATTTTTCCAACAAAGTCAGCAGAATTTCTAATATAATGGGGTGTTTTACCTATATGAGGTAGTAATACAAATGTAAGATGTTGCAAGATTGTATGTAAGAGACCCAATTGCACTAACAATAGGCCTTAAAGGAACATTACGTTTATGGATTTTTGGTAGACCATATAACTTTGGTGAAAGAGCTTCAGAGTTAGGTTGTTACATTTTTATTACAACCTCATATAGGTACAACACCACATTATATTAAAACTTCTGCCGATTTCATTACATACAGAATTTCAAATATGAAGAGGGTCAGTTTTGTTTCATTTTTTATAAAAGTCCCTCTCAAAGAAACTATTGAATATATTGTTCATATATTTATAAAGGATTCTTTTTCAGCACAGTCTTACAACGATTTAGTTTCAGTGGAATAATAAATTCTATAAACAGCTTGATGCTGTAGCAATGAGTAGCCCTCTTAGCCCCGTTATATATCATTTTTACATGGAAAACTTTGAAACATTCCCTGTACAAAATGCACCTAAATGGGTGTTAATACGTCTTAATTTTAATTTTATCTTTTGGTAGGCCTAGGTTTTTTGCCGTATTTTTTCCTTGAAGTAAATGCTTTACTAAGTATACACCGTTATTCACACTATGCGACACGGAATATTAGGGCCAAATACGTAACTTTTAAAAAGTTTCACATTTGGGACATACAGGGTGCGGCATTAGTGCGTCGAAGTACGATATACCCGTTATTAAAGGAGATATCAAAAAAAGTTATTTACAAAAATTATAGGCAACTTCAAACTATTTTCGTATTTACAGGGTGTTACATATTACCAGGGTGAACCAAACATACTCTTTTTTAAATTAGACACCCTATATATTATTTCAAATTTAGATTAAGCTCATCTCCCCCATACTTCCAATATAGGGTTTCATTACGTTACACAAGATATTCCAAAAGTTATGGTCAATTGTACACGAAAATCATTCTCATTTCAACGTCCTGTATATCCTAGACAGAACAACCTAACTATAATTTTTTTCCCGGCATAACTTTTTGATATTGGTACAGTGTTACGAGAAAGTGATATTTCTTTATTGTTGCACCAATTGAATATAGAGCGAGTCAAAACTCGAACACACGATTTTGTCAATTTTTTTAATGAATCACCCTATATTTTATTTTAAACAGTGAAAGTACACTTTATGTTCTTACATTTTTATTAAGCACTCCCTATAGCTAAAATCGTTAATTTCTCAGAAATTTTCAATTTAATAACAGAAAGAGATTTTTTTAAAAATTTCTATTACAAGTTAGCCGTGATTAATTTTATCTTAATAACCAATGTTTTTTGAATTTTTTATAATAATTTGTCACACTTTTCGTTGTTCACAGCGAATTAAAAAAAAATTTCTTTCTGTCATTAAACTGAAAATATCTCAGAAATTAACGATTTTGCTTAATAAAAATGAAAGAACATAAAGTGTATTTTCACTTTTTAAAATAAAATACAGGGTGATTCATTTGAAAAAATTGACAAAATCATGTGTTCGAGTTTTGGTTCGCTCTATATTTATTTGGTGCAATAATAAAGAAATAGCACTTTCTCGTAACACTGTACCAATCTCAAAAAGTTATGCCTAGAAAAAATTATTCCTAGAAAAAATTATTGTTAGGTTGTTCTGTCTAGGTTATACAGGACGTTGACACGAGAATGATTTTCGTGTACAATTGACCATAACTTTTGAAATACCCTGCATAACGTAATGAAACCCTATATTGGAAGTATGGGTGAGATGAGCTTAATCTAAATTTGAAATAATATATAGTGTGTTCCATTTAAAAAAAAGTATGTTTGGTTTGGTTCACCCTGGTAATATGTACACCCTGTAAATACGAACATAATTTTATAATGTGAATTTTGAAATTGCCTATAATTTTTGTAAATAACTTTTTTTTGATATCTCCTTTAATAACGGATATATCGTACTTCGACGCACTAATGTCGGACCCTGTATGGGGGTCTAATAAGGTTGCTTTTTAAAATCATTTAGATATTATACAGGATGTCCCCAAACCCTAAAACTATCAAAGTTGTCTTTTTTTAAATTGAACCCCCTTTATATTATTGCATTATTGGATTCTCGGATAACAATAAGTGTATGTTTTAATAAGGTGTAAAATACCTAAACCTTAAAGTTTTTAAAATAATTTGAATTTTGTCATAATCTAACGTAATTTTCATGTTTCAAATTTACAGTGAAGTGTAACAATAGATCATATTTGATATCTCAGTTGTAGTATCCATGCTATCTTATACAGGGTGCCCAAAAATTAAAACTAATCAAATAAGGACTTTAAACCTATGTTATTTAGAAAAGTCAGATAATTTACAATTGTAAGAATAATAATGAGGGATATCTTTACAAAAGTTCAGAAAGTTGTAACGTAATTTATAATCCAACAGGATATCACAGCAATAATGGTAAAAAGATATCAATGATAACAAAACCACTGCTAATTCTGCACAACATTTGCGGGGTTACAATTTCAACAGCAGCTCTTATGCGTATTTTCATATTGTGTGGAGGCGTATTGTGGTCAATTCTTTTTATGTATCCACATAGAAGTCTGGTGGAGTTAAGTCCGGTGATCTGGAGAGCAAATTTTGAAATCCATTTCTTCCAATCCATCTGTTCTGAAAGTTTAAAATTGCCGAACTTCACGATGGTAATGAGGCTGAGCTTCAGCAAGTTGAAGCCACATGGTTGTTCTGATATTTAAAGGGACTTCTTCTAATAATACTGGAAGTTGGTGTAAAAGAAAACCGAGAAACATCATACCATTTAAAGGTCCTTAAAAAAACCGAATCAAATTAAATATGGGCCCAGTATTCCACCCCACACACAGTGGACTACCTATTATGATTTTATTATGACTCTGTATTGATGCGGATTCGAATCAGAATAATAATGGAAGTTGTGTCTATTCACGAGACCATTGTTATGAAGAGTACGCTCATCACTAAATAACACATTATAAAATTCAAGTTTTCGTTTTCTGCCACTTTACATAACACCTACATGCAAAATTCAGTTCGGTTGTCAAAATCATTTCCACAAAAGTTCTTGGTAAAGGATGAAATCTGTGTTTTTTAAGAATTCTTAAAATACTTGCTTGACTAATGTTAGCATTTTCGAATATCTAATTTTGACTAATATTGGGATTTTCGATAACTGAACTAACTAACGTAACTTTTTTATAACTGACACTTCCACTTTCCTTAAATTGGTTGAATAATCTCCCAAAATGATGATTTCTTTCGAGAAATCTTTGAGCATAAGCTCGAGAAGCCAATATACAATTTTGATGACACTCTCCAAGAATAAGAATCATATCAATACGCTCATCTTTTGGATAAATCTTCATTTTGACTAAGTAACGCAACAATAATATTCAAATAATAACGATTTAGTTTTTTAGTTAGCATCTAAATGTCTATTAACGTCTATCTGTCTACCTATCATTATTGCTGTTACTACGACGTTTCCCACTTTCATAATGAATGTAAAGGATGTTTGTGATAGAACTCCCCATAGCGATGACTGTGAAATCAGCTGTCAGTTTGTGCCCAATTAGTGACATTTGTATTAAGTATGGTGTGGCAAATCATCATGAATAGACTCATTCTTGAACAACGCTCTCAAATTGTTCAAATTTGCTTTGAAAGTCAGTCGTCGATTCCGGAAACGTATAGACGACTTCGTGAATTTTACGGCGCACATTATCGTCCATCTGAGCAAGCCACCCGTCGCACTGTGAATAGATTTCGTACCACACACTCCCTGAAAGATGCAATAACATCTACACGTCGAAGGAATGTGTGTACTAAAGAAAATATTGCCGCTTTAAATGAAAGTGTACAAGAAAATCCAAAATTATCGATTCGTCTTCGGTCGCAGCAGTTGGGGCTTTGTCCGCGTGGAAAATTTTGCATACAGATCTTGACCTACACCCATATAAGATCCAGTTGATTGAGTAATTAAAGTCAAGTTGTGTTCAGCGATGAGGCTCATTCTTGGCTTAACGGGGTGTCAATAAGCAGAATTACCAGATATGGAGTGATACCAATCCAGAAGAGATCCCACAGACCCCATTACATTCAGAAAAATGCACAGTTTGGTGCGATTTATACGCTGGTGGTATCATTGGACCTTTAAAAATACTGGACCTAACGTTACGGTCAGTGGGGTACGTTACCGCAACATGATCAATGAATATCTTTTTCAAAATATGGATGACATTGATCCGCATGGGATGTGAATGCAACAGGATGGGGTTACGTGCTGTATGACGAATGAAACTTTCGATGTATTGCAAACAAGGTTTGGTGATAAGTTGATTTCAAGAAATGTATCTGTCAACTGGCCACCCAGGTCCTGGCATTTGACGCCTCTTGATTATTTCCTATGGGGCTAAGTGAAGTCATTGGTTTATGCTAGTAAACCAGCAACACTGGATGCCTTGGAAACCAACATTGCTGGTGTGATTCATGGCATTCGGCCACCACTGCTCGAAAAAGTAACCCACAGTGAACTGATAGAATGCGCTTCGTCAGACAGCGGCGTTGCCCATATGCCTCAAGTCGTTTTGAAATATTAATGCCATGTATTGATCTTTAAAATACTAATAGATTGTTTATCAAAAGTTAATTTTTGTGGTTTTTATTCATGTTTAAGGTTCTATCAAGCTTAAAAAAAACACCTCTATCACAAAAGAGGTTGCATAATTATCTTAAAAAATATATTATTTCATTTTTTTTTCATTTCCACTTTGTATGTTGCAAGGTCGTGTGTTTGTTCCTCACCAGATATTTTTAACCGTAGAACAAGATCTAGAAACAATAAGTGTATACCGATGACACGAAATGCTCTATAGCAATGAGTTACGTAATTTAAGTTAAAACATTGTACATTTCGGATCTACTGTTGATGATTGTGTAATAAAAAGTAATGAGTGTAAATTTTAATTAAGAGTTAAAATGCCTGCATAATTCGTTAAATGCAGGTTACTATTGCACGTTTCATGGCACAGACAACGAACAGTTAATTAATTAAGGTTATTGTAATCAAAAGTAAACAGCGCTTTTGTTTAATTATATATTAAGCTTATTAGTTAATACAGATTGCCTGGTTTGATAGTGTTTAGCGCATGTGTAATATAGTGAACATATGGACCGAATATGTTAAACATATATAAATTCTGAAGATTTACAATACGTATTAAACATTAGGGATAACAACAAAAAATTGCAGTTTTCTAATCGTGACACACAATAACAGATTTTAATTGTCGTCAAGTTAAAATGAAAGTAGGTTTCATTGGCTTTTATATTACAAATTTAAGCGAATAAGTAAACAGTGATAGATAAAAATAATTTCTTACATAAAACAACTTTTATACTACGAGTTTATAATATATACAGTAAAGAGGTGGAATTTATTCAGGGCTTCTACATCTTACAATGTATTCATTACTAAGAGTAATTTTAAACTTAATAATTAGTGTGCATTTAATTTCGTAATCGTTTGATGAAAGATCATTATTTTTATTGTTGCCTAAAATCATTTAATATCCTTTGATCTTTGAGTTCGATATTTTATTAATAAAACAGAAGGTATCTACATGAAAAGCAATTTTAAAAGAATGGTTTTATAACAAATCATTGTTTAAATGCCACTTCCATTATATGAGCATGACATTAAAAGTTGTAAATGTTAGGGAAAATTGGTAATTAGTCTGTAGGTGTCTGCCAGTTGTGTTTCAAACGTACATTTATTATTATATTTTTATTGGACATAATATCAAGCTGCAGGGGACATATTTAAATTTGCAATATTTTTTTTTATTACACTATTATCAAATAAAAGCAGAAATTCCAGCTTTAGTTTAATTGTGTTCATGAACAAATAGAAAATTTATTGCGATTTGTAGATTACGTTCCGTTTATCTTTGATCAATATGTAATAACATTCTCATAAAGATTTGTTTTAATATATACAAAAAAACCAATAACGTTTATTACAATTTCTTGCATAATGTGAAAACAGTTCACTATCTGGTACAGCATACTATGTCAGCGTGACGGAGCGACTGTTCATATATTAACAGATTGCGAAAGTATTCATTAGCGGGGTTAACACCTAGTTGGAACGCATTGTAACTGTTTTTTTTTTGTGCTGGCTTCGTAATCGTGTTTTCAATATTGTGGAAAAGCAAGGATTTTAACAAAACTCTCCATGACCGAACTAGAGACAATAAGTTCTACTTTCACTTAGAGATATCTTAATTCTTTGTTTTTACGCAATAAACACACGAATGGAAAATGCTTAAAATAAAATTTCCGTGTCTATATAGCGCATTTCTATTGTTGTACCGTAAAAATAACTGCAAACAATACAGGTCGTGTCATTGCAAAGAGTTTGACATTGAGTTATCAGGAGATGAGTCAAGTTGTGAGAGCAAATTAGTACAATATCGTATCTGTAAAGTAGTGAACTCATGTTACGCCCCTGACAATTTTAACGTATCAAATAATATCATGAACGATGGTATTTAAACTTAAAATGAAAATTGTTGAATATTTTTGTTTTAAATGTAAAATTAAGAAATATTAAAGGTTACAGGCACGCCTATGCATACCACCATATTTATAACTCGCGTACGCCTTCCAGTGACTAATTCATTCCCTTTCGAACGTGGAGTAATTTGCTAAATATCTTTCAATCTTACCATCATAGTATAATGGAAATTTTGCAGAAACTGAAGGTCAAATAAAGTAAGAGTTTCTAACTTTGCGGAAAAACAAAGTCCTTTTGCGGAAGAAACAAAAACGTTTACTTTTTGCTTCAATATAGCGTATAATGATTTCCTAATTGCAATATGACATATGAACATAGTCATTTGAGAATATAGAGATTTAAAAATAAAAAGGATGACTGCCAATAAGCGCGATTTTGGTTTACAAAAGTAATTTTCACGAAAAATTAAACGAATTGAATACGACCGAATTTATGTAATAAATAGTATTACAAATTTTAGTGTTGTTTAAGAATATTAATTTTTGTTTCAACTACAAAAAGAGCGAAGACGATAGATAATTTTCGAATCTACGTCACCTTCCAAGTAATTTCTCGATAGCTTATCTTGAATTTGGTGGCGAAAAATAAAATATTATAAAGGGTTGATGGTTAACATAAATGCACGAAACAGGTGCATGGTAGAAAACAGATTTTGACGTTTGCTTGTTGTCGTTCGTACGATTAAGTAGCCCATAGAGGAGAGTTTCCCATAACTTAGTGGATGAATTTATTTATTTAAGTACATCATAACGCATTGCGGCTGTATACTAATTACGTTATGAGATAAACAATCAGTTACCCAGTTGAAGATTATCTAAAAGACTAGCTTCGAATTAAAAAAAAAGTACATGTTATTGAGCAAACTTTTAAGAGAAACAAGCTGTACCTATAATATATAAAATTAATATTGTACACGGAGTACGTGTAAAAATTGCGGCAGTAGATAGTACTAATGAAAATAAAAAGAAAAGTTTCCATGAAGGTGGGTCCTAACTCCTTTCATTTCAGAGATACAGAGTGTTATAGTTACTTACTTTTTTTGCGTTAATTTAATAACGGCTAAATATATAACGACGCGACTCAAAAAAGTGAGATTGATGTAATTCAAATCTCCCAAATATTCCAGTGGCGTAGTTTCTAAGGTAGTCTGATACGTCAACGATCCTAACTTCAACACCACAGTTTTTTCTTGAAAAAATATAGTATAATCAATTATAGTATTCATAAAATGCCTTAATAATAATGTAATGTAATGTTTTCACCAATTTTGCTAAACAAAAATGATAAACCTAATTGTCACTCAGACATTATCCAAAAACAAATAAACAAATAACTTTTTGTAATGCTGACAAAAGAAATATGACTGTGATACTAAACACTACAAACTTCAAAATCTTGTACGAATTGATCTATAACAGGTATATCTAAACACAGTAGGAGTTTTCACTGAAATTCGAAATTAGTTCATCCTCTTCATTCTTTCGCTCTGTATTTACATTAAAAAACACTGCCTCACTTCGTCTATTATAGCATTGCGATTACAACCGTATGCTTTACACTTTTTCCTCACGCCTCTTCTGAAATCTGAGGAAAGGCATTTTTCCATGTTTCGATAATGCCGCTATAATATTTTTTTAATTCCCATGTTAGTCTTATGTGTCTAAAGTGGCAGTGATATTGAGGCCATCTTAGCACCTCATTGTCATATGCATTCGCCATTTCATCAGCAACGTATTTATTTTTCGGATTTTTTGGAAAACGTATTTCTTTGTCAGTTCTAGGAGTTCTTCAATTGATTCCATCATTGCTCAAACTTTGAATAACAGCATGTGTTTGTTCACACAATTAGTGTTTGTTGTTGGTTTTCCTGACTCTGAACTCCAAACATTTTAAACGTCATACAAACTACTGCGTTCATTGTCAATTTTTTATATTGACAAGGAGACCATCCAAAGTTGCATGTTCCTTTTGAATTTGACAGATTGTATTCATAACTCTATTTTTCACTCTTGTTGACAAATCCACTGACTTTAAAATTGTTTCTTTGGCGGATCAATTTCAAAGGGCACAAGCCCTTGAAACTATTTTAGTCACACTTTTATAGCAGAGTCTGTTCTTTCTTGCACCGCATCGACAATATCTAAAGGACCTCTGTAAATTTGCTCTTCTTTGAAATTATATTATATACATTTTAAGATGTATTCTCCTCATATCCATCTTATAGTAAATACACTACAGTGTACTGTATATAATCAATCACGGAACACAACAAGATATAGACTGAAACAAAACTGGAATTTTAAATTTCCACACAATGTACGATTGATTAAACTTTCTAAATTGAAATATAAAATGCGCAACTACTTAAAACCCTTCGTAATTAAGTTAATTTAATATTTTCTTAATGACCATATAGCTATGTAAATCTGTACTTTTCACACATTTTCCAAATAACCGCTTGAAGCATGTTGTTATGAATACCATAATTGATTGTAATTAAATGTAATTTGCTTTTTATTTAAATCAAAATAGTTACATTTTGAAAATCGTTGGTCACAGCTTAAGTAATGCTTTAAAGAGTGACGCGTGGGTCTTACTAACCTGAACCCGTGTACATGCAAAATTGTTAGAATTAGGTCTGTGATTGTTGCAAACTAAAGTCGGCACAATTACGGTTAGTCACACTTTCACATCTATTATACCTTACGTCCGCGGAAACTCATCACAGTTTAGTTTAAACGAATAGACAGTTTCCAGACAGCGATGTGAAGGAAAAAAAAATTGGTGATAACAGAAGGTCGAGATGACCGATTTCGACCAAATTTGGCAGGTAGCTGCGAAAAATTGCTTGCGACGCCGGGGGGCAAATCTCCGTTTCTATCGATCCGGCCCAAATTTGGCGTGCGATCCCGAAATCCCGTTTGCGGCACGCACCGGAAGGCAATATCTCCGGGATGGAGAGGAGGAAGCGTTAGACTAGGGGCGGTTAGTCGGATATTCTCTCGTATCGGACGATGTTTTGGTGATAAATTCAAACCGGTAGGTCTCATTTCGAATCGCCTAGTCCTCCCAAAATTATAAAAAAATGGCAAAGTCGGGAAGGGGGATATAACCATCATAACCTTTCTTAACCTTTGCAAGTGGTCTATTGAAATAGAAGAATAGTTCATGTAACTGCTGACTATTATGGAATACGAACTGCCATTCGTTAGTGTTTCAGTAGTGCTCTTTACCACCTTTTAAGATTTAGTTACTGGTAAGCAAATAGAAAAATGTATTGGTACATTTAAATATTTAACACTGACCTGGCCAACCGTATTTTTTAACAATTTCTTGTGATCAACCGTAGAAAATAAACTTCCATTGATTAAACGTTTGTTGGTACAATGCTATTTTACAAATGAGAGTTGTAGAACAAAGAAGAATTTCGTGAATGGAATATTATTTGTCGAAATTGCTAAAATAGTCACGACTGGTCAGACCAAGGTCAAATATATCACTGAATCTTCATTTATTATCCTGTAACGAAATTTTAAATGGCAGTAAAGAGCACTAACGAATAGAAGCTAATTTACCATACAAAGTAACGGCTAGTATCGAAATAAGTAACAGCACCATTGCTCCTTTTCATTAAAACAATCAACAATCGAAATTTTAATAGCAGTAACAGACAGTCAGGATACACTAACGTTAAGATAGTTTTCAATGACAAAATCAAAACTGGCATCTGTCGTTAAGGGATCTGTAGCAGATCATCAATATATAGATTGAGAGGGTAGGGCTTTATAGGAACGTCCCACGCAAAATCTGTTTAGGATTAGTAAAAGTAGACAAACATGTGTTGTTTATATTTGCCTAAACTACTTTTCTATTATATCAAAAAAATTGGCAGTAAACTATATAGATAAGAGCTGCCAAGCCTGTTTCATTTTTTGATTCTTTGATTCTACTAGCGTAGCAAATGTTAACTAGGGAGCAAGATGGTGCTCTAAAAATCCAGGTCGGTGTGAAGGGTACTGAGGGTATTTAAAACTCGTTGTGTGAATGAGCGGAATGCGTTTCACATGTGCGTTGGCTTTGATTGATTACCATCGAAGTTAATTGGTCGTGATTGTGATCATTGTTACAATTAGTGCAATGTTACAACGCACCCACGTTACAGCACCTTAACATTACATACTGTAATATCGCAGCATATGTAGAAATGGAATGGTTGAAATTGCTTCATATATCATTAATATTAATAAAAAATATCACCTCATACGATATAAAATTTAATCATATAACTGATTAAAGTTTTTCTCCTGTCATTTCTAACACAATCTTTGTTGATATTCATTATGGCTTTGTTATATTAAAGTCGAGTTAATACATGTAATTATTTTAAAAGCAGTTTAATCTAACAATTTACAAATGAATAGATCCTTATAAAAGTGAAAGCAAACACGACTATAAAATATTAAAAACCGTCCCTTATTAATAAAAGATTTTCTTTAAATTTGCATGAATTAAAGTTGCTGACCAGAATGAATTTTCAGAATACTCAATTATATTAGCGCTAAAACTCCCTAAATAAATTTTGAAATGTATTTTGTCGAGCCTGTTTTGTTTTACTTACACTATCGAAGGAAAAATCTGAATTTCAGGGGATTAGATTTCACTCATTATTTTTGTTATCAGAGTACCAAAATACTGCAGATATGAAACATTAATGAATATAAGAAAGATATTTCGTGTTCAGTACGAAGCTATTAAGCGTATAAAAGTTATAAATAAAAGTAACACTTAAAAAGTATCAGATCTACAAAAAGTCAACTATTTGTAGAAACTAACATTATAAATATATAAATAAGGCAGCCGTGCAACAAGTTACTATGCCTAATAGTAAACTTTGGAAAAGTGAGATAGAAGAAGCTTAAGATACATCAAGATCACTACATCTATTACTATAAAAAGTGCTAACAATGCTAGAGAATACCGGGTTGTCAGTGCGTGTCCAGCCCATCTTCCGCAAGCCGCGGCGGCTAGGGTAAGTGTGGTAAGCACACATTAAGGCCCATGGGCCGCATTAGGGCCTAGGCCCATGCCACGAACTTACTCCAGGAGGCGTTCCCGGAACGTGTCGGAGATGAGGTCGCGCACTTAATGCCGCTGCTGGAGCCCGCGTTCACTTACGATCAATACGTTACTATAATCGCGCATGACACACAGAGATGGACTGACAAGATATTGTGTATTGTTCTCTATTAATCTATAATTAAAATTTGATTCGTGTTAATTTGATTAATTTTTCACACATGTATATTTTTGTTACTAACATATTTTGTTAAAATTTGTCTAGTAAAAAAATTTACTTTTTTTTGATAAATTTATAATACAGGCCTGCAAAATTACTCGTCGCATGTGCATTAAAATGTCATCACAACTACCCTATTTCACGTTTACTGAAGGCTATTGTTTATTTAGGGGTGCAGATCTGCCAATAATGATTTTATATCATGCAATCTAAGCTGCATAACTTGTATAATGTGTATATCAAAGTGTATTCATATTAGCCATCCTATTATTGTTGCAATCTTGAGTATTGTTGTTATCATCTGTTAATACATAATTGATTGTTACAGTGAAATTTCTGTCAGGTTTTAATTTGATTAACAATTAAGATTTTACTTTGTCACGGAAAATTCCCCTTTCACAAGAATTATGTACACATTAGTAACCATCAAGAGCTAATTCTTATTTACGCAGAATTTCTCTTGGAATTAAATTAACAAATAAAACCTAATTAATTTTTTATATACACATCTTCACGTATTCCTGTTAGCGTTTTACTAGGAGAAAGGTCTATTTTTAGTAATGCAATAAAGCTGCGCTGTTCTTATAAAACCCGAACTTTGACCTATTAAAATAACTGCAAAATATTCCAAGGAAAACCCTCGTAATAAATTGAAAAATGAAAAATGGCTCATCGATTGGGTGAAAGTTTAATATCAGGAATTTCTCGTATAGGAAAAAAATTATTCAAATCAGAAAACTTTATAATACACCTTAATATAGTTAAATATTCTTGATGAAGAAATAAGGTAATTGTGTAATTATTGTGATTAGCTAAAATTAACGTAGATCACTTCAATTTCTCTATAATTAGAGCTTTAATTCTCTTGAATTCAATCAAAATTAATTCTTTTTTTATTCCCGCTTTGATAGTAAATTTTAGTGTCTAGATAAAACTAGTGTTCCAACACGTGAGGTAGATGAGGTTCGAATGATAACTTTTAAGATTTTACTTACGCACAAACGTTTGTCCGTCCAAGAGAGATACATATTGGCGTAAGAGCGAAATTGAACAACGTGCTATTATTTTTAAATTAATTTTAATAATCATGAAAACTACAAACAAATATAATTAAAATTTATTATTAATTAATAATAATTTTTAATTACATAATTACCTTTGAACTTATTCGTTCATAACAAAAACTTATAATAATACAAACAAATATGGTTATATAAACGGTTTTTACATGTAAAAATTACATATTAGAGAACAATATCTGGTGTGAAACAACACATGACCTTCCAACCTAGAAAATTGAAATTAAAAGAAATGTAATAATTTTAATTATAATTTTTTATCTTCCAATCTACATATACATACGTAGATATAGAAGGTTATGCAATCGACTTTTTTTTCATTATCGCTAAATCGACTTATTAACACATTTTACAACTTTTGGCCAAGTTTCGTCAAGATCAGACATGATGTCTGTGTGTGGATGTGTGTATGTTAGTATCCACGATAACCCCAGAACGAAAACACATACGTACTTAAAATTTTTCATTTAAGCTTGTTTTCATTTCGCTTGAAGCTGATTAGATTGTAGAGGAAATCCAGCGGCGGAGGGGGGTTTATTAGGGTCAGTTTTTGGTTTTTATCAAATATTTCAAAGATATAAAAATACCTAGATATAAACCTTAAACATATCGATAAATTATGTTCTATGCAATTTTTTGATACGACACGTAATTTACCGGTAAAAAATCCTAAAGTAGAATTTAAGTGTTAGATAATTTTTTCTTCAATATCCGAATAATGGTGAATTTTATAAGAACATGTGTAGACACATTTTTTAAAGAAAATTTAATTTTACATAACTTTTCTTTATAAGGTTTCTTAATATAACGCAAGCTAAGTTTAAAAATAAATTAAATATGAATGAAAATGGTTAACCCGTATTATTGATATCTTATAGAGTGTTTATATCTATTAATCTCTATCTGACCTGAAGTTT
The DNA here is from genome assembly GCA_036346205.1 of Vesta saturnalis. NCBI lineage: Eukaryota > Metazoa > Arthropoda > Insecta > Coleoptera > Lampyridae > Vesta > Vesta saturnalis. The sequence continues at coordinate 172,601 of JARFJB010000119.1, read as the reverse complement.
TAAACATTATTCAGACATAGATTATTGTTTTTGTTTCTACAATTAAAATTATAATTAAAATTATTCCATTTCTTTTAATTTCCACTTTGTAGGTTTGAAGGTCGTGTGTTGTTTGACACTAGATATTTTAGGATAATCTGCAACTTCATATTTATACGTTCACAACGAAAACAGACAACATTGTAAAAACAAAAACAATGATCTAGTCAGAATGACATTTAAAACTTCATGTCAGATAGAGATTAGTAGATATAATTACGTGTTAACCGTCCTCTTCTATAAGATATCAGTAATACAGTTTAACCATTTTCATTCATGTTTAATTAATTTTTACACTTACCTTGGGTTATATTAAGAAACTTTACAAAGAAAAGTTATGTAAAATTAAATTTTCTTTAAAATATATGTCTACACTTTTTCTTATAAAATTAATCGTTATTCAGATATTGAAAAAAAATTAACCAACACTTAAATTTTACCTTAGGAATTTTTTGCCGCTAAATTAAGCGTGGTATTAAAAAATTTCATAAACATAATTAATCTACATGTTTATGGTCTACATCTAGGTATTTTTATATCTTTGAAATATGGAGCTGTTTTAGAAATATTTGATAAAAACAAACAACTATTCTTAATAAACCCAATCTCTCCGCCACTGGATTTCTCCCAAAACCTAATCAGCTCCAAGTCAAATGAAAACAAGGTTAAACACAAAATGTTAAGTACGTAGGTGTTTTCGTTCTGAAGTTATCGTGGATACTAACATGCATCTATTCATCCACACACACACGCACGCACGCACTCACGCAAACCTACACACGCACGCATGCACGCACACACACACAAATGCATACACGCATACTCCCACACGCACACTCTCACACGCGCACAAACGCGACAAACGCACACACGCACAAACGCACACATACAAAAATTATATTCAGTACATAATGAATTTTTTTAGTCGTTGAAGGTCAAATTACCATAGAAATTTCAGAATGTTGCAGAAAAATACAGATTATTTGCGGCAATAGTAAGTGTAGTTATTTTTTTAACATACCGCTGAATAAACGGGATGTCCTTTCCTTTAATAAACATATTATGGCGACCTTAGTGTTTTGTAATCAAGCACGTTTTTAAAACATTTAATTAACTAGAATGTATTTAATGAAAGACAATAACATTTTCATATTTGCGAGTTAAGTATTCTTTTAGTACTAAGTAAGTATTTCTTTAATAAATTTTTATGTTAAACAAGAAGAATTCATGAAACCCTTCAGTTCTTGACATGTAGATGTCATGACGTCACACTTTGAATCTGACGTCGTGTTTTATAAAGTATATTTGGATTTAGTGAGTGAACTTTCAAGTATATTTGATCACGTTAATTTTTAGAGAGCTTTACGAAAAGTACTGTGATGTTGAGGCACTTTAATACCAGACAAAATAGACTTATTTTCTTTGTGTGGTTGCTTTTAAATAACATAACAGCATTATTTAATGCTGCGAAAGACAATCGAGTACTGTGTTGTTCTCTAAAGGAAGAAAGTTACACGCTCTAGTATACTTTGTGACATGAAAAACGCAACACCAAGATGGCGTTGGAATTTTTGGACCAAACTTGACAGAGATGCTAGTCAAATGTAGTAATTGATTAAAATTTCAAAGCAATTAAACAAAAGATAAAGGCATTTTTATTAATAATGTATTTTATCACTCCTATTAGTTTCGCACCCCCGCACCCTTCTTGGTATGGATTCCAACAAGTGGTCGATTTTTTCCTGAGGTATTGCATCCCAGGCAATCTGTAATTCATGCCGGAGAGCTTCTAGTGTCTGTGGAGGATTGGCTAGTTGCTTGAGTCTTCTACCCATCACGTCCCACACAAGTTTGATAGGCGAAAGGTCGGGGGATCTGGGTAGCCACGGCAAGATATTGACGTTAGCCTCTTCCAAGCGCTCCATAGAATGCCTTGAAATGTGAGGACGGGCATTATCCTGTTGGAAAATCGGGTCCTCCAGAATCTGGAGGAATGGAAGTATATGGGGTTCTACCACTTCATCAACATATCGGTAGGCATCCATATTACCTCGGATGAATACCAACTGAGACCTGCTTCCATAAACAATAGCACCCTATACCATAACCCCCAGTGTGGTGCACATGCCGCTCAACAGAAAACTGCACATTGCGACGTTCTCACGTCTACGTCTGACCCTCATGCGACTATCGTGCATTCCCAAGCGGAATCGGGATTCGTCACTGAAGACCACCCTATGCCATTCCACGTCCCAATCTAGTCGCAAGGTACACCTCTCCAAACGTTGCTGTTGATGACGAGCCGTCAGCGGAAGCACAAGATGTGGTAGATAGGACTGCAATCCAAAAGCTCTAATTCGACGGTAAACCGTACGAAGGGTTGCAGAACGTCCTTCGTTTCCAAATCATTGATCGGCTATTGATCTTGTACTCGAGAATCGGTCTCTTAATGCCATTAATCGGAGATGGCGGTCCTAGACCACATTTGTCTGTCTTGGCCCATCACTTCCTCTTCTACGACGTTCTTAACTTTCTCTAGACCATGGTTGATAACACCGTACTACAGAGGATTGATTACGGTTAAGACGATTAGCAATTTCTCTGAATGAAAAACCACCTTCATGTAAGCCATACATAGTGTTTTTCTTTTTATCCTTAAAGGAGATGGCTCATTAAGTTTGTTTCAAACTTATGATAATTAATACATGGCTAGTTATAGAAATAAATGCACACAATTAAATTCTTAAACGTTATATCGTATATTGATTTACGACGATTATATACTTGGACAGTTTGAAGAAGTATATTGTTCACAAGTACCCCTATTATCTATTTATTTTTACTGGCTCACCAAATTGTCACACACGGCTACTATGTAGGATTATTTTGTTTCAGTATATTCAAAATTAAAGAGATTATAACGCTTTTTTTTTAATATTTATGCACTTATATCTGGCTGATCGTTACGTTTAATGCTTGCGTATTTAAAGCAATTAATGTTAATATTATTTATATGAATTTTAATGCATGCGCAACGTGAATGTTAAGAATTTAAATACGAAGTTGAGGCATTATCTACTGAGAGGGGTAATTATTTTTCACATTCTGGCGTCGCGTGAGAACCAATACTTTCACTCTTACGGTATGTAAAGTATAGTATGACAAATTTTGCCATTTATAATAGTTAAATTACGTTTTCGTAATTTGCGAAAACAGTCACACAAAAACCATAATTATAGTTAAATAGTAAACAATCTACTTTTTTTTGCAAAGTGCTCTCTGGATTCGATAAATGTATAAAGTTGCGGAAAAAGAACGGAATATTGCCCACGTAGTCTTTTTCTGTGTTATAATTTAATAGCTTTTGAAAACACTCCTTTTTTCGCGAAGGAGGGTAGTTAATTGGTGCCCAACTGAACGCAAACGCGTGGACAGTAACCGGTTTTGAATTTTTAGTTTTTACGTTCTCAGATATAATAATAACCAGTTCCTGACAATAAAAGTTTTAGTTTGATTTTTATGTTTTAGTAAAGTCAGAACGAGAAACTCTTCTTTTTTTTAATGTAAGCCGTATAAAACAAATTTAGATCGATATTTAACCTTTTCAGTGACAAGCCAGTTCACCAAATTCAAGGATAAAGAGTTCAACGTAAGTGGGTACTCTAGTTGTAGATGTAAGATCTAAACAAGCAATTCAATAAATTGGTGTAAACTTTAGAAAATGATATGCTTTATAAGAATTTACAATTTATTTGATTAACTAATTAGGCAGAAGTGTCTCATGATAATATAAGGTAATAAGTAAGGGTTTAATTGGAATATATTTTGTTTTTGTACAGGGATGTACAATGTCTCGTAAGCATGATTAGTTCATTGAAATTAATAGCAAGTGTTAGTGCTTGTACCATCTGTAGTGGCTGTTAGTTACTAATCTTTTCCCTCCTTACAGAGGGCTCAACGTGTGGCAAAACGTAATGAAATATCCTCATATATTTATTTTTATGATTAATGGTTGGTTTGTTAAATATGTGACCAGATGATGTTGAAAAAGCAGCTAATAAATCTGATCTGCAGATCCACACTGATTATCTATGCCATTAGTTTTGTTAATTAATCCTTTTCTTTAGTTTCAAAAGTAGAGTGATCTATAGATATATATGAGCCGTGAGTGTGGCTGCGAGAAAGAGAAGTTATCAGAAGAGTCATAATTAAATTCCGCCGATAATTAAAATAATTGGACTTTTACCTGTCCCACTCCTTATCCCAACGGGTCACGTGACTACCCCCACCACGGCCATCAGGGTCACGTGACTCGCTGTACGCGCGCGCTTTTGCCTCCCCTCCAAGGGATTCAAGACCCGCGGGCGGTAAAGTAAATGTCGTTTTTTTGTTATTTCCAGAGTTACAATACAGTTCATAGTTAGATAAAGACGGCGATCACCTATTCTAGTTTTACTGACTTAGTTGCTATGGTAACGCGAACGTATGTATACAGATTATTATTTCCTCATCTTACTAGTCACAATAAGAATGACTATTTTCTGTATAAGATCAACCACAACTAATTTAGCTGTCCTGACCAAATTCTTAGCTGAATCACTGGATAAGAAAAAACAAGTCGATGTCATTTATATGGACATAGCTAAAGCTTTCGATCACATTAATCATTCTTTCTTGCTTTATAAGGTCGATAGTTACGGGTTTAATTTTTGATTAATCTTTTTTATTTTATTTTAAGAATGTTTTTACACGAAAAGTTCACGTTTTTCAGTTACCAATTATTTTAGATTTTATTCAGTTTGCTTACTTTCGTACTTTATAGAAATACACAGTTTTCATTGCCTTTTTTGCCTGTTTCCGATTTTTCAATTTTTCTTAGAAAGGAGCATAAATATTAGCAGAAACGATCGCTTTGAAAAATTAAGGTTACGGGGTAACTTTCAACCAACCCTTACTGACTCACAAGCTTATTTGACTTAACATATAGTAAGCCGTAGTGGAAGCGAAAATATTACTGATGATGACAAAAATATACAGGGTGAAATTAAAAACTTCTCTATTGTTGTTCTTAGAAAATGGAAAGAAAGTCGAAGATTTTTGCCGGATTTTAAAAAGAAAAATAAGGAGTGGTTACAACAGAATTTGTCCTTTTGTAATATAGGCAAAATTTCTCGAAAATCTAAATTCAAAAGTAGTCGTCACCCAAAAAAAAATTTTAGAAGCAGCCAATCGTACACAGAAACGAAAAGTTAAGGAGTTGTTTGAATTGAGCACCCAGGAATTGTTCTTGGCCACAGAAATGAAACTTCATTCAAAGGGAAAAGGGACGCAGCAGTTGTTTTACGTGGAATAACGTATTCGCCCAACAAGGCAATTCGTTTGAAGCGATTAATGTCAAAAAATGATATTGATGTTCCCTATACAGCATTATTCATTGCGCTTAAACTCACACGTAGCCGGTATATCGGATTGCGAATGTCAGCAAAAAAAAAAGGATTTAAACAATTATATCCACCAGATTATCGAAGCCAAAAAAAATGTTATCCTTCTCCAAACTCTATCGAGCCCACGGAAATGTCAGCAGAAATAAGTTTGCAATCATTGTTAGAGCATACAGTTAAGTGGGTCGCAGAAGTTAAGAAAGAAGTTATTTTAACTGCTTTTGATTCTTCTTATGACTTTAATATTAATTTACAAATGGTGTACAAATGGGGAGCTGATGGTAGTGGTAGTTACAGATACTACAAACAAAGATTTGAAAGTAATGAATTGAGTCTAATATTTTTATAATATCTCGTTCGTTTGCAGTGTAATGTTGAAAACGGTAACGGTATCAACAATGAATTTGCATACATAGAGTCTCAAATTAAATATCTTTTATCTACAAAAAAACTATGGTTGACGGAAAAGTATGTAACTCCCTTATCAAAAATACGTCCATGCCCATATCAAACATGTTATATCTGTGGTGCTGGCCTAAATCTCATTGAATCAATAAAGTTGCGTCCATGTAACGAAGCTGCTCTTAATTTTGGTTTATCATCTTTACATGCCTATATTCGCTTTTTTGAGTGTCTGTTACATATAGCCTATAGATTAGATTTTAAAACTTGGCAAGTGCGAGGGGATAACAAGGCATTGTTTTTAACGAAAAAGAAATATATAATATGTGAATTTCGGGAAAAAATGTGCTTACTAGTAGATGTACCCAAGCCTGGTCTTGGAAACACAAATGCAATACAGACAAAGTTTTAATTGATCGGTTTAGTATTATTTTAAATTGTTTAAGTAGTTGTTAGGAAGTAGATTTAGTTAAATTTAGTGAGTATGCATTTACAACCGCTGAACTTTATGTCAGTATATACAAATGGTACCAAATGCCTCCCACAGTGCACAAAATCCTTATCCATAGTCATGATGTTATGAATTGTTTTACACTGCCCATTGGTCAGTTATCAGAAGATGCACAAAAATCGCGCCATAAAGAAGTGAAATATTATAGGGAGCACAACACTCATCCAGAAAATGTACGAACCAAGATTTGTTAAATATTCTTTTGGTATCTGACTCTGTAATTTCTAGTATAAGAAATTTGTCACCGAGACAAAAAGGTACATTAAATAAAGATGTGATTCTTCTGTTGAAATTTCCCAATATCGGTATAGTGATTGTGAAGAATTAGATTCTGAACAGTTTAAAATAAATTATTAATTTAATAATTTTATATTAAAAAAGTAGTTTAAAATAAAATTAAACTAGTAAAAATATTTGTATATTCTTATTTATAGATAATGTGGTATTTTATTTTAGTGAAATCATTGTTATCACCTCAACTTTTGTTAATTTTGTTTATTTATTTATTTATTAATTCCCTTTACCTGATAATGATTATTTAAAATGCAGTGTAACTGAAACCTTCTAAAAATTTTTAATAAAATAGTGTAAATAAATTAAAAAAATTGGAACACGTCACGCAAATAAAAATCACACTCTATAGAGAGTGGAATATTTTTTATTGAAAGCAAATTTTTGAAAATTAGAAGTTAGGTATACGAGCGTTTGTTCATTTTTCGACACATGCGGATCATTCGAGTATTCCGGTTTGACCGCAAATGTTACTAATTTTTAATTTTTAAATGGAATAATAATATGCATAAAATAGATTTTTTCTTAAAACTCATTTTTTTCACATGAACCGAAGGTGACGTACCCTATGTAGAAAATATGCAGGAATTTTTCTGAATAACTGGATACCACATTTATGTCGGTTCAATCAAAATTAACGCGACTAATTCGAATTTTTGAATCGAAAAAATACAAACGGCACTTAGATTCAGATAGAGTCATTCTGAATCAAAACATCGATAAACACACAGGGCGTTCCAATTAAATATAAAAATATAGCGTCACTTTAGGTCTAACCGGAAGTACTAGAAATACTCCGCATATGTCGATAATTGTACAAATATCATATATCTAATTTCCAATTTTCAGGAATTTGTTTTAAATAACAAAAAAGTTACAAGGGCGCGCCACTTGTTAGTTACACCCATAAGTATAATTTCACAAAACTAGTTTAAAAAATGAAAAAATAACAAAGCTACCTACAAAAAATATGCGATTTTCAATTCAATTATGAATCACTGTGCGAGGGCTCGGCTCTTACACGTTGGGCTCCACAAACGCCTCTTCTACGCGCTCGATGCATAAATAACTAGTTTGTCCTAGAACAAAAAAATAATCTCCACCCTTTTATAATAAATATCGTGTTAAAACCGTTGTTTAAGTATTTTTATTGTTCACTTAGATTTGAATAATGATGCTCAAAATTAGCTTGTAAATGTGTATACAAAGTACAATTATTATATTATCCATATGCAATAGCGGTTCACTATACAAAATCAGGGAAAATTAAACATATGTTAATTAATAACCTTGACAGTATACAAAAAGTGATTATTAATAAAAATAAATTTGTATTATTAAAATAAACTTATATTAATGCTTGAATCTGCTGAAAATAAATTATAGTTAATCTTGCGTTTCCTACGTCAGACACATTTTAAATAAATAAAGGTTAAATTAAAATGTAGCCAAAAAATTGTAATTCATAATGATGCAAAAAATTCAATTATGGCATTAATAAATCACTGTGTGTTTAAACTATCAAGACTTTCGGTTATACAATTCAGAAAAAGATTCAATGTCCACGAATTTATTTACACGCAATGTAAATTTACACTGTTTTGTACCTTATACATATTCAATAAAATAATAACATCCGCCGGACGAACTTTTTTTTTATTGCTTCAAGCAACAGAGTATCTTCGCTTTAAAGTTACACTAAACTGGAGAAATGTTTTAATTTACTTGTTTTAATTACTATTTGCCCTATATAACTAATTACAGTCTTCATAAAAAATTCATATTACAAACTTACTTGCGATTATGATAATTTAATAAAAAGTGAAAAAGTGAAAGTACAAAAGTACGTATATTTAAAAAATAAACATAAATACACAAACAAGTAATAATTAAAACAGAGCATGGCTTTTATCACCATACTTTTTTGGCCTTAGATTTTTTTAGTGGCATAAAAACGTAAACTTTGATTGTATGTACATGGCTCATCTCATTATAAAGTAATAACTGTAATTATTATTACACATTATAATTTTAGAAAGTAGCTAAAAGAAATCTCAGTTTTCAATTTTTTTTTGTTTTTAAGCTAATTCCAAGGTGAGCTAATAGTAAATGACCCTGTTATTTGTGGTTCTATTTATAGTAGATATAAGGTTAAATAAGTGTAAGCACCTACAAAAGATTACTAACTAAATTACTAATAAAATTACAGTTTTTACAATTACAATGCAATTATTTATAATCATTAGTTACATTTTTGGCTAATGAAAGATGACCCATTATATTAAATACAAGGCTGTTTGACCCAAGGGCGATTACTTCAAAGCATTACTTTACTTAATCATACATCGTGGGATCACAATGAAAATTCTTGCTACTGAAGTTTATTGAACCAATTGCTATTAAACTTTGAGGAAAATAAAGAAAAATGCAAACAGTTGTTCTGTATTTATATGTAGGTTGTTGTAAGGACACTGTAATTTTTAATTATTGAAAACTAATACAAAGCTGAATAAGGATATGCGTGTGGGTGACATTACAAGTTTAACAATGTTCACTTAATTTTACTTTTAAATTATGTCTATGACATAAAAAGTCATTAATCTGAAGATTTGCATTTTATTTTTTATTCCAAATAGAACGTTTATATACTGAGAAAGAATTTATTTACATACGTTTTGTACAAAGCCTTAGTGCAAATAGCAACCTATTATAGAACAGTAGGGAATGTGCAATGCTCTGTGTAAGAAAATTGGGTAATTTTGGAAAACGTATTTTAATAATCGAATAATGTAATACCTAGAAACTTAGGTAAAGTGTGTCGTTTAGTAAATGATCGATTGTTGTATTGATGTACTTTCCATGTTCAATGAAAATTTTACATAAGATCCGTTTATACATTTTTGTTTTCTTAGGTGAACTAGTACAGACCACTATAATTAATAGAAACCACACTTAACAAAGGCCATAAATTAAATTTGTTCCACAATGATGTTAACTCATTAATTTCTTCTACATAAAATTGAGTTAATTGTTATATCCTGTGTTGAAATAGTTATACATAATTTTAGTCTCATTCAGACCATTTCGTTAATATATTTGTAAATTTGTAAGAAAACGAGTTTCATTTTCATTAACTAACAATAATATAAATCTGGTTTATTTTGATTTCACTAATAATAAATAATAATAAAAATATACTTAACAACTTTGCAGTGTTCCAAAATTTTAAATTTAAATTATAATCACTTTTGTGTTAAATTCCATTTTGTATCACTATTGACATTTACATTTCAGCGTTTAGCTAACAATAAAAAAGAAGCGTTACATGTACATCAAAATGATATAATTTCGTTTTGAAACTAGAATACTAATAATTTGGTAAAACATTTTCAAGTGATTATAATAAATGTTATTAAAGTCGACGACCCCGGGTTCGATGTAAAATCCGGTTCACTCAAATTTCTAGATTTTAAACTATTTGACACAGGAAGTCGATTTTACACTCCAGAAGATCTCTCGCAATACATATTTTAAACTATAATTTATAATTACATCGAGTCTACCAAATCGACCATATTTTTACTACAACTTTCTAATGGACAACATTTCTGTTATTTGGAAAATTGCTAAATACAAATTAACCTAACCCACACTGGCAGCTCTAGAAATTTTAAACAGGGGGTAAGGCTTTTTATTAATAAGCTCTTTTCAAACCTAGGATATAAGTTTCTAATGGCAACATTTTTTTATTTACCCGTGAATTTTACGAAACTGCGTAAATGTAAACACGAATTTAAAAAAAAAATTTGTATGAGAAAAATAAATAAAATGTCATTTGCTACCGTTTTTTAAAGATTTAAGTTGCAAAGGATGAAGAATCGTCGGTCCGTGTATCATCTTCATATCATTTCATTATCTGTAAGCCAGATACGTAAATACGCACTAATCTGAAACTTTCCATAGTTCAAAATTAAATAATAAATAGACAATAAAGTCTTTAACTCTTTATTTTAAAAATAAGAAATCGACAATATTACACTGTTCCTTTACAGTCAGCCTCGGTCATTGTAGATCGAATTTTGGATTTTAACAACACCAGTTTACAAATTTTCTTCTATAGCTTTTCTATCGTTTTTTTAAGTTTAAAAGTTGTATGCAAAGCGTCGTCAAGTAACGAGCAAACTTTTTGAGAAAATCTCTGTTGGATTCCATTAGTTACATAATCTAAGACTTCTCTAAGGGTTTGTTTTTTCTTGTTTGTTTCTGGAGCATTATCTATACGAACACTAATGCGCTTTTTCTTGTCTCTGTTATTTGTCTAAAATTTGGCTATCCTTTTGCAGCACCATATTTTCACTATTAATAGAGCTTAATACTGGTCATAAAAAATGCAGCCAAAATATAAAATGAAAAGGTTGCATTGATCTTAGTAAGTTTTGGCGTGTTTCTGATAACGTTTTAATTTGAGCATTATTCGAAAGGATTTTAAGGATTTTTTCAAAAAAAGCATGACGAAAAGCACTACCCTCAATAAAAACATAAAGAGACTAACACTCCCACAAAGTTAAGTATCTCTCTATTACTGTTCATACTATCAACTAACACTAAATTTAAACAATGAGAATAACAGTGCACATAAAGTATAGATTTCTTTACACAGTTCACTAATTTTTGCTTCTAATCCACCTTTTATACCAGACATGTTACTAGCACCATCATAACACTGGCAAATTATTTTTTGTTTGTCTATCTGAACATAATCTAAAGCTTTAGTCGTATGTTCTAGAAGTACCTCCGCTTTTGTATTGGCAACCCTTTGAATGCTGACAAGTGTTTCTTGAGGACACAAATCTTCAGTACACCAACGAATAATGATTTCAGCCTATTCGTGTTCACAACATCGGTTGTTTCGTTTCTTATAAGAACAAAATAATCGGCTTGTCTTCAATCCCTTCGAATACCGTCTTTTATCACGTCATGGATAGATGAAATTAAATCATTTTGTATAGTTTTGGGTACGTATAACTGATTATTTCCAGATTGTTTGTGTTGGTGCATAATCGGACAGGTAGTTATAAATTTTCCTATACAACCCCTTATAAGCAGAATTTTGTCTTTTATTGTGCCCACGAAAGAGAGAACCCGCGAATTTTTACAAGTTTTATAAGACGTTCCATCACCTGACGATTTTATAAACGTTCATATTCTTTTTTTCTCAAATGCTCAGCTCTTGCTTTTGATAGTAGGCTGTCTATTCGAGGTGATTTCAAAAACTTCTACAATAAAAACAATATACACTATTAGTATGATGACAGTATTCTAACCACGAATAAGTGGAATAATATTTTGCCTTAAAACCCCTGGGACATCCTGCCATCTGTACTGTTTTAAATTGACCTGGAGGTTGGTAAGGTCCTTTTTTTATCAAGTCATAGAATTCTGTTTCATTATTATAGGAAGGTGCTGTCCTAATATGGTCAAGTTCTACTTTAGCATTTTCCAAAACATTATCTTCAGAACCTAAATAAGTACACACAAATGTAGATATGCAATTATATACAGCAATAATATAACACACGTTACGTATAGTACCTTTAGCAATGACATACTACTTTATTGTACGGTATTATAAAGTATTAGACAATTTTAAATAGAAAATCGCTCGCGGCGCTTATTTAAAGAAAAAAGCTTATCTGAGAATTTTTGAGAAATTAATTAATAGTAGGTATTTGAGGAGCCAAGACGCTACGAACAGGGGGAACGTTCGTACCCCCGGTGGAGACGCCAGTGTTACGCGAATAAGCCAATCAAACTAATACGAAAATGCGTGCCGTCGCTCGATTCTCATTACAGAAATGCTTTTACTGATATAAGTCTACATCAGTTACACCAAGTAAGCTTTAAATTACAAAGTCGCTTATGGTACGATCGAGCACGAATAACTTTGACATAAAAATGCGGCCAATAATTAAACACGTTTAATAAATCGTCTCGTCTTGTCTGCAAAAAGCGATGTCACCGTATACACATCAAGGTAATTTTAAATTTGGAAGCAATCAATTTGCCATAATTAATGTCTCAAGAAAGACGATATTACTCGTTTTTACTTTTTTATGCGCAAAACACCATAAGTACAAAGTATTGTTTTGGTAAAAAAGTCGATCTCGAGTTTTTGACGGGTTTATACGTTTTCATAATTTTGAAAATCATTTCCAGTTTGATGCCTGCATGTGTGTATCCCTGTAATGCTGCCGTAATAAAAGGCATTATTTATTGTACATCTTTATACAGTCATTTTGTCACTCATAATATATGTAAGTATTCTAGATGCGGTTATCATAGGTATTATTAGAATAATCCCTTTAACAGGCATACTGCGCCAAATCACTTAGGAGGAGAACAAGCGGTATCAGGGTTACAATAAACATGAATTATTATTTACTACCTGGAGTCTAAGTATAAATGTTTACCTACATTAAAAAGATTGGTTTAAGGTATATTTTGAATGGGTTGATTACGAGTTACTAGAGCCAATTTGATCTACTTAATAGTGCAGTTAAAAATATCCAGATTAGCTTCGATTGAAGAGTAAGCCGAGATTATTCTGTACATATTCAATAAAGGTTTCAATGTTATCCAGAGTGCATTGCAGAATTAAAGCATCATGCTAATTATTAATTACTTTAAACAACTTAATATCATCTGCATACATTAAACTTACTTTAATGTTGTTAATCAAGTTATTAATGTATACATTAAAAAACAATGGACCCAAAATAGAGCCCTGAGGCACACCTGAGGTTTGTACATGAGCTGAGTTATAACCATTGTAGTAAACCTACTCCAGTGCATACTCAAATGACGTCACTATTTATATCAACGCTAATATAGTAATAGGCGTGTTTGCTACATTAATGCTTTATTCATATCGACACTTAAAGTCTACTTAGATAAGCACACCCTAACACACTAACTAACCTTGCACCTTTTCATGTTTCTCACAATCTCCACCTTTCTTTCTGTTTACTGTAGACCTCATAACAGAGATGGTTGGGGGTTAAGTGGATTAAGATATTTAAATATTTTATGCGTTTACATTACTTTTAAAACATCTCGCTTCTACCAAGTGTTGGTTAAAATCCATTTAAGTAAGTACGACTTCTATGCACGTGTGACTGTACGCATTTGCTACTGGGTTTAGAATAGTGTAACATAGATGGTTTAATTACGCAACAATGCATTAAAATGATTAAAATGCACTAAAAGTGTATGAAACGTCATCGCAACGCGTGTTCTATTGAAAATATTAGTTTACTGTGAGCGAAAGTATAACCAATGGGCCCAATTTATCAATTCTACGGTGTTCTCAGAAATTGGATACTGATTTTTCAAAATAACGGAAATGTTACTTAGTTTCAAGACCTAGGTTTATACGTCAGTAAGTAAACTTGTGGCATTAGAAGCTCTGAAAGGACACAAGTAATTTGCAAAAGATACTGATTAGTGGGTGTTGGTCCGTGCTGCCAATGTGCCATATTTTTACTGAAATCGATGAAAGAGAGATTACCGTCAACGTTGAGTGCTATACTCTTAGGCGCTTGGGCATGCTCTTAATAATGTTTAGTTAGAGCACACTTGGATCTAACACGAAGGCTCTGCGAGCCACACAACAAACACCGATTTTGTATACGCTCCATGAAAAATCTTCAAATTTGACTATGTTAACTGGCATAGGACATCATGATCTTTAACATCGTTAGATTTTATACGAAACAACGCGAAAAATTGTGCGTACGTCATATTAAAACTTCAGACGATCCAAAATCCAACATTGGTTAAATTATGGCCTAGTTCCAGTTTTGTTAATATTATAAGGTGGAGATTGATACCGTTTGGTTAACTAGCAAATACTAATAAGGAATAGCAATTCGTTATAAAGTCAGGGCTAGATTTGAAGTTTGCATTTTACGGCTGTAATCTGATATTCATTTTTGAGCGAAGCAGCACAATATATTTCAAGACTTTACGTATAGAAGCAAAAGGTATGAATGTTTTTATCCTCTTTTATCTTAATAATCAGATAAAGTATGTGTAATCGTAGATACACAGTTCAAAGTTGAATACCAGAACTTCATGTTAAAGGAACAATATTGAAGATTGTAATTTGAAAGTTTGTTATTAAATATTCTTAATTGTGGGTGGTTGTCGAGGAGACGTATAGTGGAAGCATAGATCTTTTCCTTTTGGAAAGGTTGTTAAGTCATTCCTAGTACTTCAGGCCAATTTAAGAAACAAGACTGTTCATTTCCATTTGAAGCAACATTTGAGAAAAATGAAAAAACTGGATATTTGCAATTTCTTAGGGAAAATTTTACCAATATCCTAGATGAATTAAATTTACAAACCCGTGCAAACATACAGTGGTATCAACACGACGGTGTCCCACCCCACATTCGAATGTTAAAAGATATTTATATGAAATTTTTCCAAACTCGTGGATAGGCAGTAATGCTCCTGTTTTATGGGCTGCATGTTCCTTTGACCTTGCAACTTTAGACTTGCATTTGGAGTAATAAAAGATCTCGTACATTGCGATCATATACAACTCAGCAGGAGCTACAGGAAGCTGTTATTAATGTGTTTAATAGATTAGATGGGTGTAAAATTAGGAATGCTGTTAACTCCGTGTTGAAAGGGTGTCGCTTGTGTGTCAATAATAATGGTTGACATTTGAAACACTTACTGCAAATTTCTTTTGTTTTCCATGGCAACCTAATAATAGAACAACGTGTTTTGTGCTATTATTTATTAAAATAAGTGGTACAACCCTTACATCATTACAATCAGAAAAAAATGTACTATTAAAATATGTTATAGCCAACTATGGTTTCCATTTAAAAAATTCAACTTTTAGTAAGCCATGCATTTTCTTAAATCAACAAAAGCATATCTAGATTAGTCTTCTACAGAAGCAAATATTTCCCAATTTAAGCAAATGTGTCACTCATGGCTTCCGAGATCCCAATACAAATAATGAAAAAATCTCACCCTGTATATACAAAACTGAACTGTGTACCTTCTCTTCTAAAAATATACATAAATGACCACTGAACTAAATCAATCCCAAAGTATACAAATCATTGTTCTCATACGGTATTGTTAGAAGAGCTACACCAGAAACTGAATCGATTTACTAAATTTGCTAAAAGATCGAATAAATTGTGTAACTTATTAGAGAAAGGTATTAATGCTATAATAGCCGTTTTCGTAATAATTAAGAATATAATGAAATAGTTTTAACGGTCATATAATGTTAGAACGCAAACTGAATTAGATACGTAAAAAGACAGAAACCTTATTTAAATATATACACGTTATTATTTAGCCATCAGATTTGCTGATTATTAGGTTTAAAAATAACTAAAATATTTCCGCATCGTTATTTGAAAAATTCCAGTATTAAAATAGTATGCCACATATTTTCTCAGAATATAAATATATTAACTATAGGTTGGCCAGAGTTTTAAAATTTATTAGTATCAGATATGTTTTATTATGAGATTGGGTATTCATGGATAAGTTAAAGGAAATCCCTTGCGTTAGGTGAAAATGATGGAATTATAAATAATACAATGAAAAATTTGCTGACTAATAAAAATTATTAAAAAACCACGAATTTGTGCAAGGATTTTTTATTTAAAAAAGGAAGTGCGTCACTGTCATGGTAATCTTTTGTCGGTAGTTTCAAAAGTAAAGACAATTATTTAGTTAGTTTCGTATGCATTTATCTATAGAGCATAATAGAACAGATTCTCCTGGTGATAAAATAATTATAGATGAATGCTCATTTAGGTCACACGAACTATTTACATTATCACACGTGCGTATGCGCGGTAAAAGTGTAGCACTGATTGAGAAATAGGTTTAATTGTTTGTAGAGTTTCATGTTGAAATCCACATTATGTATAAATATACGATATAAAATTTAATAAAACACTTATCTTTTTTGGGGTTTTTTAATAGTGTATTTTAATTTATACAATCTAAACGTTTCGATAACACTTACAGTTATCTTCGTCAGCAGTAATATCTGTTAAAAATTGCAAAGTTGAAAAATTAAAACATAAACATCAGCCTGCTATTAATATAACAGTTTGAGAAACGTATAAAGCCAACTATAAAATTACCACAGCACTATAATTTAACATAAGTAAAAAACGTTCTGCATTATGCTTTTCATTGTTAATAACACTTGCACTTATTGATAAAGATATATCTTTGTTAGATTTAACTGCATTATTTTATTGGATGTGATGTTTAAATTTGTGAATGCTTCTATCATTTTCAAATTGAAGTTTTTCACAACTTTACACTTACATTATAACTTGATTAAATTTTGTTAAATGTGTTTTTTGGCTGACATTTTCCATTGTTAGCGTTAGAGGGTGTTCTGATTTGTCACCTTTAAGACAGTTTAACAATATTCAATTTTAATAACCTGGTTATTCTTTACTAAAATTTAATTCTATAGTTGGCTTTATACGATTCTCAAACTGTTATATTAGTAGCAGGCTGATGTTTATGTTTTAATTTTTCAACTTTGACAAAATTGTTTACATCTTTAACAATTTTTAACAGATATTACTACTGACGAAGATAATTGTAAGTGTTATCATAACGTTTAGGTTGTATAATTTAAAATACACCATAAAAAAAACCCAAAAAAGATAAGTATTTTATTATGTGTGATAATGGTGATCGTTTACATTTTGATATAAAATTTAGATTATACACCAATAATTTGGTGTCATTTCAATTATGTGTTATTACAATTGTATCCTATGTGGGAGAAAAGCGCGGAAGCGCAACGTATCCGGTTAAAAAATCACTACTATTTACAGTACATAACATCCCTTGATAAATAATTATAAGATAGTTAAAATAAGCAATCATTTAACAAAATAGAACATTCATTTTCTAACTAAATATTCAAAAAACTGTTAAAACAATTAAACACGTAATATTAAAGTAATTTAGAAAGTTAAAATAAATAATCGAAATTAATTTAAAGGTCTTCAACCTATCATTTGCAACCTTTAGTTTACTTCCTTAAAGAGTAATATCAAGGTTTATTGTTAAGGAATTTGGGTTGTCTTGGGTAATAAATCGGGTACCTACACAACATAAAAACTTCAATTGAAACTAAAAAATATGCCGAAATTATTTTAATTTCTTCGGGTTTACTTGTCTTAGTTCCCAAAAAATGTTGCATGCACCGTGAGTGTAAATGCTATTTTATTCCCTTACGAGAGCGTTCCTGAGTTACTACCAGGCCCGCGCCAACCATATGGTCAACTTGTGCGTTGTAACAATACAATTCCCGTAATTTGAAAACGAAAATAGGACTAATTATTTATTATTTTACAAAAATTACAGTTTTCTGCGTGCAATTTCAGCGAGTTATATTTTATTTAAAAAAATAATAAATAAACATAAATAAATCATTCTTTATTCATAATAAAGGCTTAGTCATCTGGCGTATTACGTTTGAACTTGTATTTTACCGAGTATACAATTATACGTGTTGTAACTTGCATTCTGTAATTTGTATTTCGACCTCCTACATAAAAGAGTTTACTTGATAGATTTGTTTTATATTTATTTTACGTTTACTGAGAGTATTTAGGAACTTGATGTGGGTTTCAAACAATAAAAATAATTTACAGTCATTATAATTTTCGTATTTTGATATTTTTTGTAACGATTGGAATTTATGATGAAATCTTAAGTTTGACGTGCATTCATTCCAGTTGCGAAATAAAATTCAATGATTCGTGTTGTGTATAAATTTTTTACTTTACTGCTTCCCTCATAAAGATTATGAGTGCAAGAGCAATTTGACATAACCTGTTGTAGTATTACTTTAAACCACGGCTGACGAGCCAGCGCGCGTTAATGCGAGGGCTAGGAAAGCGCCGTAGGACCATAAAAACCAATTATGCCCACAATGCATTCAAAATTTTATGCACGATTAATATATTGAATATTTAAAATGAATTATAGCGTTAACCGTTTTCAAAAGAAATACATTTTTCATTTATGATAGTAAGTATTGGTGCATTACTATGAAAACGAGTACAAACGCAGGTATAGCAAATTGATAATTCATTTGATGTTTTGGAACTAGTTAGTTTTAAACGCAATAAGTGAGATATTTCCAGAAATAAGATGAATGAGATTGAGGAATTTCATCACCTAGTATAAATATGACTGATTGTAATAAATGCATTGTAAATAATTTTAAATAGTTTTGTGCCTAGTGTTTCCAATGTTTGACGTTTCATTATAGTCCGCTGAGTCATAATGACGTCCGCGCGGTATAAAAAGACGGTGACATCAAAGAAATTTGGTTGTAATTATTATGTCACAAGGAAATTGTACATAAATGTAATTTTCGAATGAATAACAAATAAAATATACTACATTATACGCAAGGTAACGGTATCTTGAAAAAAAAAACTATATCATGGATGGTCGAGATCTAGAAACAGTCGGTGTTATATTAAGTTTCATTAATTAATAGTTAAGGACACCAAAAGTGATAAGTTATTTGTGCATACTTGCTAATTTGTTTAGTAGGTTTGCACCGATAGGAGATATCGTTGCATACGTATGACTTCAGGTACGTAAAGTACGAAATTAAATGTTCATCACACACAAAATCACTTGAATAATGTTTATTTTATATAAATCTTTAACGAACTAAAGGAAGTAAAAATCGTTTGGGAATTATTGAGACTTGATATTGAAATGCGGTAGTTAGGTATAGGAAAAAATGTAGTAAATCTTTGGGTTTAAGCGGATATTCCAAAGGTTAATCAATAGATAATAACCGCTCTGCGTGGTTCCGTGGTGTGTGAAATGAAAATACTGATCAATTATTATCCAAAAACAAATCTTTGTGCAATAATATGATACGTTGACTTACAAATGATGCATTTTAAGCAATGGTAAACAGAAACCATCTAGACAAGTAAGAACGTTAGGACAAAAGTTTCTTTACAAATTTAACACTAACCTTCGAATTTTTAAAACTACCTTGACACCATTCAATTATTACCTACTGTTTTTTTTAACTTAAAAATATTACATAACATGGACTATCTAATTAAGTATGATGCTAACATAACGATTTTTGAAATACGATAGTTTTTGTAACGTAGTTATATTTTACTTGTAATGTACATTGCAATCGTTTATTTTTTCCGTTAATGTACATTATACTATCAATCTTTACAAGACTAATAGTTTTAAATACAAAATTGTAAATTGTTTATACCAATAGGTATATACAGGATGTAAACGCTAACTACATCAATCTCTCGTTGGGTTATAGCTGGAATAAATACAAAAATGTTTTTTAAATATAAAAAGTTTTGCAGACGTACCGGTTCCAAGATACAGGGTGTCAAAAAACAATTTTTTCACTTTTGTTAAAAGTTTTGCCCCCACCTCCCCTAAATTCTACACCGATGGGAAAATTGGCAATTTTAAAGCACGCTGTGATCTAGCAATGTTTTTTTTATCCAAAATAGGTACTCTTGGTCCAATGCTCTAAAGTCAACCGTTTCCGAGAAAAACATTCTATGTTGAAAAACATGGTCAATTTATTAAACCTTGATAAGTTTGCTTTTTGTAAAATGTTTTACAGGTTTGCAAACGTAGTTCTTGAAATTAATGTTTCATAAAATGGGTTATCAAATTAACAATTTTGCAAGTTATCAAGATTGAGAAACATATTAAGTAAACAATGAATATATTAGATAGTTGCTAGAAAAAAGCACCAAATTAACAAATTAAATTCCTATCCATTTCACTAACTAAAGTAACAAAAAATTAATGTCAGAATTGTTCAAAATGGCTAACATTCTGATAATATCAATCATGTATGTAGAACTTTTTTTTTTTTATGATTGTGGACCTGAACAGGCTAAATAAGGCCTATCGTGCTAAAGCACTCAGGAACACTTAGGAGGATGGATAGAGGGATAATGAATTGCCAATAGGTGCCTATGAACAGCTACCTTAAATTTTCTCATATCATAACTGAGAGGAAAACAGGAACTAGGAGATCATTCCAGAGTTTAGAAGCCGTGTAGAAAAATGTGGATTGCGCCCGTTTGGTACGACAAGTGGAGATTTATACTGCATACTGATGATGTGAATGAGCGAACCGAGTGTTTCTCGCAAAGATAGTCCGAGATGGTATCAAAGAATGTAATTCACCAGCACAATAGCCGTTGTAATAACGATAATACAAAGAAAGAACTGAAACCATCCTTATATGCTCAAGGGACTGTATGTGAGAAGTTAAGGACGGGTCATTTATAAGCCTAATCGCTCTCTTTTGAATACGATCAACGATATCGAGAGCGTATTGGGGAGAACTAACCCAAAGATGAGAATAAAATATAAGTACAGGTCGTAGGTTCAAATCCTACTCGAGGTAAACTTTTTATTTATATATTTAATAAAATTAATAATAATTTCTATTCAATTTATTTCTGGAAACGACCACCGTTCCGCTCAATACAGATCGATTCCGTTTGGAGTTACGCTAAAAATTAATGTTTTTAATAGTTGAATTAGAAAAAATTAAAACGGGCGAAGAGTATTTTGGAAAATAATTTTACATTTCCTGAATTAGCTGACGTGCATTTAGTGTATGGTAGATCAATTCTATGGTTACTCGCCGGTTGTACCATGATCGGTTTCCAAACAAGTTTTGTCAGAGCGAAGACTGTTTGACTTTGCTTTAATGTAAGAGTTTCTTGTTATTTTATACTTTTTTATTTTGCAAAAAATATTGTTAAGGTCTCATTCGTAGAGAAATGCGCAAGAGAGAGTCCGTGCTAGATTAGTAAGAGATTTTCGTTTAGAATAAGATATGTTACAGAAAATCGAAGACCACCCCTCTATAAGCACTCGTCAGATTGCATTTGTTATTGGTGTAAGCCACCAGACAGTATGGAAAGCCTCACGAAAATATGCTATACCTATACGAACGGCGAAAAGTGCAGCAGTTGCTTCCTGCAGATTATCCACAGCGCCGTGCATTTGATCAGTGGTACCTAGAGCGTGCTGACAATGATCGGGACTTTCCGACACAAATATTGTACACAGATGGCATTTGCAACACCAGAAACAATCACGCGTGGGCTCAAGAAAATCCCCATGCGATATATGTATATAATTATCAGTACAAATTTTCTATCACCGTGTGGTCTGATTAAGTTGGGAATACCTTAGTAGAACCCTACCAGCTACCTTAACGGTTAAATGGGCCATCCTAAATAAACTTTTTTTCAAAATGTTCTCCCCGAACTTTTAGATGTCCCTCTCAATGTTCGGCAGGAAATATATTTTATGCACGATGGAGCACCCCCTTACGCTGCTATTGCAGTACGCCAACATCTCGATGCAGAATATCCTAACCGTTGGAAAGGCCGATTCGGACCGCAATCGTGGCCACCTAGGTCACCTTTTAGGGTACCATGCTAGTTCTATTTACTCCACGCCTGCTAATAATGTTGAAGACTTGGACGCAAGAATGATGGCGCCAGATAATGAAATCAGAGAAAACTCAGATATGTAGGATCAACTGCACGAATCAATGTTTCGGCGTTGCACGCTCTGGGTCGAACAGAATGGTGGCCATTTTGAGCAATTCTTACATTACTTTTTTGTTACTTTGGTGAAATGGATAGGAATTGGTTTGTTAATTTTGTCCTTTTTTTCTAGCAACTACCATTAGGTAAACGTACACTTTCACCATTATTACACATATTATAATACTTATCTTTTTTGGGTTTTTTAATGATGTATTTGTATATTAAAGTTATACATTTAGATTGTATAACTTTAATATACAAATACCATTTAAAAAAACCCAAAAAGATGGGTATTATAATATGCGTAATAATGGTGAAAGTTTACATTTTCATAATTTATTCATTGTTTACTTGTTTGTCAATCTTGATAACTTAACATTTAAGATTCAATAAATTGACCATGTTTTTCAACATAAAAAGATGTTTTTCGCCGAAACGGTAAACTTTAGAGCATTGGACCAAGAGTGCCGATTTTGTGTAAAAAGCATTGGTGGATCTAAGAGTGCTTTAAAGTCGACAATTTTCCCAGCGGGGTAGAAGTTTAGGAGGCCAAATTTTTAACAAAAGTGCAAAAACATCGTTTTTTGAGACCCTGTATCTCCGAAACGGGGCGTATACAAAGCTTTTGGTATTTCAAAGAAATTCTTGTATTTATGTCAGCTATCACCACACGAGAGATTGACATAGTCAGTGTTTACTCCCTGTATAATTAGTTATAGTATAAATGGATGCCGAGAGGTATACAAGGCATAAGCTTTTTTTAATATGCCCAATTATTGGTAATGTAAATTATTACAAATTAATCAATGAACTATAACAAGAAACTCATCACATGATGAGTGATAGCATCCACTGCTTTTCTTAATGACGATTAACCAACAATAGATCTATTTGTTTACCATTGTATATGTCTCAACATAATCGTAAACTCCCAGAAGATGGCTGCCACCATAGTTGACAACACCACATCCATCTTATTCTGACGATTGCAGTGTTTTTTCGAAGGTTTAGGCAAGTGCAACGTTATTATTTGTTGTTTATAGTGATAATAAGTATAACTCAAGTTTTATAATGGTGAGACAGTGCGTAGTATATAGAAAAATGGACTATTTAAATCTTAACCTCACATTTCATCGGTAAGTAAACAAACCATAGATGTAACATTAATTATTTGCCTAGTAAGCAAAAATTAGAAAATTCTTGTTCATTCTCGAATCATTCAATTTTCATCGAAGCAATTACTTTCACACC
Organism: Vesta saturnalis; assembly: GCA_036346205.1. Classification (NCBI taxonomy): domain Eukaryota; kingdom Metazoa; phylum Arthropoda; class Insecta; order Coleoptera; family Lampyridae; genus Vesta; species Vesta saturnalis. The sequence goes on along the minus strand of JARFJB010000119.1, from coordinate 148,995 downwards.
TAAATGTAATATTTAAAATGTGGGTTAATTCCAAAATTTTGTTCACCAAATTTAATAAAATTAATGTTACAAACATATTTTATTAGTGGTGTTGATCGGCCTATTTCCACAGTTTATGCTTTTTGAGCGCGACGTTTCGGAAGCGGATTCTGCTTCCGTCATCAGGCTTAGTCCTGAGAAGGACTGCTTTCGCACTTGAGTCGAATTCATATGTTATATATAATTTTTTCCCAATCACTTGACTTTTCGTGGTTGCGCAGAAGTTTATTGCGCATGTTGCGCCGTAACTTCTTGCGCAGGTGTATTGCGCTTAAGCTCTTCGCGCATTATTGGAATCCATATGGGTTTCATTTCTACACTAGCTTGGTTTATTGGATTTGGTAGGCCGTACAGATGCGGAGGTTTGCTGTAGTGTGGGGTAAGTCTAGTTCTCTCGTAATCGGAGAACTCCCCCTCATGTTTTGCCAGCGTCAGGTATATCCGTCTGTCGATTGATGGTGTGGGGTCTTTTGGTATTTGTTTGTACTCGCCCCCGTCTAGTAGTTCTTGGATCTTACTGTTGTAAGTGTCCATATCCATTACCACAGTCGCGTTTCCTTTGTCTGCCGGGAGAATTTTGATCGTTGGGTCATTCTTAAGGGAAATGACCGCTCTCCTTTCTGGGTTAGAGAGGTTAGGTTTAGTTCGTCTAGATGAATCTAGGACTGATCTAACCTTACTTCTGTATTCTTCGGCTTCTTCAGGATCTAATTTCATAGCTGTTTCTTCGACTGCGGTTATTAAATCTACTTTCGAAATATACCTGGGAGTTATCGCATAGTTAAAGCTTTTGTCCAGAACCTGCATTTCGGTTTGGTTGGTTCTTTCTTCTCCATCATTAGCTTTTCGAGTTTCTTCTGCTGAATTTCCTTGTGCATTGCCTTGGACTTCGAATATTTACTTCTGGTAGCCGTATTTATCCTATCAAAGTCTTGTTCGTTCACTCGATTTCGAATAGTTTCTCTAATCTCGTTGGATTGGTGTTCGAGCTGGTACTTTCTAAAACGGCGATGTCTGAAAGTTATTTACAAAAATTACAGGCAACTTCAAACTTCACATTATAAAATTATTTTCTTATTTACCCTATATATTATTTCAAATTTAGATTAAGCTCATCTCCCCCATACTTCCAATATAGGGTTTCATTACGTTATACAGGGTATTTCAAAAGTTATGGTCAATTGTACACGAAAATTAATCTCATTTCAACGTCCTGTATACCCTAGACAGAACAACCTAACAATAATTTTTCCAGACATAACTTTTTGACATTGGTACAGTGTTACAAGAAAGTGCTATTTCTTTATTATTGCACCAATTAAATATAGAGCGAGACAAAACTCGAACACATGATTTTGTCAATTTTTTCAAATAAATCATCCTGTATTTTATTTTAAAAAGTGAAAATACAGTTTATGTTCTCTCATTTTTATTAAGCACTCCCTATAGATAAAATCGTTAATTTCTGAGAGATTTTCAATTTAATAACAGAAAGATAAGTTAGCCATGATTAATTTTATAAGAATTTTGTCTTAATAACCGATGTTTTTTGAATTTTTTATAATAATTAGGCATACTTTTATTTGTTCATGGCTAACTTGTTATAATAGAAATTAAAAAAAAATCTCTTTCTGTTATTAAATTGAAAATATCTCAGAAATTAACGATTTTAGGTTAGTAAAAATGAGAGAACATAAAGTGTATTTTCACTTTACAAAATAAAATACAGGGTGATTTATTTGAAAAAATTGACAAAAGTTCGAGATTTGGCTCGCTCTATATTCAATTGGTGCAATAATAAAGAAATAGCACTTTCTCGTAACACTGCACAAATGTCAAAAAGTTATGCCTGAAAAAAATTATTGTTAAGTTGTTCTGTCTAGGGTATACAGGACGTTGAAATGAGAATGATTTTCAGGTACAACTGACCATAACTTTTGAAATACCCTGTATAACGTAATGAAACCCTATATTGGAAGTATGGGGAAGATGAGCTTAATCTAAATTTGAAATAATATATAGGGTGTCCCATTTAAAAAAAGTATGTTTGGTTTGGTTCACCCTGGTAATATGGAACACCCTGTAAATACGAAAATAATTTTATAGTGTGACGTTTGAAGTTGCCTATAATTTTATAAATAACTTTTTTTGATATCTCCTTTAATAACGGATATATCGTACTTCAACGCACTAATGCCGCACCCTGTATATGTGTGTGTGTATATATATATATATATATATATATATATATATATATATATATATATATATATATATATATATATCCAGGGTACTAGTGTGGACATATTTTGTCTGCTTATTAACATGAAGCGCAAATATTGTTTCACATTTTACTAGAACTTTTTAATAAAAAGATACAATATAAGCGTTGTTTTTAATTGTTTATTTTTTGGTTGCATTGACTATTGACATTAATAACCATAATCCATCCAGAAATGTACGACTATATTAAGGTAAGTTGGGGTAAAATCGTACACGGGGCAAGACCGAACGAGGCCTGTCGTAGTTCCATTCGAACACCGTGCGGTTCATCGTTGGAATTTTTACGATGAAATCATTCGACCACGTGTCGAGCTAGTAGGCGGGTCAGTAAAACGTTTAGGTGAGATTTAATTTTTTCTTATGTGTTTTTGCAACTTTTTGACTGTATTCGGACTTACCCACGTATAGAAATTTTATTCTAAAAGGTAAGTAGCCTTTATATTTTGTTTTAAATCATTGGATCTGAACAAACCCTTTTTAATGTCTATTAATATCTAGTTACGGTCAGTCCTAACCTCAACTTTTAGATCAGTTCGATCTTGCCCCGTATATTTTGGTACGAGGCAAGATCACAGTTTGTTAGATCTTTCCCCAACTGTTTTATGGTAGTCGCGTGATACACATATGGACTTATTGGTTTCAGTTCCTTCAAAAATGGTTCGTAGTTATAAAAGAAAGAGTGATAGGGCCAAAACATACAGTAAAGAAGATATTGGTCAAGCTGTGAATGAGATACAAAGCCATTTAATTACTCTTCATGGAGCATCAAAGAAATATAAAATACCAAAAACAACACTTCACGACCACTACAAAGGAAAACATGGGATAAAGAGTCAAACGTTTGGCAGGGTTTTGGTTATTTCATTTGAGCATTAAGCAACGTTAGCAAATGGGCTTAATACACTAGAAAAATGGGGATTTGGTCTATCCCGCAAGGAAGTGTTACTTATTGTGTCTGATTACGTAACAAAAAATAGTATCAAAACACCTTTTAGGGATAACGTTCCTGGACCTGACTGGTTTCTAAAGTTCAAAAAAAGACATAATTTATCAATAAAGAAACTATATGCAAGGAAAAAAATGACCGATCCCTTTATTATTAACGATTATTTTAAACAGTTAAAAAAACTTTTGTCTGATCTACAATTAACAGATCGGCCTAAACAAATCTGGAATTTGGATGAAACCAGTCTATGTATCGACCCTTCGAAGACAAAAGTAGTTGCAGCTAAAGGCGTTGCATCTTCTCGTACTATTAGTGGCCCTGGAAAAGAAAATACGACCATATTGTCTGCTGTTAGCGCTGCTGGTGATAAAGCACCTCCTCTTATCGTCTTTAAAGGTAAAAATGTTTGGGACCAGTGGATGGCTAACACAGGGCCTACTAACGAAATAGATGTAGCATACGCTGCTAGTACAAACGATTGGATGGCGTCAGGCATATTTCTGTGCAGAAAATATTGCTTCCGGTTTTGGGTGAAGAGAGACCCGTATTGCTGATCTATGATGGACATAGTACCCATGTAGACCACAGAGTGGTAAAAGTTGCCCAAGATAATAATTTGGCGATACTAAAACTTCCACCTCATACTTCTCATCTCTTGCAGCCATTGGATTTGGCGGTATTTAAATCATTTAAAACGACTTGTGATGAGGAGTTAGTAACGTGGCAACGAAAGAATCAAGGGATTAAACTATTAAACTATTAATATTTTTTCCGAAAAAGTCCGTAAGCCTTGGAATAATCTAAAAATCACTATAATACAGAACGGATTTAAAAAAGCAGGGATACATCCGTTTGACTCATCAGTTATACCTAATGAAAAATACTATCCGGACGCACTTAAGAGGTTTGAAAGCATTCAAAAAAACTAATCCGCAAAAAATGGCGTTGAAGAGACAAATAGTCAACAAGGTCCTGAAGACAACGTAGCTGGAACTAGTAATATGTCAGTTGAACATCGCCCGAGCGAACAAGTTCCCCAAGAGAACGTACAAGTTGGCCCAAGTAATGTATCAGCTGGAGATCACCCTAATAACGTAGCTGGGGCTAGTAATATGTCAGTTGAAGATCGCCCGAGTGAAGAAGACAACATACAAACTGTGGCAAATAATGTATCAGCTGATGAACAGGTTGTCCAAGAAAACAAAGAAGCGGGACCGAGTAATGTGTCATTTGAAGATCTTCTTTTGGAAACTGTAAGACAAAATACCACAAATAATAATAAAACCACAAAAAGGAAGCGTGTTGCGCTGGGCGCTGGAGTCATTACTCGCCAAAATCTAAAAGAATTACAACTGGAACAACATGAGAAACCTTCACAAGGGACAATCAAAAAACAAAAACTGACGACCAGAAAACAAGGAAGCACAAGCAGCGAAAGAACACCTCATTTCGAAAGAACTTGCAGATTATAAACTGGACGCATGGGTGTTAATGAAATATTGTACGAAGAAAACAACAAAATATTATGCAGGGCAAATCTCAGAAATTTACTGTGTTGTCAAATTTTTACATTTTAATTCCTTACGCAATATATTCTTTTGGCCTGCGACTGAGGATCTTGACACTGTTGCACAAGAAAATATCGAAATGTTTTTACCTAATCCGATAGAAGATCGCCGAGGTAATTCATTAAAGTTTAATGTAAATTTTTCAGGGTTCAATATTTACCAAATAGTAACGTAAAACTTTCATTTTAAAAATTACAAATAAAGATTGGTTAGTTTGTATTTGATTTTTTTTTTGTATGTGGGGTAAGTTCGAATATCCCTCAAAAAAAAAGTGCAAATTGATGAATTCCTTATACTAAAACTATTAGGAAATATATCAGGGGCTTGTTCGAAATTCGATCTAGCCCCGCATCTACTAATAAAGACGTATATGGACATTTCAGATTCTATTCGAACTTTCCCCACTACTGGGGCAAGTTCGGAGTGGTGTACGCATTTACATTTTTTTTGAGAAGAAGATTACATTTATTGGTAATATAATTACCACATATATTAAATTTAAATATGTAAGGTATCATTTCTGAAGTGTAGGCAATAACATTTAATATTTAACTATTCTTTGATCGAATTATGGTGAACTAATCGAAAATGCGTTCGATCTTACCCCAACTTACCTTACCAAAAAGCTCCCTTCCCTTTACCCCGTTGCCATAGCGTTATGTTGTAGCAAAACAATTCCTGATAAACTGATAAGGAATGCTGGGTCTATTCTCGGTTAATCGTCATTGGGTTTTCTTTGATGCTAAATCTTGCCAAAGAATTTTACAGAATTGAAAAATGGATAACTAACTAAAATAGGGTTTACCAACTAGGTATATTTAACGAATAATGTATGATAACTAAATGATAAAGTAATCCATACCAAATAGTGTTATTCACATTACAAATTCCTCTGAAATTATTACACTGTCCTTTCTTAAAAAACTTTTTTATTCGAACGTATTTCACTTTAGAGCAAAGAAAATTGTGTTCCATAAATGTTGTTTTTCAGCCTTGCAGTTGCGACTCGTAAGTACTATACCTAGTATTGCCCAATCTAAAAAAAATTACTTGCAAATTGTTTCTTTACGCAAGCCAATGCTTTAGAAGAATGGGTTTCGTAATAAACTGATGCCACAGATTAAAGCATAATATTTTTCCCATATGCATAATTATTCTAAATTAATCAATTAGTGATAAAAAAAAGGAACTCATCATATGATGAATCATGCCATTTACAGGTTTTCTTTGGCCAGGATACTAGAAACTTGACAAAACGTTTTTCCTCATTTATGATTCGAAAAATTGACGATTAAAAACAGTTGGTATTATCAACTTTAATCAATTGTTATAATATTCCTGAAGGTTTTTATATATTCGTATAAAATTAAATGATAAGTACAGTTATTTACAATCAAAGCTACACAGATTAAAAATTCCTTTGAAATGATTACACTAAAAAGGAATATCCATTAGATTGCTTGGTGAAATCTCTAGATATAAATAATATTATGTAAATAAAGGAATTAAATTTTTATACATTCTTGGAGATCAAACTTTCAAGTATTCATAAAAGTAATATTTCATTGGTATGTCTGAGTTATTTACTTGATTCACTTGATTACCTACATACTTTACTGAATTTGGTCATCACAATATTACACTTACACATAAATAATAAAAAAAGAATTAAGTAACTTTTAAAGAGTAACGCATATATACAGTATACACTTTTTCACATGATTGCGCATGAGTATGAGTTGTGATTCCCAAAATTATTAAAGTATATGAAAGAAGTTTAATTGAAATAAAAAGAAATCATTAACTTAGTAAATTTTGACGTCAGAATAGTAGAAAACTCATTGCTTTCAAGGCAACTTCTTTCTAAATTGTAATCCCATAAGCATTATATTAAAATGATTAGAAATAATAAATGTGTACAATGATGAGTCAAAATAAAATATGTAGTGATTAGACTGATTTATTGAATAATAAGAGTAATATTTACCACGGCTACTGTACAACATCGAAACATTTCTTCTATTAACAATCGATATAAACTGATGATTTTAGTAAGTATTTCTATATTCCCATATGCAAACAATCAATTTCGTATCAAATTGGTTCAAACCACATCCATAGATAATGTCTTGAACTATATAAATATGTGTTACTATCACTTATCTGGTAGTCATTTACAGTTGAAAAAATTTGAATTAAAACATTGACTATAATAGTCAATGATTAAACACAAACTTAAATCTCTAACTTAATAAAAATTTGTAGCAGTTTAAGCAAGGAATAGATTAACGTGTAAACTTTTTTGCTATTTTTAGGTCTTAATCGCGTTATAGAGGACAAATGAAATTATTGCAAAGCAAATATTATTGTTAAGTAATCTTAAAACTTACCTCAAACATTAACATTTTTATTTGTTATGTAAACACAAATACACTTTTGACAATCACTGACACTTAAAAAACTAAAAACTAACTGCAGCCTATCATCTGTTACACAACTAATAAACTGCTACTAAAGGTATCTAGTGGCAGTACGCAACTAATCGCTTTAGTTGTGGTAAACTCGCAGTTGTTAATGATACCCGATTAACGTAGTGCGGTCATGGAGAAGGCGTTGCACCAGTATGACGACGACGTCGGTGGAAACATTGGCTTTGTCCGTACCGTTAGCTAGTCTATCGTTTTCATTGTTACTTGATTGAAACTTATCACATTACTGATACAGTCTCGTATGAATTGATGATAAATAGTGTTCTCATGTCATTGCTCTCCTGTATTATACCTTTCTTATCTATATATTTGCACAAACTCCTGTTTATATATTTAAAATTTACATTATAAATCACAAAATAAATACAATCAAAAACAAAATTATAAATTACTTGTAAAGCATGTTTAAAAATTTAATATTCTTCCGGGTTTATTATTAGACGAAAAATGAAAAAATCTCACCCAGATCTATTAAAGAAATTAAAAATTTTGGCAAGCATCGATAATATTAGTCAGCTTCTTTATCAAGAATTATTATTTAAACATTTTATATAACAAAATTTAAGCGCATTTACCTTTGTTTATTTTCGTTTGAAAAATTTAAATATAATATCCGAGAAAGTTCATTAAATTGGATGAGTTTTAAAATTGCAACTCTATATTTAAATGCTATACCTAATTGCTAAAATATTTAAAATGCATTTCGTTTACATTGGACTTACATTTATTAGCATACCTGCGGGTCCTTGTAACCAAAAATTTATAAAAAGCTACAGTTTTTTTTGTTGTACATTCTGTTGAGATAATTTAAACATACCACACCTTTTAACGAATCCTAAATCATTAAAACACACTACGGAACTATCAAATACTTTTTTTGCGAATAATGAAATATAGTACACGTTTGAGGTAACGAATTAATTAAGTGATCTTATAAAATAAGGTGAGTCACTTCAATTCCCAGACAGAAATCTCAAAATGTTAAATAAATAACACTGATTCACTCCTATACAGGTTTTTCAAAATTTACTCATCATTGCTTTGTACAACCATGAGGATTAGAATTATTTAGAATTTGTAAGGCATTTAATATTTTTTAACATTTACGATTTAAAACGTGAAAATTCGCTTGTCTGTTCTATTCCTCTTTTGTATTTAGGTTATTTATTAAGGATCATTGTAGTTTACGTAGTAAAGTAAAAAAAAGTGGTATGTGACATTTGCTTGGTATCTTAATTAATTTATTTAACACTATATTTATAATTAAAGGTTAAAGCGCCGCAATCTAATTCCTTACATAATATTCATTTTAGAATAATTTTACAAATATAGTAAACACAAATAACTCAATATTCGAAAAAGAAAAAATATCTTTTACTTTATTTATGTTGCCTATCGGAGGTTCTAAAACAGCTAAAAGATATCGTTTATACTTAATGGAAATTGAACATAGTGGTCTGTCTTTTCTCCAGACAGTTTCATTTTGCCGTACCTGATAGAAATCTGTAAAACTTTCCGAATTTAATCTCAATAAAAAATGTCCAGTTTACAAGGACGTAATATTTGTAACTGATATTTTGAATATTCCTTTGACATTGTTTGAGTGCCTCAGTAACTTTTTGAAGGAAGTTGCAGTTTGTCACGTGGTTGTGATTTTATCAAATATTTGCCGTTAATTCCGAAATTATAAATTATTCTGTAGTACCGTACATCTGAAATGTAGTATAAGTTCATGCAGTTGAATTTGATAACACCATAAATTCTTGGAAGCTTTTCGATTGTAACGTTTTTATTTCGTTTTTTGCGTATTTGGAAAATATTCGAAATTTTTACAAATGGTGAACGCATTTAGAATCCTTTTTTTTTGAAACGAAATAAAGTTTTTGGTTTGTTTATCAAGTTTAGATGGAAGTTTAAAATTAAGATGTGATTTACGTATGGGTACCGATAGTTAGTGGAATCCCTGTTACTAATTTGGTTGAGAATTAAGTAGTTTCTTTGTAAATAATAGTCGATCTCGTTATTTTAAATGTAGGTGAATTTTGTTAAATGGATATGAAATTGCATCATGTAAAATTATATTAAGTATAAAATTATTACGTTGTATGGTATATCTTTTGCGAATTTAAATAGTAGCGACAATCTGTCGCCTTTCCTTTTGGTCTTTAAACAAAGAGTTTAGGTCTTATATTGTAGCGTCCCCCAGGTATCCTATCTTGAAAAGCATAATTTGAACTTATTTGCAATAATGCAAATTCAAGAACAAAACAATCGCTAAGTGATTTATCTTAACTTGACTGACAATAATGTCACTATTACTCAAATTAATTGCATGCCTTACTTTGACTTTCCGGGTAATAATGAAAACATTAGAATTTATTTACAAGTCTGGTATTTAATTACTCGCAAACCTCAAATCTGATCAAACGAAGTGGCCGTCTAGTATTAGGTACGTTGTGCTATCTAAATTAGATAGGTTGGATGAGATAACTGTTGCATCATGAGGGGCAGGTAAAAAAAATGAAACTACTCTAATTAAAATCAACGCAGCGGTGGTTCAACCGTTAATCTACTATTGTTTAGTGACCACTAAAGCACAGAATACATAAACCAAATTACAATAAAGTAGATACAAAGAGAAATCAGCTCGCAGGCAAATAATTCTACTTAAACAAATTGACAAAAAAACTCATTAAAACAAAGCCTTACATGGGTAAGTTATAAATAGATCACTAATATCGTGACCGATATATAAGTTTGAGTGCGTTAGAAAAATACCGTGCTCCCTTTTCCGGTTACACACTCATCTATACAACAAATAAAAATAATAGAAATAAAAATTCGAGGTGTTTAATGGTCTGGCTTGGGAGTGTGTACCTACTGGCAATTGCCTTTTACAATTAATAACTAGCTGTATCTTATAACCATTCACCAGCCACCTCTACACCATCATAAATATAATCAACAACCAACAATGCTAATTCGCACAAATACCAGAGTGAGAGGGCCCTGTACTGTCTTTTTATTTTAGCAGATTTCAGCTTAATGAGTCCGCGTACAAATAAGATACCTTTGCAAGACAATGTTTGGTATTTAATATGTTATCTAGGCTGGTAAAAATGATTTGCTGTAGCTTTCGGTTATATAAAAATGCATACTTACAATAAAATAAATATTCCCTTAATTGATCACAGGCACAAATCGTTAACCTACGCGGTTTAACTTCAAAAAGGTTGACTGTTATTTATAGATTAATATTTGAAACACAGATTAAAACTAACACTCAAAAGAAAAGACAAATTAGTGTTGGCTAATTGAAAAGAAAATGTACAAGCACGAAATATTTTTAAAGACAAACCGTTTACAATGAAGGTATTTAATTAACCCAAAAATCGATCTGGCTCGATTGAAACTCTAACTGTAACGTCAAAATAACTAGTATTACAGACACTAGTTGAGGTTAAAGTGTCAAATAAGTTTTAAGTATTAAAGATTAAAGATTTTTTATTGTAAACGAATTCGTTAGTTAATTTTATAAAAGTATGATTAACACAGAAAAAGTTCAAATCGATTTATTTCGAAAACGGTGCGTAGTAGCGACTTCAGGTAAGAGTATCATTATTTTACGAAAAAAATTGAAATTTTTTAAATTTTATCTTAAAATTGCGAAATTTTGAAAAACAAAAACTTATGAATAACAATGTCCAATGCCCCGCCCAAACGAGGTTGTGGACACCCTGTATACGTTATTTTAAAGTTCACTATCGTGAGAGTTTCGTTATCTAGACATATCACATTATGGAGGTATCTTTGGGAACGCAATTTGGATCGATGATGCAACTCTTTCTCGATTTTTAGTGCCGAGAGGCTATCGTTTCTCGCGCGTATGTTAATTTAAACTAACCAAGCTATGTAATTGATTAATTAAGATTTAAGGGAATTAAAATCCAAGGCGGCGAATACTGAATGATGTTGAGAGGAAGGAGAAGCACGCCGACCATATCTGTATGAACTTCTTTAAGTGTTAAACCTTTCTTTTGTAGGTACTTGATGAAAGCACTTTTTTCCATTTTCCGCAATCTTCGTGCAACCACTACTTTCAACTTGTACAACTTTAACACTATTAAAGCTCGACTAACCTTTGAAAGTTTGTTTGTCAATAAAATAACAAAACAAGTGCGGTTACCAGGGGCAACGTATTTCAAAGCCATGTATGCGAGAGGCAACAAATACTGCACATCCCTCGTACATTACAGTGTCCTACATGGAGTGTTATTGTAGCTGACGATGCACTCGTATTGAAAACTTATACTATGACACAATATTATAGACAAAAAATCTTCAATTACAAACTTTCACTAGCTAGACGAATCGTGAAAATGATTTTGAGATTTTAGATATGCGTTTTCGAATTTACCGAGCATCTACATAACTTGCAACAGGCGTAATACCCTGGCATATTACTTTTGTTTGTTTAACCCGTTCAAAAGAATAAGATTTGAGTTCTTTTAAACTTTTCTTATAATTTCAACATTATTGAATAAAATTTGATATTGTTATTGTGAAACTGAAATAATTATTTTTTTATTACGTTTTATATATATCGTTTACTAGTTAAATTTTTCTTCGCTTGCTAATTAATGTCGGTTTGCGTAAATGAAGCTTAAGACTTACGGTTACGAATTCCTTTCCTAATTGGTTGCCACGGATAGCCCAAAGTTAAAATAAAGAAACGATTACTGTTATCATTGACCAAAGCGCTCATTTCGATTTATTCATTTGTCTGGATTCCTATTGAGTTGACCTCTTTCTGCATTTATATATTCAATATTTGTATAAGCTTTTAATATTAATAATCTTTAGCAATAAAAGTAAATCAAACGTTATATTCATTTAATTAAATTCCAAATCTGAACGAAAATGCATCAATACGTTGTTTACAAACATATATAAAAATCAAACCTATAATCCACAAGAACTTTCTTAAAACTAACATATTATAACAAATAAAATCTTTATCAGAATTAAACGTTGTTTTTCGTTTAATTGTGATAGTCAAGTGTAAAGTCTCGAGAAATTAAACACAAAAACGTTTTATTTATTAACACAAACGAAATGGGTTCTGACCTATTTTTGTTGAAAAACTGATGATGTAATACTTGCGTTCTTTTGACCGATAAAGGGGCCTCAAATAGGTTAGAGACTGCTATTCCGATGATGTCACTTGGCCGGCATTCTGGAACCGTTCTCCTTTGTTGTCCTTATCTTTTATTATACTTTTATTGTAGCTGAATACGCTTCTAATTTTCTTCCATCAGTTAATGATTTTAGTAAATAATTGTTGGATATTCTTACCCTATACAGTTTTTACTTAATTGTTCAGTTTTAATCATAAAAACGGCGTGTTACGGAAGACCATACTTTTATTATCAATGTTCTTTAGTTATTATTTTCACACCTTATAGGGCAGCGTGACTATACAATGTCACCTATGCTGTGGCGTCAATCGACCGACAACTATCAACTCGGATCGCTTATTTTATGCGACTCTTTTTGATCGTTTTCTTAACGCGACTCTTTTAAAAACTGCACATCATTATTATGACAGCGTCTCATCCCTTCCAACACTTGCAAATGTCACGTATTTAAATATTTTAAAATTGAATATATAGTTAACTTATTGAAATAAACTCAAGCTTTTCATCTTAACATTATTTACATTCAAATACAAATAAACAATAATCATTTCTTTATCCATAAAAATGATATATAAATATCTAATCTCGTATAACTTAGTGCGAACTTTTGATTTTTTTTTAAAGCTCCCGTTCCAAACCAGTTAGTAACAATTTCATCCACTTCCTATATTTCGTCCGTGGTTGATAAGAAACTACAAAGTTTGGCAGATGATACATGGTGGGCTTGGAGCTCAAGCTCGAGAGGCTGAAGTTACAAGACGAAAATATACGGAATACTTTAATAAAAAAGGCTCTGTAGCTTGGTAGTGGGACAGTATTTAGCAAGTAACTATGTTAAGTATTCCGGCCAATTATGGCCGTCGACCAGTAAACGTCCCTTACTGTTCTTGATACTCAATATACTATTAAAAGCACAAAATTCATTTTTGTTTAGAAAATATTTTTGTATTTAGATTCAAAATTAATACAGTTAAGATTTGAACGTTAAATCTGGTTTTATTTTATATAAACCAATTAAAACGCCAACTTTCCAAGACATCCAGATGCAATTTTCTCAAAACCTACCTTGAGTGCAGAAGGACCTTTCACTACTAGGGCGACGACATGAATTAGTATTCAAAGAGGTTTTATATGTCGTACTATTGCATGCTTATCTTCATATTAACAATGCCAAAATCATATTTTAGGCTACTTCCGTGAGAGCTTTATGTGATTACAGTCGAACTTTGTGCCTTTCGATGCACTTCTAAACTCTACGGATAGCGAATTATCATTTCCCTTCGTTTTTATTTCTTGTTATTCGCGGAACTTTTGTTTCAAATATTCTTGGATGTAATATTTTCGAGATTTTTAAACCACTTTAAACACTTGTTGCTTTAGTATAGCTATAATATAACTAATAAGTACTAATTTTTTCAGAAATTGACAATGTACAGTGCATCCCATTTTGGTTGAGACGGCCAGGTATCTCGGTTGTTGTTGAAGATAGAACCTTGCGCTTTTCGCGGTCCTGTGCCACTTTTTTGTTAAACTCAAGATGTCCTGAACGGATTTTTCTTAACTTCTTTCGTTCATAAGTTATAGGGCGTTTTGAAAATTAACACTTTTGGACCCCTCCATATCTACGAAATTTCTCAGCGATAGTGAAATTGAAAACTTATGCCATAGAGAATTTTATGTAGAATTCAGTGGCGCTCTCAATTTTTTTGCGGGGTATGGTTATGGAGATACGACTCAAATTTATGATTTTTTCAATGGAACACCCTGTATTTTATCACCTCATTAAATTCCTTATTTTTTTCCCTTCAAAATGATATATAATATATAAACATAAATTCTTCAAAAATGCTCCAAAATCACTAAAACATTGATTTTTAATAGTAGGCTATGGATTTTTCATACAAAAAAAAGTTCAAATTGAAGAAATACTACTTGTGATTTTTCCATGAAAGCAACAAGAACAATACTAACACTAATTCACTAACAAAACACAAAACGTAGGTAACTAATAGCAACAAATAAATAGTAATAAAAAGTTCATAATGTAGAGTAAGCAACTAATTAAATATTTACTCATACTATTTTATTTCGAAATTATTCGGTAACTTATTCATTCAATTGTTCAAATTGATGTCCATTTTCCCTAACACACAATTTCTTATTACGTCTTAATGCATTTAAAATTATGAATGGACGATTTTGTAAATTCTGGAAAACTGCCTCTGTTGTTGCACGAAGTTCTTCAATATTATTGTGCCTCTTACCGTATATTTTATTTTTCAAAAAACCCCACAGAAAAGTCCAACACTGACAAATCAGGTGACCTCGCAGGCCACCTGATGGGTCCATTTGTTCCAATCCAATGATCCTGGAAAGTTTCTTCTAAAAACGGCACAATCAACCTCGAATTGTGAGCAGGGGCACCGTCTTGTTGGAAGTAAATGGCATTAAGATAGGCGAGGGGAACATTCTCCAGGAATTCTGGTATTACATCTTCTAAAATTGCCAAGTACCTATTCGCGTTGAGAGCCCCTTCAAAAATGCGGCATTTTATTGATGTCCCCAATAAGAAACAGGCTACATTAAAACCAAATCGACCCTGTTGTTGTTGCTCAAAAATTAGGTGTTGGTTTTCATCATACCAGTGCCTTGTATTTTGCCTGTTAAATAAACCGGCACTGCATATATGGGCTTCGTCTGACCATATGACTTTACTCGTAAAATTATTGTCCCTTCGAGTTTGGTTCAAAAACCAATTACAGAAATTCACAAGCCTCCCTGCATCACCAGGGTATAAATGTTGGACAATATTCACTTTGTAGGGTTCCAATTTGTGTTTTTTTTTAATTCTTTGTACCCGTGATCGGGGAACGCCAATGTCATTTTCTATCTTCGTACAAGAAGTCTGAGGAGAGACACAGACGCTGGCTAAGACATTTATTTATTTATTTATTTGGGTCGGGGTTTAGAATACGCACCGTAATTTAGTAGATTATTCTTCAGTCGAAATATCGTTGGTCGACTAGGTTAACGCCTCTCTGGATATCTAACGTTTTAAAAACAATATGTCATATAATGTCTTATTGTAAATTACTAGTTTACCTTTTTAAATATAATTCTAATGCTTCGTCAACATTTTCATGGCATTGATTGAAACATTGTATGATATCATACTTTTTGTTGTTCTGAAAAAATCTTTCAGCCATTATAAAATTTCACAAATTAACAAAATCGCCAAACACAAATACAATAAAACGCATCAAAATTTATCATCATGACAGCAGATGTATTGATTTCTCCACAGTCACTTGATAAAATAATGCTCCAAAAGTCAACAACAGTGTTTGCAGCATCCATGACCTACTATAAAAAAATCATAAATAATAATCCTTGTAGTAAAATTTTGAAATCTATGGCACTCTATTAAAATTCAATGGTTTAGTAATTTTGGAGCATTTTTGAAAACTTCATGTTTATATATTATATATCATTTCGAAGGAAAAAAAAAGTAATTTAATGAGATAATAAAATACAGGGTGTTCCATTGAAGTCTTATCTCCACGATACCCCCCCAAAAAAAAATTGAGTGCGCCCCTGGATTCTACGTAAAATTCTTTATGGGACAAGCTTTCAATGTGACATTATCGCTAAGAAACTTTTTAGATATGGATAGATAGAGATGTAATTTATAAACGAAAGAAGTTAGAAAAAATCCGTTCAGGCCATCTTGAGTTTCACAAAAAAGTGGCATATGACTGTGGAAACCGCAAGGTTGTATCTTCAACAACAACCGAGATACATCTGGCTGTCTCAAGCAAAATGGGATGCACTGTACAACTTCGTCTTAAAGTGCTAACCGGTGACTACTAACAAACTTAAATTAATTAAATGATGCTGTTGAAATCTATATTTTGATTTTCTAACAAACCGAACTTTTCAATTACAATGCAATCAAGAAAAACTTAAGGTTTTTAAAGCCAACATCTCTCCCCACATTTTACAAGATATTAGTAAAACGTA
Organism: Vesta saturnalis; assembly: GCA_036346205.1. Classification (NCBI taxonomy): domain Eukaryota; kingdom Metazoa; phylum Arthropoda; class Insecta; order Coleoptera; family Lampyridae; genus Vesta; species Vesta saturnalis. The sequence goes on along the minus strand of JARFJB010000119.1, from coordinate 132,452 downwards.
CAGATGGCGAATCTATATGGTTTTCGGGCACTTTTAATACTACTTCAATGGTTAACTTATTAATAATTCATTAACACAGTTGCCTTTATTCAAATCATTAAATAAACTATGAGTCACATAATGGATCCGGCGCAAAAAATTTCAACATGAACGGTACAGAAGAGATGTCTTTAATATAATCTGAAATCTTGAGATCTTGAGAGTTTATTCACCCTGCACGGATATGATTAACTAGTTCTAAAAAAATTTGTTTATAAGAATGCAGCCTGGGACTATATCATTGTGGGCATGCTTAGTAAGGTTCACCTGATAGGTCGTTTTCTTTTGTAATACCTAATTAGAATTTAGTAAAGAACGTTTTATAACAAAAAACATCAATACATAATTGTTTATTTAATTCGATCCTACCAGGTTGAGATTTATTAAAACTGGATTTTTATAACTAAATGTTGCTGTAATTACACCCATTTTAATGGATTAGTAACGAAATCTAAGTAAATGCTGGCTTTGAACTAAAATTATCTTTTGTAACAAAAGATGTTAAAATTGACGTCTTGGAAGTCTGTCAACGTTAAACAGTTAATTACTAACTTTATTTTAAAATACCTTAGTCACTTGGTATTTTGTATGAATATTAAATTCTGTATGGTTAAACACATTTCAGAAATATTATATTTGCAAATAGTCTTAAGAGCCTTAATTAACCCATTAACGCCCATTGGCATATACATAGATCACTCAATATAAATTATTGTAAACAATAAAGTTATTAACAAAAATTATTTTTATAACATATATTGTAGTGTGTTTTATCATTATCTGATATAATCTATTTAAATTTTTATTGCATTATATTTGTTATTAATTTTTTAAAAGTGACTGTTTTGCAAAATTTTGCTTATTCACCTCTAATTATTTACCAAATAACTTTGGTGCTTTCGTACTTTGGATATATAATAACAAATGGAACATGTAAATTGTAGTATATTTAGCTTTCCATAATTTTTAATAATAATAATGTTTTAAACAATTTAACCTACTGATTGATCTATGTATATACCACTGGCCACATACAATATCAAACTTTGCCCTTGCACGTGAAGAATTTTGTCATCGGCGATCCTCGGACACCAACGTTTGGCAAGTCAACGACCTACCGCTTCGGCGTTTACTTACTCTTTATGATTTGATTAGTGCAAGTTAGGTTGCAATTCTGATGACACGTTGTCTAGTTAGTTTGTGATTACGGTCTTGCGAAGTATAAAAATTTGTAAGGATAAATAGTTAAAAAATGGCTTCTCAGTGCAGTTCACGCCAAGCATTGAGTATGCAGGAGTTAGAGGACATTATCAATGATCCCAATTTTTATGATGATCCAGAAAGTGAAACCATAGATATAACAGTTATTCCACCTAACGTTGATTACCTTACCGATGAAGACGACCAAGACGATGATACGGGTATTGTTGACGTTGTAGACATTCATGGCCAATTCGAAGTAGAGCAGTACAACAACGATGTGGTAGAAGACATTACTCCAACTCCTGAATCGTCTTCCTCTTCTAATAAACGTCAGAGATTGACGACAACAGAAGCAAAATGGAGAAGAGTTGATCCAAAATATTTGTTTGCAGATACTGATTTCAAAGAGACTGAAAAAAATAAAGTAAGTGAACTCAAGAACAAGTATGGTACAAAGACTCCATTGGAACTTTTTGAATGCTTTATCAACGCCGACATTTTGGAGCACATCAAGAGGAAACGTTACGTTATGCCTCCAACGTAAAAAACGATGCAACTTTTGAACTCGACATTCGTGAATTAAAATGCTCCGAATACCACAAACTGCCATCAGAACGGATGTACTGGGCCACTGATGAAGATTTGGGCATCAAAATTGTGCAAGAAGGTTTATCAAGAAACAAATTCACAAAAACAAAATCAGTGTTGCACTTTGCAAATAATGACGAACTTGATAAAAACGACAAATGTTTCAAAGTTCGACCACTTATCGAAAAGGTGAATAAAACGTTCAAACAGTTTGGTGTGTTCTCATCACATTTATCGGTCGACGAGATGATAGTCAAATATTATGGACATCATGGACTCAAACAATTAATCCGCGGAAAGCCAATACGATTTGGCTATAAGTTATGGGCATTGTGCGGATCCAACGGATTTTGTTTCAATTTTAGTCTTGATACGGGGAAAGAGAAAAAACCGCATCCCGGTTTGATTCTAGATTCCCGTGTCGTGACAGACTTGCTTTCATGTGTATCAGAACCAAACGATCATGTCGTGTTCTTCGATAATTTTTTCACCACCGGGATTTGCTTGTACATTTGGGACATCGAGGATTTCGAGCTACAGGAACGGTACGAGAAAACAGAACTGACAAGTGCCCCTTGAAATCTGTTAAAGATTTATCAAAAGAAGATCGTGGGTCATTTGATCATAGGTTTGATGTTACATCAAACATTCTTATGGTACGATGGCACGATAACAAATGTGTTATTGTTGCAAGTAACTACGATACCGTGAAGCCATTAGCTAATGTGTCACGTTGGAAAGGAGCAACTAAATGCAGAGCAGCAGTTGTCCAACACCGACTGATAAATAATTATAACAAATACATGGGAGGAGTAGATCAACACGATTGGTTGATCGGTAAATATGGCGCAAGTATTCGAGGAAAAAAGTGGTATTGGCCCATATTTACACGAATTATAGGTATGGCTCTTACTAATGCTTGGATTTTATATCGCCACATGCCACATGGAAAACAAAGTCTGAACTGCTTAGAATTTCGAAGAGCCGTGGGTGTTCCTTATCTCAAAATAATATCCTGTAATAAACGACTAATAAGAATTCACAGGACAGTTGTTCTAGATGCAAGATACGACGGATTAGATCACGTGCTACATTTTCGAAATCAACAACGACGCTGTCAACGAGTAAATTGTAAAAGTAGACCAACGTACTTTTGCGTAAAGTGCAATGTTACTCTGTGTGCAAAATGTTTCCAACCTTACCACACTAAATAATTTTTTATAAATAATATCATTTATAAATAAATAATTTGATTAACACTATGCATTATTTTTATTATTATAAATTTATATATTTAGAATTAAAAAACAATGCATTTGAAGCATAATATACGTTTGCTAAGTGCTCCATATTACACACATGATATTGTATGTGGCCAGTGATCTATATATAGATCACCCTATACCTAGTAAAAACCTAAACACCTGGAATTTTTTAAGTATTTTTTTCGACTTTCCGAGGTCCACTTTAGTTGATATTTGAACAGTTTTCATTTGAATTCAAAAAATTTTGTTCTTGGGCGTTAATGGGTTAACTCTGGAAGTAACTGCGATCGGATAAAATGAGCTGAGCTCGAAAATATTTGTTTCAGGCCCACTGAGTTCAAAAAGTAGTTTTTGGAAAATGTGATGAATTTTTAGAATATATCTTAAAAACCATACAGTCGATTTGAAAATGTAAATATTCACGATTTTTATTATCATAGATACTTTGTCTTTGGGGTTTTAAATCATGTATTTTAATACAATTATACAAACTTTCAACCTTTCGATAGCAATTGCAGACATCGTGAACTGTAAAGAATGAAATTCTTAGCACAAATTATGTACGATTGGATAAAAATTACAGATAATTAATATGAAACGATTTATTCTTTATTGACGACGTCAGATGCACCCTAAAACTAGAATAGCGATTGCATTCAAATTTGACATAATTATTATCTAACCCCAGTAATTTCTGATTGAGTCGACGGAAGTACAGAAACATTCTTTTTCCTTATACAAAATAATTCCAACATCGATAACCCCTAACTCTATTGAAAGGTTATTGATTACAAGCAAATATTACATGGCAATGTTTAGAATTTCTTCACTTAAAGCAAATGTTCTCATGAGGTTATCCAAGTCAAAAAAAAATGTTTTTCGAAAAGTGTGCGCCTGCGTACGTGCGGAATCTTTCGCCACGATACCTATTACATGGATACGATATCTCCAAAAATAGAAGTAATTTTAATTACATTCCAACCTACATATACGTGTAGGTATAGAAGGTTATGCAATCGACTTTTTTCACTCTAATCGACTTATTAGCTTATTTTACAACGGTTGGCAAAGTTTCGTCAATACCCGATATGATGTCTGTGTGTGCACGTGTGCGTGTGCGTGTGCATGTGTATGTGCATGTGCGTGTGCGCGTGCGTGTGTGCGCGCGCGTTTGTCTGTGTGTGTATTAGGATGTTGGTATCCACGATAACTTCAGAACAACACGCACGTACTTAAAATTTCGTATTTAAGCTTGTTTTCATTTCTCCCGGAGCTGATTAGAATTTATAAGAAATACAGCGGTGGAGAGGAGGGGTTTATTCGAAGCAGTATTGTGTTTTTATTAAATAGTTCTAAAAAAGATGTATAATTCAAAGATATAAGAATGCCAACATATAGACCTTAAACATATCAATTAATTATGTTTATTTGGCGACAAAAAATGTATAAACATATTTTTTAATGAAAATTCAATTTTACATAACTTTTCTTTATAAAGTTTCTTAATCTAAAGCTAACTAGTCTAAAAGTTAACTAAATGGGACTGAAAATGCTTAAAATGTATTATCGGTATTTTGTAAAGCGCACGGCTTTGAAATTTTAAGTTAGCATCTATGTGTCTATTAACTGACGTTGATTTTTTTTTTTTTAACATGTTTATTAAAGATTGATTTTAGATATTAACAATTCATGGATATTTCATTTTACACTTAATACTATATACAATATAAAATACTAAATATAAAACGTGTATGTGTTGGTGGTGCGCTGCTCAGGAGTCTTCGTCCTCTTCAGCGCGTGGAAGTGCGTGGATTGTTGGTTTTCGTGTGTTTGGAACGCCTGATGGCGGTGTTGAGTGCGTTGTTGTTGGTTATTCAAAAAAAAAAATAGCGGGTGTTGTGTGGTGATGCTTTTGGATTGGTGTGTTCGTTGTGTGCGCTGTCCTGTTGTCGCTAGGTTGCTTATCTGAAATAAAAAGAAATATGTGTTAGTGAAGTGTAACACTATCGATATTTACAGAACAGAAATTAAGTAATTAAAAAAGAAATCGATACTAAGTACTTATCTCGGGCGCCAGACTTCGATCCGGACCGTCGTGTGTTTACCCTATAAGGGTAGCCACCTCCTGACTGTATGAGAGGACAACACCCCACAAGTCAGTCGCAGATTCCACCTTACGGATGACAGGTAGGGCCTTCTTCATATTGAGCCCTCCGAGGAAGGTGAATAGGGAGTCGAACCCTAAGGCAGATTGATCGGGCGGGGTAACGGTAGCGGCGGGAGCCACTCTCGGTACTTCCGCCTTCTCAGCCTTGCCTGCCGTCGCGCGGGCGTAGCTGACTCCGGTCCGAGTCGAGAAGGGCGCCGGCGGTGTCCTCTTCGGCGGTCGCTGCGGTGCTTCCATCTTCTTCCGTTGCGGAGGTCGAGGAACTTCGGGCATCCACGGTAGCTTGCAGGATGCTCCCCACCGCAGTTAACGCACTTAGACCGGTCGGTACGGGGTAAAGTGCATTGATTGTTGTGGTGATCACCGGCGCACTTCACACAGCGTGCTGCCGCCCTGCAGCAACGCTGTGCGTGGCGGAAACCTTGACACCGGTGACACTGCCCGATGTCGGATTTCCGCCTCAGGTCCTCGACGGTGACTCGGAGGCGGGCGACGTGCTTCACCTCCCGAATCCTCTTCTTGTCCTCCTCGTTCGGTAGGTGTACCAAAACCAGGGGGATCGCTCGGCCTCGCTGCTTCATCCTAAAACAAGAAACTGTATTAATTCCTTGCGTCGTCAAATCGGAGCTTACATCCGCTTCGGATAGCTCTACGGGCACGCCACGTATTGGCAAGACGCTCGCTCCTTGCCTGATAGGCGTGGTACTGCGTACCACACTTATCGAGATACCTCATCAGCCTGTCTCGGTCCTGGAGTGAGGCAGGCTGTATCCGGATTCCCTCGAAGGTCGCCTTGGCCCTGGTGAAGGCGATCTTCTTCCGGTCGAGTTCGCGGGAGAAAGCAACCTAGTTCTCCCTCTGACGAAAGATAACCGGGGGTACTTTCTCCCTGGTCTCTGCTGCGGCGGTCTGCTCCATCGCTGTGACGGTGTCTGTGTACTGCTCCAGGGCTTGGTACACGTTGCTCGTCGGTGGCGGCGTAGGCGGGCGGACGGTCTCCTTTTTCGGCCTCTTCCTCTGCGCCACGAAGTCATCGGGGCTGGTGGATCCAAGACGGGGTCTTCACTTCCTTCCCTCTTCGGCGGCTACGACGGCGGTGGCTTGCGGCGGCGGCTTTCGGCAGCGGTGCTGCTCTTGTTGTTGCCTCGGCTGGCGGGGCGACGTCTTCTGCGGGCGGTGGCGTCCTCTTCGGCCTTCTCTCTTCTGAGCGGTGGCGGCGGATGGCGCGTCGCTTCTGGCGCCCTTCCACGGAAGGGACAGAAGCGACGGTATCGGGCTGGCGGTACTTGTTAATGGTAGGTTGCCCGGCTTGCAACCGTACCATATCTCGCTGGTGTCGCTGGCGTCCCCGTGGAAATCCTCGATGTTGATCCAGGGGCACCCGTCGTCGTCGTAGACCTCTCGGCCCGGTCTATGGCGCGGCATCGTTATGTTGATACCGGCCGATAGAATCGAATTTGGTTTAATTACTTGTTAATTACAGAGTAATTAATTCTAACTTAACGACCTGCTTTGATCGGATACCAGAACAGGAATGACGGCTGACGTTGAAGTTTTAAACGTCCATCTGACATAGATGAAGGTGCTAAAAAATTATTATTAAAATGATTTCATTTCTTTTAATTTCCACCTTGTAGGTGTGTTATTCCACACCAGATATTTTTCCTTCGTACGCAATAATCGAAAATTTAAAAATCTAGGTTTATTCAATTTCGATAAATAACCTACATGTCTGCATCCCAGTGAATTTTGGGACATATCGGTTCATCCGGTGGGAAGTGATAAAAGTGCACTTTAATTTTCATTCAACCGCTGTCACGTCCGCGTGTTACTCTTGGAGACTTTTTGCGCTAATGTACCTTAATGGCATCTAAAACGATTCAATTGTATTAAACTTTTTACTTTTTTATGCGCGAAGCCAAAAGTAAAGTATTGTATGTATGTATAAAACTTATCATTCCATTTGGATGTAGCCGCTCCTCTCTAAAGCTCAGTAGATTCTTTATTCGCGCTGATTTATATATTTTCATTTTGGTGTTTTTACTTAGATTTTTGTCCTTCATTAACTGCAGTACTATATTTTTCAGGCTTCTTTTGTTTCTCGCCATAAGAGCTAGATCATCCGCATATTTCTACTGTCTGCGTCATTCCATTGCTATATTATATAAGACTGTTGACAATGCGCCTCGTTGCCTCACTCCTTTTTCTACTGGTATTTCTTTTGTTGGTCGTTCTTCCGTTTGTATCTTTGCTCTCGAGTTTTCCATGGCCATTTTGACTAGCGCTAGTAATTTGGAGGGTATTTCTATTTTTTCATTTTCTTGTTCTAGGTATCTTCTAATAATACTGTAAAAGGCCCACAAGTCGACGAACATTATGTGCAGATCCATTTCATTCTCGTAGAATTTTTTACCTGTGTGTGTACTGCGTCCATTGTTGACCTACCTGCTCTAAGACCTTGTTGAAATTCTCCCAGCTCTGCGCATCTTGCTAATTTGTTTCTGATAAGCGTAGTTAGTATTTTGTATGTTGTGTTTAGTAATATTAGCGGTTTGTAGTTGTCACACCTCTAGAGATTTCCTTTTTTTGGCATTGATATTATCAATACTATGCTCCATTCAGTAGGCTTTTCTCCGTTATCCATACTTCCATGATTATTTTATCTTTTTTAGTAATGCCTTCGCTGTTTTTTATTAGTTCGTTCATAATCTCATCTGAGCCTGGCGACTTTTCCTGCTTTATTTGTTTAATTACTTCTAGGTATTCTTCATACTTTGGCAATTATTCATATCCATTCCCATTATTTCTTTTTCGTTACTTATATTATTATTGTCTTCCTGCTTATCTTTTATGTGCTCTTCTTCCTCAAAGGGTGTTTCAAAGTAGGTTTCACATGCTTCTTTTCTTATTTTTGATGCTTTTTTAACCTTATTTTAACCTAATTTTAATGTTTTTAAATAATTTGCCATTATCGCTGCTATTTTCTTCCATTTCTTTCATTATAACTTCCACCCATTGTTTATTCTTTCTTTTACAGCATTTTAAAGCATCTATCTTTTTCGTTCTATATTACATTAGTAAGTTTCTCCATTCGTTGCTATCCATTTAAGTCTTAGCATGGTTCTTTATCTTAGTCATGTTTCCGCATTCTTCATCATACCATTCTTTCCTTTTAGTTTCTCTTTTTTCTCCTAATATTTCTTTAGATGTTTCTGTAATGATGTTTCTTATATTTATTCATTTTCAATTTACATTCGTTCTTTTTTCTATTATTAACTTATCTTCTATAGTTCTTTGATATCTTCTTCTAGTTTCCTTATCTGTTTTTAATTTTTCGATATTCCATTTCCTTCTATTTGTTTTTTTTGTGAGCTCTGGCTCTTTTCATTTTTAATTTGGCCATTACTAGTATGTGGTCCGATTCTACGTTTGCTCCTCTATAGGATCTTGTATCGTGTATTGTTTATTCCCATGTTTTGGATTTTAACATATGATCTATTTGGTTTCTTTCTGTTGATCCCGGTCTCATCCACGTAATTGTATGTTATTTTCTGTGTTTGATCTTTGCGCTTACTATCAATGCATCTGTAATTGCTGCTAGGTTACATAGTATTTTCCCGTAGTTGTTTCTTACATCATGAATTGTTTCTTTACATGCTATGCTTACATTCCTTTCCTCTGCGCAAGTTTGAGCGTTAAGGTCCTCTATCAGGTCATCAGGTCATTCCTAGATATCTTCTCACACACCTCTTCCAGGTTTTCATAAAAATCTTCCTTGTCCTCTTCATTTGAATCCTCGGTTTGTGCATAACCGTTGCTATCTTAGATTGCTTGTTTTTAATTCTTATAGTTGATATTCTTCCATTTACTGCCTTCCAATGTATGATGTTATCTGGTATCGTATTTGAGGCCATGAATGCGGTGCCATTTCTCCTTTGTTTTTTTCTTTCCTGGGTAAAATAGTGTGTAGTGTTTTGTTCTATTTTCCCTTCTTGTTTCCATATTGTTTCTTGCAGTGCTTGTACTTCTATATTATTTCTTTTGAGTTTCTTTGCTATTTGTTCCATTTTAGCAGCATGTAGCATTGTCTTTATATTCCACGATCCTATTCTTAGTACCCTTTTTCTTGTGCCTGTTTGTAGCCACGATAATTTCAAAAACCTACTTCATTTGAACAGACCCCGCGTTTAGAGTTAAGTCTGAAATATCTCGGTTCCATCAAAACTAGGATAAGATCGGTTTACATATCAAGGTACTTTATAGAAGGCCTTAAACCATATAACAAGAATATCTCATAAATTATAAAAATTATAGAAAAAAATTGGATTTTTAAATGGTGTGTTTTTATGTTACAGTTATCGTCCTCAGTAAGTGGTAATATCTGTAAGAATTACTTGAAATGTTAGATTAAATTTATGAAATATAAAAAAAAAAATTAAAAAAGATTTACTTACTGAAACGTGTAGATTTACACAAAATATAAATATGAAAATATACCATTTAAAACCCAAAAGCTAAGTATTTTAATTATGTATTATAATGGTTTACATTTTCAAATTTTAGATAAGTTTTTTGTACGCAAGTAAATAACCTCTTAAAACACAAAAAAGGTCCTAAAGTACTTTTTGTGAACATCTCAAGAATGATCAAGTTTATAACAAAATGTATGAGGATCTTTTTCAAGGATGACTTATTTGTAGATAAGTTATTTTTTTAAAGAGTTTTGTAGAAAGCCTTAAAAATAAAATAATCAAAACAATTTAATTTGCACAGCATTGTATTATAGGAATTAAAAGTTACGCATCGGATATATCAGGAAACTACCGATGGTTCATTGTAAATGTACGATATTATAAGCAACAGTCACACGGACTATTTATTTATTCACTTATTCATTAGTCTTAAAGTTATAAGTTTTCACATTGAAGTAGTATTGAAACTTGTTTTTATAATGCCAAAACCTACATTTGTTTATTATTTGTTTGTATCTATTATAAAATTCTCTACAATATTTTGTACACCCCTGAGTGTTTTTCTATTGTTTACCTAAGTGAAAGTGGAAGGAAGAAACAAGACCAAACATTTTACATTTTATACAAGCACGGATATGGATAATTTGAATACATGGTTTTCTTTAAATGCTCTGCTATCACAACATGAACACAACCATAAGAAATCCTATGAAAGAAGCCAACGTCTAGTGCATCGAGCCTACCGTGTGTTTGTAGCATTATTATCGAAAATTTAAGTTACCCTCTAATTAAAATTGGAAAAGTAGGACTTTATTAAGTACATCGTATTAAGGTATATGATAATGTGCTTTAACTTTGGTGAAACGGATGTAATCACATCTTTTGTGGTGCTTTTATTAATTTTGGTGTATAATCTAATTAAAGCAAAGAGCAACTAAAAGTTATAGGTATAAAAAAATGCGAGTGTATCCGCTCATTGAGTACCTGATAGTGCTTTTTTCGCAACGACATTACCTGTGCCAGCTGGAAATTTCTAACTATTGTGGATTAGCTACCTCACGTAAGAACACTCGAAATTCGTTTGCTTATTTTTCTTTGTGCACATTTGCTTACCCCATTAGGTGCGGAGTAATAATAATAATAATGTATAGTTTTAATTTGAATGTGTTGTTAGAGTCAAATTCCGATATTTTGGTTGCATGTTAAAATTCTGTTTTCGCGATAAATTTATTGCTTGCGGATTAATAAATTCTTTTCCTTATTTTATTTGTAGTTGTGTACCAATTGGAATTTGACTTACCCAGTACTTTTTTTTGTTTAGCAGTTAGTAAGAGCCGTAATTCAGGTTAGTTTCTTCTCTTTACGAAGAGCAGACGTTCTTGCAAGTAACATTTCTTGTCTATCTGATGTGGCACCATTTTGTGTGCAAAGAAACGTTCTGGTTATTATCACTTTGTTTTCTATTTATGATCACCAAGAGCCCCAAGTATGTTAATTGAATATTAAGGTGCTATTCATATTTGTGGCGAATTGCACATCAGGTTACAATTTAGCGTTATAATTTAGTATGAATTAAATCTCTATACGGCATGGCTGATTATATTGTTTAATAGTTATTAGATGAAACGTATTTCGAACATAGTTATTCAATTTCTATTTTTGTTGAATTTTATTGTGTCTTTAATGATTAACTTAAATCACTATATTACTATTGTTTACGATTGTCTACTTTGAAATTGGACAATTAACCCTTCATATTTTGAAATTAAGGTTAGTGTTACGTAAAGTGGAGCTACTACTTTGTCATACATATTTGGGAATTAATGAATGCTTATGGAGCGGATTTATTTAGAAAATTTATAACTTTTTTTGAATTTTAGAGAGCTGTTATATGTGCTATATTTAAAATTACTTTGTAGATTTAGATCCGAATGATTAGTTTATCTTCTTGCTTTAGGTAATGGATGCCTTAGTTGTGCTTTTAGTTAAGTAAGAACCCCGACCCACAAACTGAGCTAGTTGGATAACATGCAATTTATCTGTATACGGGCTAATTGTGCTACTGTACGTTTGGCCTATAACACCGCAGTAATTAAAGAACAATAAGCAGTATCAGCTTTGTTATTGCAATTATTTTATTTTTCTTACTGCTTCACTGCACCTCAGTAATTTTGTCATTTATGTTATAGAATGCTTCGCTATATTATTGACATAGGTTAGTGTATTCAAGAACATACTCAGTTCCTTTCTATATATCGCGTTCGATTGCAGACTTAAGGGGCTAACGGGGAATAAAAATTTAGATTATAGATCTGTAGTTAGATTTCTTTAAATAGTTTATAGACGGATATGAGATTCGTATATTTACTAGTTCTTCATTAAAGTAAATTCTATGCAGTTTGAATCAAATGGTTTTTTCTAATTTTTAAGTGATTTCGAACGAGAGAAAATTAAAGGACATCTCCATTACTCAGTGACCGATCTCCCTAGATATTGAAGTGTTGCAGACGTGTGCCAAATTTAAAGAAATAATTGTTTAGTTTTTGAGGTATTGTCCACGAAAGGTTTGCGTATGCACTCACACACCCACCCACCTACACATGCACGCACGCACGCGCGCGCACGCGCGCGCGCACACACACACACACACACACACACACACACACACACACACACACACACACACACACACACACACACACACAGACACACCCACACATACGCGTAACCGCACACGTATGGGCACCAGTACACGCACATGCACGCACATAGCAAAAAGAATAAGCGCATTATTTAATTAGGTGCAAATATATAGCACCAAATACGGTAGATTCAGATTGTCCATGCTGAAAAGGAAAAAATGCGATATATGGTAGTGATAAATGAATAATTTTTTTTGTTCACCATGCCTGCTAACTGAATCAGGTATGTTGAAAACTTCACATCATTATTAAAAGTTAGTGTTATGTCATAATATAATTGATTTTCAGCCAAAGTTAAAAATCGTATTTGTATTGGAGTCATTCTCGATTCAGTTTAAATTGTTGTGGTAATGTGAAAACATATAATTTTACAGGATGATGATCATGTTGTCTTAACTGTACACCAGACAAAGCATACAAGGAGGGTGTTGAGTGCTTTATCAATAATTTTACATAAAATTAAACAAATTTATTATGTAGTGAACCTACAAATACTTTGCTTAATTAGCAAAGGCACATAAAGTTCCTGAAATACAATTGCATGGACTCTCTAGAGAAGTATTCATTAAAAAGTGCTCAGAACAATCATTTAGGCGTTTTAGATACATAAGTATTTAACAAATGAAGTATGAGAATTGCTCTTTTCTCTAATCACTTAAAGAAGACGCTATACCGTGACAGTATCGCGTACCAAAAGTTAGTGATTTCGGGATTCTTAGGTATCTCCATAGCAACTATACAAAAAGTAATTTGAACAAACATCGCTGATGTTCGTGGGCGTCAATACAATTTAAAAATTTTCAACGTTTTCTATCATAAGTAATTGACATTCAATATAATGTCACTATTTATTTTCGTTTTAAGCAAGTTTAGGGTTCTTTCAACCTTTTGAGAGGTTATTTTTCAGGAATTGAATTTTAATTGTATCGGCGGTGACTCTATTTAGCTTCACGTTATTTCACCATCTGCATAGATTCGCTAGAGATAAAATTCAATGAATGTTAATTAAAGACTACATTGTAGTACATACAGGTAGTGAACTGCAAATAAATGAATATAAACATAATTATATATTTCGCCTAGTTGATACCTTAAAGGTGTTATAGCATCAATTCGGCTCGACCATCTGGTATCCGATAACGGCTTTAAAACCAAATTTGATATATGTGCTTTCAAATTCGCCTGTCGATGGGTTGAAACAGAGAAAAAGTTATAATGTTCTTGGACTATAGAAACAAATTTACAAATAATATATTTGACAAACTATGGTCATAACAGAGTACAAAGAATGCTCTTAGATTGATATTTAATTTTCTTTTGTAAACCGTTATGCTTACCCTTAATGTTTGCCCCGTTGTCGTAGCTTTGACCGCGTAAATTAATTTTCTAACGTGGATAACAAAATATTTCATAAAACTTCACCGGTTACATCAGTAACATAACAAAAAGTTAGGAAGTGTTCTTCAATACTAATTCCCGAATAGTTTAAATTGATGAATCTGATACATACTGAAATCTGTTCTTGGGGGCTGACATCTCGTGTGCAGTCGAGGATGATAGAAAAATAATTAGTTTTTGAAAAAAACGTTGTTATTTTTGCATTAGTTTTCTTCTCGTTTTCGTTTGTTTAATATCCGGAAGGTTTCCTTTTTACTATTTAGACATCTATATATAAATCTAAATTAATTCGCTTCATATTTTATTAATTGCAAAAATAATTCAATCGTGAAAATTAATAAAAAAGAAAACAGTTTAAATTTTCAAATATTCCTGAGGTTGTGGCAAAACTTTAAAGTAGTTTCTTTAAAACAAGATGGGTAACAATTAAAAATATTTAGTGCTTAAACTTAAAAAAAAATTAATTGTAAACAGTTACTTTCCAGCAAATTGATTACAAAACTTATTTAACTTACCTTAGATAGAAGCTTTTAAATAAGCAATTCGAACTAATAACTAACTAAGTAATAACCGATTAAACGAACACAAAATTTATTAGGTACATAAATATCACTATTAAAATTATTTATTCATAACTATTTGTCAAATGGTATGATAATATAATAACTATAAAACAAATCTATCAAGTAAACTCTTTTTATGTAGGTCTAAATACAAGTGACAGAATGCAAGTTACGATTCACGAATAGTTGTATACTCGTTAAAATATAAGTTGAAACGCAACACGACAAATGACTACACCTTTATTATGAATAAAGAATGATTTATTTATGTTTATTATTATTATTTTTGAACAAAATAAAAATCGCTGAAATTGCACGCAGAAAACTGTAATTATTATAAAACAATAAATAATTACTACCATTTTCGTTTTGACGAAATGACGGAACACAATTTTATTTTTTTGTGTTGTTGAAAATTTATAAATTGAGAGGCGCCTTTGCCCATATGGAGGGCGCGGGCCTCATGAACACTCTTTGTACTCATGAAACAAATAACTATTCTTAACTAACGTATCTTTACCCGAACTCCAAGAATATTAGGTATTTTGATTATTTTGCTGCTATTTCCCAGGTTCCAATTTTTCACTGGTTCCTATTTAAAAATTCTGTATAAGTAAAATAATGCACCCAAGCTGGAACGTAAACTGTGGGTGCACGTATGACATAAACGGCCCTATCCCATGTGTGAACGTTACGACCAGTTGCGACAATTTAAGATCAAATTCAAATATAGAAGCTATTGTAGCCAACGTATTAAGGTACTTCACATGTTACGTTAGTAAAATAATCACGATATAAGATAGAATATCGTAGTGGGTATATTTTATTATTTAACTATGTGAAATTCATTTTATTTATATAGAGTTCAGTACACTGAACGTATTTTACGGGTGCCTTAGTTTGCGAAAAAGGAAATCGCCTTGCTGATTCGTGGTTTGATTTCATCTAGTCATAAATAATAAATGACAATACAATAAAATTGAAGATCTTGTGAACTAAAATTACTATTATAAATGTTTAACCTATTGTTTAAATATGTATATATATAAATTGTATATTTAAGTGTGTAATATTATTTTTTTTTGTGTAGGTGATATAGATAAATGTATAATATACAATACTAGAAGATAAACTTAATTTAACTGTATCAAAAACGTTCAAGTATGTTGTTAATGGTATCAATTGTACCTAACAAAAATAAACAAAACTTGATATTTCAAATAGTAAACAATAATATAAGTATTAATTTAAGACTTTGCTCTGACATTCGTGCGTTGTTTTTTAAAATAAATTTGGGTTCAAAATGTTAAGGATTAGTATCCAACACGCTTGTCTGGTAATTGCATTAACACGTAGCATGAAGCTTAAGTTGATTAATAATAAATACAGAGAAAACTAAACTATTAAAATAACCAACCATTGTTATGTTGGCACAAGGGATACTTTCCTTTGTCTAGCTTAACACTAATTCAACGTCCATGAAATGTGAATAAAAATATCTTGTAAATTTCAAAATAAAGTGAAAACGGATACGTACCTACAAAGGAAAATACATAAAAACATAACTTGTTTTTTAACGGGTAGTATTGTTAATGATTATTCGTTATAGTTTATCATGTTTATCACAAGATAAATTTATCCACAAAAAAGAATTCTCATTTTACAAGTTTGTTTACAAATATTTTTGATAGTAAATAAATGTTGTGTTTTTTTTGCGTATTAATTATGTTAACTTGAACAGAAAATCTTTAATTGTCTTTAAAGTGATGAAACCTTTAATAGCGCCAAAAAGCATATTAAGTACAAATAAATAAAACAACTGATACTTTGATTTAATCTATATCTTACATTTAATTTTTTTACAAGTTAATAATAGCCATGATTTTTTCGGATATCCAGACATATAAAAAATCATGTATTTTAGGATTTTAATTGCAGATGGCCCAGTTAGTTATTTGTGATAATGACATACATACAAGTTTTTGAGAGTAATAAGTAATGTCAAAACAAATTACTAGAATTTCTTTAAATGTATTAAATATAATTCTACAAAGTACGCTTACAAAACATTAAATATATTATTTACATGTCTATTGTTATATGTTCACAAATACAAACGAGTGCGAGTGCGAGTGCGTGTGCGTTTGGGTGTTTGTGTGTTTGTGTGTTTGTGTATTTGTGTATTTGTGGGTTTGTGTGTTTGTGTGTTTTGTGTTTT
This sequence comes from Vesta saturnalis, assembly GCA_036346205.1. NCBI lineage: Eukaryota > Metazoa > Arthropoda > Insecta > Coleoptera > Lampyridae > Vesta > Vesta saturnalis. The sequence goes on along the minus strand of JARFJB010000119.1, from coordinate 115,837 downwards.
TGTGTTTGTGTGTTTGTGTGTTTGTGTGTTTGTGTGTTTTGTGTTTGTGTGTTTGTGTGTTTGTGTGTTTGTGTGTTTGTGTGTTTGTGTGTTTGTGTGTTTGTGTGTTTGTGTGTTTGTGTGTTGTGTGTTTGTATGGTTGTGTGCTTGTGTGTTTGTGTGCTTGTGTCCTTGTGTGCTTGTGTGCCTGTGTGCCTGTGTGTCTGTGTGCCTGTGTGCCTGTGTGCCTGTGTGCCTGTGTGCCTGTGTGCCTGTGTGCCTGTGTGCCTGTGTGCCTGTGTGCCTGTGTGCCTGTGTGCCTGTGTGCCTGTGTGCCTGTGTGCCTGTGTGCCTGTGTGTCGGTGTGTCGGTGTGTCGGTGTGTTGGTGTGTCGGTGTGTCGGTTTGTCGGTGCGTCTGTGCGTCTGTGCGTCTGTGCGTCTGTGCGTCTGTGCGTCTGTGCGTCTGTGTCTGTGTGTCTGTGTGTCTGTGTGTCTGTGTGTCTGTGCGTCTGTGCGTCTGTGCGTCTGTGCGTCTGTGCGTCTGTGCGTATGTGCGTCCGTGCGTATGTGCGCCTGTGCGTCTGTGCGTCTGTGCGTCTGTGCGTCTGTGCGTCTGTGCGTCTGTGCGTCTGTGCGTCTGTGCGTCTGTGCGTCTGTTTTTTTTTTGACAGAGGTATTTCTGATGAGACAGAACTTTTATGTATGCAAAATAGTATAGCGGGGAAAATCTAACTTAAAGAAGAGGACACAGGCAACCTGTTTGCGCAAATATATATTTGGTTTTGGCTGTTGACGGTTTACACGAAGAGTGTTGTACACATTTTTATTCTGAGTTAGTAATTTAATTTAATTATACAGCTTCGTAATTGCACTGCATCTCTCTAACTAATCTAGTCTGTGATATCTAAAAGCCCCGATATATACATGTACGTAAAATATGCACAGTGTTTTATTATTATTGTTTACGTCCAATTGCGAAATCGTACATTCACTTTTGTATAACAAGTTAATTAACTGATTACGCAATACCCATTAACTGTTTTATTATCATTATATAGAATTTAACAGCGTATTTAAAATCAATTGTATATGTTATCTTTATCTTGATTAGATTCTTTAATATCAGAAATTATCCAATTGTTTATTAGTTTTACAAAATAGGCCAAAATACAACTCTCACGTGGGCATATAAAAAAATGTCTGCCAAGGTGTCCCAGGGCCTCAAAAATCCAAGATAGTAAAATTTTAAAATGTTTGTAAACACATCAATTAACACGATGTCGACTGACTGCCACTATCCGATTCATAATGAAGTTGTATAACTGTTTAATAATAAACACATATTAAGAAGCCCGCGAACAGATCCCAGACTTACTAGAACCCTTATTAGAATACAACCCCCAATGCATAAATAAATTAGGTCAGAATCTGTAGATGGGATTTAAAAAATGTAATAATAATTATGCAATCTCCTTTGATAGAAACAACCCTAATTAATAACAGATTAAATCTTTTTATTCTCAGAACACTGCATGTGTACGCATTTACCTACCCTCCAGGAGCTGAACTTTAAAAAATTCCATAATACAGCCAAAAGGGTCCTAATTAGGGTGAAATTCCATCAAGGGGTTGAAAAAGGCCTCCGAAAAGAAACCATAGGGGTGAAATAATACGATCCCCACGTGGGTATGTAAAAAAAAGTGATAGGTGAGGTGTCCCACAAAATCCAAGATGGCGGCGCAAGGTGCCTCCGTTCTACTATTAATCTTATAAAAAAAGTGTAGATGTTTTTTAAAAAAAATAATTTAATTTTATGTAGATTTTCTTTATAACGGTTTTTAATGTTAAGCGAAATAAATGTAAAAATTAAATAAATGTGATAGAATGTGCTGAAGCTGTGTTATCGATATTTTTATAGAAGCGGGCGGCTTTGGAATTTTTGTTTACCTTACTTGTATCTATGTCTATGAATCTCTATCTGATATGGAGTTTTAAACGTCGTTCTGACATAGATTATTTTTTTTGTTTCAACAATGTTGCCTGTTTTCGTTATGAACGTATAAAAAAGAGGTTGCATAGTTATCTAAAAAAATTGAAGTTAAAATTGTTTCATTTCTATTAATTTCCATTTTGTGGGTTGGAAGGTCGTGTGTTGTTTTAACACCATGTTATTTTTTTATTTACTTACCATGTAAGTGAATACAATATCGGCTTGTTAACAAACTATGTACATTTTGAGTTTCTGTTAAATGGAATTCATAACCCTTGTAGCTTAATCGATGGAGCACTCGTGTAGTTAATGAGAGTTCATGGGTTCGAATCGCATTCGGAGAAATCTTTTTATGTATATAAAATTTTCTACTTTATTTTATAAAAATCATGAATGAAAGGTACTATATCATCCCTGGGTTACTATTTAAAATTTGCATAAACCAATTGTAATAATATCAGATACATACTTGTGTGTGCATCCTTAGCGATATGCATATTATAATACAAAAGCCAATCGCCTTGGGTTTCGTGCAAGTTCCTCAATTACTTCGGCTTCTGAAATGGGTAGTCCCTATCATTGCCAGTCCATGAAGTCTGATCTGTGAGAGTAGTATCGGGGCACTAGACGCCATCTTGGATTTTGACGTCACATGTCCCGGAGTGGGGGACCGCATTTTCCACCCTTATTTTCACACACCCACGTGTGAGACCGTGTTTTCAACCCTAATTTTCACACACCCACGTGTGAGACCGTATTTTCAACCCGTTTTCATCCCTAATTAAGGATATTTTTGTTTTTTACTCACTTACGTGTAGGACGTATTTTTTCACCCCTATTTTTACACATCCATGTGTGAGACCGTGTTTTCAACCCTTTTTATCCTAATTTTCACATACCCACGTGTGAGACCGTATTTTGAATCCTTTCTTTTCATCCCTAATTAAGGACCTTTTGTCAGCTAAGTCTTTTTGTAGATGCTAACGTGAGGGTGGTATTTAGGGTTGGGGGCTGGTCTTGGCTTAAAAAGCTGTATTTAGCGGTGGGGGCTGGTCTAGGGATAAGTCTTAGGGTTGGACCTGAGGGTTGGACTAGGGTTAGTCTTAGGGTTATTTTGATGGTATTAAGGTCCTTTTGGCTATATTAAGAACAGTGCCCCTGGCACACGGATACAATGTTGGAAATTGCATAAAGATTTTTTATTTAGTCTATTTAAACGAAGCTGTTGGTGGTGTATCTGTTAGTATCGTTTAGCGATTCAAGATGGAAGGTCAGTTTAAGCATCCCTTTTCGGCGATAGTTGCAGGTCCGTCGGGATGTGGGAAATCGTATTTTATCGTTGATTTTCTAAAAAATATCGAAACAGCCTGCGATACAGGTTTTGAAAAAATTATCTGGTTTTACAGTGAGTGGCAGCCTTTATTCAAAGATCTCTCTGTGGAGTTTCAAAAGGGTTTACCTGATATGGAGCAGTTTGACGGGGAAAAACCTGTCTTAATAATAATTGACGATCTGATGCGCGAAACTAACGGCTCTGTGGTTGATATTTTTACAAAGGGTTGTCATCATCGAAATCTAAGTGTGTTTTTCTTAACGCAGAACATATTTCATCAAGGACGTGGACAGCGGGATATTTCTATCAACGCACATTACATAATTTTGTTTAATAACCCACGTGACAGAGCTCAGATACAGCATTTAGCGAGACAGATTTCGCCGGACAACCCAAAATTTTTAGAAGCCGCGTACCAAGATGCTACTTCAAGTCCACAAGGATATTTATTGTTCTATTTAAAACAGAATACACCGGATATGCTACGTTATAGAACAAACATATTCGGGCCTCAAGGTATCTGCCAAGTATATATAGCGAAAAAAAGGTTTAAGTCTCACAGTCATAAAGATTACATCATATATGATGGGTGACGTTTTAAGCGAGAACACTGATATCCTACATGCATTAGCCAGATTAAGTAAAAGTCAACGTGACGCTTTATTGAAATGTTTGGATAGTAAGCAGGTAGAGTGTATTTGCGAGTGTGCACATAACATTTTAAAAGGTCGTGTACCTCTGTCAGCTGATCAGAAGCAGCGACTCTCTCAACATAAGCACACTTTAAGACGCTTGGCACAGAGAGGCGAATCTATAAAAAAGAAGAAACAGTTTCTTGTACAAAAAGGTGGTGCATTTCTACCACTCCTGTTAGGACCATTACTCGGTGGAATTCTGGGTAATCTGTTTCAATAACCATGGACCACATTCTGAAGAAGATGATTATTCTACTTATGGACTTTATACAGCGCTTACAGGCACCAGATGTTACACAAAACAACATTTTAACGCAGCTGGGTAACGATATGGATAAAGTTTTAAAAACTGAAATGACCGACTATGACAAATGGCAGCAATAAAACCAAATTCCTCAAAGGTATCTACACTTTTCCAATCAGTTACGTCAACCCACCAGTATAACAATTAGCGGTGACGCTGTTGCTGATGATATTAGAGATTTACCGAAACGCAAAGGTCTGACAGACGACGAGATAGTATCAACGCTTCCGCCTTCATATAAGAGAAAAGGCGCGAATTTGTTACGTATGCTGAATACGAACAGCGATGTTTTTTTGGGACAAAAGGGGTACTGTCACAATAAAAGGCGAGATCATACCACATTCCAACATTATCGATCTGGTTCACGAGACGTTAAGAAAACGAAAAACCACAAACCCGCGAGGTTGGCGTCAGTTTGCGACGTACATTAAAGAGATAAATATACCACGAGAGTTAATCGGGGATACGCAAAGGTATAATGTTTCTGTATCACCCAGCGTTGAACGGACACTCACAACTATAGGTGAGAATTACGATGCTGATAGTGAAACGCGGGAAACACCGAAAAGAATCTCTCAAAGAAGAAGAAGAGGACTTTCACTAGATTGGGATTCGTGGCGGTCATAACATGGATGCTGTATACTATGATCCCTCTCACCCTGCAGGGTTCGCTGGTATAACACCTTTAACTAATGCTGTAAAGGGTAGATATGGTGAAGTAAAAAACTGGTTACAGACACAGGAAGCTTATACGGTACATAAACCAGTCTGAAAAAAGTTTCCACGAAATAAATATATTGTGAGTAACCTTTACGAATTGTGGCAAGCGGATCTTTGTGATGTGCGAACTTTAAGTAAACACAATAGCGGATACAACTACATACTAACGGTAATTGATGTATTTAGCAAGAGGGCATGGGTGAGAGCACTTAAAACGAAGGCAGCCTCATCTGTAATTGAAGTATTCGCGGATATTCTTAAGGATTGCGACAATACCCGGCAAATCTACAGACGGATAAAGGCAAAGAGTTTGTGGCGAGCAGTGTACAAAACTTTTCAAGAAACGAAATATCAATTTCTATGTAACAAATAACCCTCATGTAAAAGCATCTGTAGTTGAAAGAGTTAATAAAACACTGAAAACAAAGATGTGGCGTTATTTCATTTACAAAAATTCCTACAGATACATTGATGTACTCGAAAGACTTGTGACTGCCTACAACAATAGCCCTCATTCAAGTATAAAGATGGCCTCCTCGGCTGTAAACGATAAAAACATTTTGGAAGTGTGTAATAACCTGTACGCGAAGGGTTTAGGTCCAGTACGCCATCCTAAATATAAAGTCGGTGAGCATGTCAGAATCGCCAGACCTAAGTACACCTTTGAGAAGGGATATGAAACGAATTGGAGCGAGGAAGTTTTTACAATTAGTACGGTGATAAAAAGAAGACCACCAGTTTATAGAATAATCGATCCTGTTGAGGGCACCTTTTACGAAGAAGAATTGCAAGTTGTTACGGTTGATAAAGATACTCTATACAAAGTCGATAAGATTCTAGCAGAGAAGGGCCGTGGGCGAAATAAACAATACTTGGTCAAGTGGCGTGGATTCAGTGACAAATTTAATAGTTGGGTGTTAGCTTCGCAGTTGAGAGATATATAATAATTGAGTTTTATCTTACCTTGTTGAGTAATAGCTCTATGACGTATTTTCCAGGTAATATGACGTCAAGTTTTATTACGCAACTGCCAAAACGAATAAGATTAACGGGCTCGTGGGTTGTAGGGATATCGGAGATTCAGTATCCATGTTCTTTTGCCGCTGTAAGTGCAACAGATAATTTAATTTATTATAGAACAGAGCCACCTGGCGAGAACGTGTTGGAAACGATATTAAAAAAGGCCGCAGAATATTTTCAACTCGACAACGAGAAGATCATTTATATTGAAGATGGCTGATACGTGATACGATTCGCTTCGGGAAATTACGCCAGCATAGAAGAAATTATCAGCGAGCTAAATAACCATCTACTAATAAGTAAATTTCTAACAATCGAATATCATAATCTAACTAAACGCGTCACTACGAAATTAAAAACGCAGCTCTCGCTATTCGGATTCTCACAATTGGGTTATCGACCGTATCAGAAAATAGCCATGGAACCAATACCCCCTCACCCCGCTAGTATATGGATAAGATTACCAACTCAGATGTTTGTTTACTGCGACATCGTTGAACCGCAAATTGTGGGTGATGTTTTGTCTCCGCTTATGCGTATAATAAATATTACTTCAGAAAACTATGCTTACGGGGGTCATAAAGATGTGGTTTTTTCGCCTGCACACTACATACCGGTAATTACACGTGAATTTGAAAACATCGAGATTAATATAAAAACAGATACGGGTGCAGCAATGCCATTTGAGTTTGGAACGTGTCGTGCCTGAAGCTACACTTTAAGAAAGTACAATAATGGTTTGCCCTTATCAGCAATATTACATGAATCAGGCCGATAACGTTATCGGCTCTATTTACAGAGGTGCGCCTTATCAACGCGGTCATGGAATAGGGAGCTGGTTAGGCGGTATATTTAGAAGTATAATACCGTTATTTAAGTCTGGCGCTAAGGCTATTGGTAAAGAAGCTCTTAGAACGGGTGCTAATATTCTTGGTGACGTCATAGAGGATCGACCTATTAAGGATTCGTTTCAAGAAAGATTTCACGAGGCAGGTAGAAACCTTAAGCGTAAAGCCGACGAGAAAATCGATAAAATGATGGATGGTTCGGGTTATAAAGAGCACGTCTGATCGATAATAATCAGTCTCCACTGAGATCTGTTGCTAAGAAGAAGTCTGCTTACGACGATATATTTTCAAGATAATGGGTTTTTACATGCCCAATCGTGTGAATGCGTCAAGTCCGAATTGAATTTGTTCGCTTTACCATCGACGCAGACAAGTATCGAGAGCGGTAAATGGATATTTTCCAAGCCCTTATCAGCTCTGAGTGATGACGCCCCAATAGAATTTGTAGTTCTCGGAAATGGAAACGATTATATAGGTTTAAGCCAGACCATGCTGTACATTACAGCTAAAGTTCTAAAGCATGATGATTCATTACTTACAGACGCTGATGTTGTAGCACCGGTAAACAATTGGATGCATTCGCTTTTCTCACAGGTGGAGGTTTACTTAAATCAGAAGATGGTGTCACAACCAAACAACACCTACGCCTACCGTTCATGTATCGAAACGCTGCTAAATTATGGAAAGGACGCCAAGAGTCACATCTAGGATGTACCTTATGGCACAATGATACAGCTGGACAGATGAATACACTGGGAAACGCTAATAACGGTTTCTCAAAACGTCAGGCACTTGCGGCTACCGGGAAACAGATAGAGATGATTGGTCACGTGCACTCGGATTTGTTTAATCAAGAAAAGTTTCTCATAAGTGGTGTTGAGTTAAAGACTAAATTTGTACGATCAAGAGATACCTTTAGCCTAATGGCGGCACTCGCTTCAAATTACAAGACGCGAATTATAGACGCTAGTTTATTGGTGAGACGTATGCGAATCAATCCATCTATTCTAATTGCGCACGCTAAAGCTTTAGAAACAACATCCGCAAAATACCCTGTTACAAGGACCGACGTAAAAGTGTTAACTATACCTGCAGGCATACAGCGAAAATCATTGGATAATGTTTTCCTGGGTCAGTTACCTAAACTATGCGTCGTTGGCTCTGTAGCAAATAAAGCCTTCAACGGTGACTACCCCTCAAATCTGTTCAATTTTTATCACTGCAATATTAACTACAAGTCGTTATATATTGACGGACAACAAATTCCTTCGAAGGCCTTACAACCAGACTTTACAGCTAATGGTTTATACCTAAGAGCGTACCACACCTTATTCTCTGGTACGGGTATTAATTTTTTGAATGAAGGTAACGATATATCGAGAAGTGATTATCCCAACGGCTACTGTTTAATGGCCTTTGACCTAACACCTGACCTGTCTACAAACGCTAGCACGCACTGGAATTTAGTTAGAAACGGCTCCCTTCGGCTGGAAGTCGGGTTTGAAGAAGCGCTCACCGTAACCGATAACTGTTTAGTGTATGCAGAATTCGATAACGTGATCGAGATCGATAAACATCGGAACGTCGTTGTGGATTTTAGCTGTTAAAGGTGGTAGCTCTAACCTGGAAGCTTCAGTGTACAGTAGCAGAAAAACTATTTCGGTACATGTTTAATTCTAAATGATGAGATAATCAGGTTACTGTTTAACGCCTGTTACCCAACCACTCTATTCTGATAAATAAAAGGGATTTTTAGTGCTTTAATTGTTTTAATCAAGAGCCCTGTAATAAAAAAAACAATAACCCCATGGTTTTTCTTTTAATTCAGCACGTGTGTTTTTTAAAAATCCTGTTATAAAATTTATGATTTAGTGTTTTTTAAAAAGAAATTATTTATATCATATTGGTAATCAATTTTATACTATTATATTTAACAAGGTTATATAATTATAAGGTAATTAGCTAAAGTAAACATGAACAATGATTTCTTACTACATATTGTTGTGGAATTTAAAACATGTAACTTTCCAAACTCTTAATATAGTTTTTTATAAAACACACATGCACACACGCACACACCCACACACGCACACACGCACACACGCACGCACATACGCACACACGCACTCACGCACACACGCACACGCGCACTCACGTACACACGCACACATGTACAGGCACACACACGCACACACACGCATACACGCACACAAGAACGCACGCACACATGCACACACGCACACATGCACGCATGCACACACGCACACACGCACACACGTACACACGAACACACGTACACACACATGCGCACGCTTACATACACACACACACACACAAACACTCACACACGCACACACGCGCACACAAACATACGCACACACGCACCCACGCACACACGCACACAAGCGCACACGCACACACGCACACACGCACAAACGCACACGCACACACGCACACACGCACCACGCACACACGCACACACACAGCCACACGCACACACGTAACACTCATACACGCACACACGCACACACGCACACACGCACACATGCACACACGCAAACACGCACACACGCACGCACGCACATACGCACGCACTCACCACGCACACCACACACACACGCACTCACGTACACACGTACACATGTACAAGCACACACAGCGCGCACACGCACATACGCACACACGCACACACGGACACACGCACGCACACACGCAAACTCGTACACACGCACACATGCTCACATACACACATGCACACACGCACACATGTACACATGCACACACGCACACACGCAGACACGTACACACGAACACACGTACACACATGCGCACGCTCACACACAACAACACACACACACACACACACACACACACACACCACCACACACACGCACACACGCACACACGAGCACACGCGCACACATGCATACGCACCCACGCACACGCGCACCCACGCACACACGCACACACACGCACACACGCACACACGCACACACGCACACACGCACACACGCACACACCCACACACGCCCACACGCCCACACGCACACACGCACACACACATGTACAGGCACACACACAGGCACACACGCACACATGCACGCATGCACGCATGCACACATGCACACACGCACACATGTACACACGCACACACGCACACACGCACACACGTACACACGAACACACGTACACACACATGCGCACGCTCACATACACACACACACACACACACAAACACTACACACGCACACACGCACACACGCGCACACAAGCATACGCACACACGCACCCACGCACACGTACACAAGCACACACGCACACACGCACAAACGCACACACGCACACACGCACACACGCACACACGCACACACACACGCACACGCACACACGCACACACGCACACGTAACACTCATACACGCACACACGCACACACCCACACGCACACATGCACACACGCAAACACGCACACACGCACGCACGCACATACGCACGCACTCACTCACGCACACACCACACACGCGCACTCACGTACACACGTACACATGTACAACACACACACGCGCACACGCACATACGCACACCGCAGCCCCATCGCACAAACTCACACACACACACACAACACGAACACACACAAGCCACCACAACAACACACACACAACACACAACACACACACACACACACACACCACACCACGAACAACACACACCAGCAACACACGCACACACACGCACACGCACACACACACGCACACACACAACACACACACACCAACGCACACACCACACCCACACACACACACACACAACAGCAACCGCACACAAGCACCATACACACAACACCTCACGCACAACATACAACACACACCACACACACACACACACACACGACACAGCACACACACGCAAACGACACACATGCACAACAATCACACACGCACACATGTACACAGCACCACCACACAGACTCACAGACACACACAACATGCACGCTCACAACACACACACACACACACACACACAACACACACCACACCAACACGCACACCACGCCCACGCAACGCACCACCACCACCACACACACCCACAACCACACCACACACACACACCAACCCACCACACCACAACAGCACACACAGCACACCACACTGCACAGCGCACACACGACACACACACCACACACACACGACACACACATCACGCACACACCAACACACACAACACTCACACACACACAACAACACAACCACACACCACCACGAACACACACACACCACACACACCACACCACACACACACACACACCACACACCACACCACTACCCACACACACACACATGCACACAAACACACACACACCACATAGCACTCACACACACACACACACACATCACGTACACGTACAATGTAAACACACACACGCGCACCATACGCACACGCACACGGACAACGCACACACACAAACTCGTACACACACATGCTCACATACACTGACACACATGTACATGCACACCCACACGCAGACACGTACACACCGAACACATACGCACACAAACCACCACACACCACACCCACCACACAACACCACACGCACACAGGACACACCACAGCACACACGCACCAGCACACGCACACCACACACACACACACACCAACATACACACACACACCACACCAGCACGTACACACACACACACACACACACGCACACACACACACAACACACACACCACACACCTACACACACACACACAACAGCACACACACGCACACGACACAGCGCACACACAACGCACACCCACCGCACCACACGCACACGACACGCACACGCACACCACACGCACACGCCACACAGCACACAGCACAGCACACACCACACATACACACCACACACCACACACGACACACGACTCACGTACCACCACAGTACAGCACACACACGCCACACACACACACACACACTCACACACACACACCACACACGCACACGCATACACACCACGCACCTACACGCACACGCCACACACAATGCACACGCACACACGCACACAAACCCACACACCACGACACACACACACGTACACACATGCCACGCACACATGCACACACCACACACCACACAACACACACACACGCACCACGCACACGCACCAGCAACACCACCACGCCACACGCACACACCACAAGCAGGCACACACGCACACACGCACACCACACCACCACGCACACACCACACACACAGCACACACACACACCACACACGCACACACGCACACACACACACCACACACGCACACACGCCACACACGCACACGCGCACCACGACATACGCACATACGTACGCACACACGCGCACACCACACACGACACACGAACTCACGCACACACGCACACGTACAGGCACACACACACACACGCACACACGCACACACCACACACGCACACAGCACACACGCAAACACGCACACACGCACGCACCACATCGCACCACTCACACACACACACACACACACACCACTACGTACACACGCACACAGCACACACGACGCACACGCACATACGCACACACACACGGACACACCACGCACACACACACACACACGACACACACACACACACACACACACCACACAACACAGCACACACGCACACACGCAACACGACACACGACACACGACACACACAGCCACGCACACACGCACAACACACACACACACACACACACACACACACACACACACAACCACCCACACACGCACACACGCACACACGAGCACACGCGCACACATGCATACGCACCCACGCACACGCGCACCCACGCACACACGCACACACGCACACACGCACACACGCACACGCACACACGCACACACGCACACCCACACACGCCCACACGCCCACACGCACACACACACACACATGTACAGGCACACACACAGGCACACACGCACATGCACGCATGCACGCATGCACACATGCACACACGCACACATGTACACACGCACACACGCACACACGTACACACGAACACACACGTACACATGTACAAGCACACACACACGCGCGCACACGCACATACGCACACAGCACACACGGACACACGCACGACACACACGCAAACTCGTACACACGCACACATGCTCACATACACACATGCACACACGCACACATGTACACATGCACACACGCACACACGCAGACACGTACACACGAACACACGTACACACATGCGCACGCTCACACACAACACACAACACACACACACACACACACACACACACACACACACACCACCACACACGCACACACGCACACACGAGCACACGCGCACACATGCATACGCACCCACGCACACGCGCACCCACGCACACACGCACACCCACACGCACACACGCACACACGCACACACGCACACACGCACACACGCACACACCACACACGCCCACACGCCCACACGCCCACACGCACACACACACACACACACTCACGCAACACGCACACGCGCGTTCACGTACACACGCACACATGTACAGGCACACACACGCTCACACGCACACAGCACACACCACACCTCACACACTCACAACACGCACACACGCACACACGGACACACGCACGCACACACACGCACACACGCACACACGCACACATGCACACATGCACACACGCACACATGTACACACGCACACACGCACACACGTACACACGAACACACGTACACACACATGCGCACGCTCACACACACACACACACACACACACACACACACACACACACGCACACACGCACACACGCGCACACATGCATACGCACACACGCACTCACGCACACACGCACACACGCACACACGCTCACACGCACACACGCACACACGCAACTCTCATACACGCACACACCCACACACGCACACACGCACACACGCACACATGCACAGACGCACACACGCACACACGCACACACGCACACACGCACACACGCACACACGCACACACGCAGACACGCACACTCACACTCACGTACATACGCACATACGTACAGGTACACACGCGCGCACACGCACACACGAACTCACGCACACACGCACACGTACAGGCTCACACACACACACACACACACACACACGCACACACGCACACAGGCACATGCATTCGCACACACGCACTCACGAACACTGGCACACATGTAGAGGCACACACACACGCGCGCACACGCACACACGCGCACACGGATACACGCACGCACACACACGCACACACGCACACACGCACACATGCACACATGCACACATGCACACATGCGCACACGCACACATGTACACACGCATACACGCACACACGCACACACTCACACGCGCACACACTTATAAACAAGGACAGCTCGATTTGTCAAATGTAAAATGTTTATTACATCTATCTATTCAGCTATATGATTTGCTTTAGTAATAAAACATTTTGATTTAGTACAAGTACAAGAGGTCCTTTCCACTTCTTTTCCATTACACCTGCGTAGATGTGGTGTAAGTAATTGAGCGTACGTGCAGCGTGGCGCCCATCGTAGATGTTCCTGTAGTGGATTATCCGATTGTTGCCATTATTTTATTGTGGAAATGAACCCTGAAGCAGCAAGCGATGAAGGTGTGTGAACTCCACACCATGTTCGATACGTTAGCAGACGTTTATTGAAACAATTGTAATACTGAGGATAATAAAAGTTTGGTCGCACATGTTCCCACCGTAGAATACAGTAATCTACTAACATGAAAGAATTTATTATATACAATATATACATGATAAAAACATTAATTGTCCAGACTTTATCATAAAGAACGCATGAATCATCCTCATATACTTTGTGTAACATTGTTAGGGGTGCTCTACACGATGAGCGCCAATATTCTGGGTATGACCTGGTGTGTGCAACCCATTGCTCCATATGTGTATGGTGGTAAATAATTCGATTGCATATGGCCAACAAGATGATAACAAGGGTGAAGGGCCATTGTGAGTGAATAATAGCATAAATGACTCATGGAAGTATCGAATTCATTTATTCAAGTTGTCGAACCATTTCGAATTCCACGGAACACCCTTAGCACTTTTGTTATGGTAGAAGGTATTTATTCCCTTTTTTGAAACTGAACCCAGTTTGGTATTAGTTCACATATTCGCCGAGTACTAAGTTTAAACGAGATAATGGTTGGTAGCACTTAATAAACTCCTAATCGTCTTCTAATGGGCAATTTGACATACTGATACCGTTGAAAGTTGCGAGTTGCTATATGTGTTGTTGTCCCTCCTTTTAAAATGGGCATGACCTTGTACAGATATATGGATAGGTAATCTTGTTGAATTAGTTGACGACCTCGTGAGTTTGCAATGAAGTGGAACAGCAGGTAAAATAGCCTTGGTATGTGCGGTGAGAGAAAACCTTGAAACGGTGTGGCAGCCGAGGTGGCGTACCTTGAAAGGTGTGGTTGACGAGGTCATGTTATTAACCTTGAATGAGAAATAGAGGGGAAGCTGAGATATAAATACAGACGGAGTACATGTGAAGCCAGTGTCGTGTATAATGGAAAACATATCACGTCAGGTTGTAGAAAAGGCGAAGATTGTGAGTGTTATAAATTCAAGTGCAGTTGTGATATTTTAATTAATAATGTACAGTATTTTCTAAATAAAAGTAAATCCAAGTATGTTGGTGTCGGTCTGTCACCCCAAATTCAATTTTGAACCAGTAGTGAAACTTGGTGGATCAAAGAGTAATGGTGTCTTTGATACGCAAGAATGGCACGTACTTATGGATAATTAGAGTAATTACAAATTATTTCGAAACTATAGTCTATAGAGCTGTTATGGAGACTTCTTAACATAATAAATTACCGATTGCATTTAGCACCTACTATGGAATTTTTTGCATTTTACAATAAAATAATAAACGCGGCAGCGGAAATGCCTGATGTTGACATACATAGTTAATAGTTCCATTGCAAGATGTATATGATGCTAATGTACCATGTGTTATGGACATTGTAGAATTTGCCACGGAGAAAATAAATATTGATGCAGAAGTCGCCAAACCTGTAAAGTAGAAAAAGTGGGGATAACGTGCATATAAAGAAAAGAAATAATAGTAATAGAGGTTAGTCAATATGTGGATGTGTTATAGTGCAGAGTCGTGGCCTGAAGCTGTAAATTACGTTAGTGCAGTGCAAAGAGTAATAGTTAATTTCAATCATAAGAATTTGATGCTGAACATGAAAAAGTATATGAAAGGGGTACGTTTAGTGAGGAGTATTTAGATAATCTGGTATACAAGTATGGTGGAGGAATACTTTCAATCGCACGAAGACGATATAGAGTGTATTTGTTGCATGAAACGATTAATAGAAGACCTTAAAGAAATACCGTTGGAACAATTTGTACACGAAATAGAACGATATCTACCAAATTATAATTTATCTGATGACAACTCACCAGGTGAAGGGGGTGCGTATTAGTTTCCTATATAGTGGAATGGGTTCTATATAGTGTGCAGGTTCTAAACCATATACACCCAGACATAACCGTCTAAAGTTTTCGAACACGTTAGCAATACATGTGATTTCAAATATATGTATATACGAACAATCACCGAGTGTATTACACTTACAGTGATCCCGCAACAGTAGAACGCGACAGTATTCCTCATCGGTTATATTTTCATCACGCATTTTATCGTAGAATTTATCATAGGAAGGTACAGTGACATCATCTAGTTTAGTGAAGCTCTCTACGTACTCATAGGGAAAATTACCTTTTTTTTCTAACTAAGTTAAAGTCGTTATCGTCACCAAAACATTTCCTTACCTCTATACATTGTTCGTATTTTGAGATAGACTATTTAAGGATGCCGCCATGAACCTACAACTATCAACGAATGGCAAATTAATCATTTCTTTCCCCTAAGACCACGACTACTTATAAATTCATCTACAAAAATATGCTTACCGAACATTATATATTTCTCACTATTAATAGGGAGTACGTTAATTTCCTCCGTTTCACTCGCTAAATGTTTGATGAACATGTCGACGTCATAACCAGTCATGTTATGGAAAAAAAGACTGTGTAAATATAAGTAATTGATAGTTTAAATTACAAATCAAATGTGATGCACCACGATTTACGTGACAGTGATCTCGTACTTTAGGGTTTGTATGATCACCCGAAAAAGGTTCGTCGCCTATATAGCAATTTCGACTTTTTTCACATATTTCCTTTTGTTCATCAGTTTGGTAATACTGGAACAACAATTTTTTAATGTTTATTATATATTCGTTTTACGTCGCCTCTATTCGCCTAATAAATCCATCTGCTGCTTTTATTCTCTTATAAAGTTTTAATTTGGACAAAGCATCGTTTATAACAGACTAAATATAATAACAGAATGAGTATGGATCGGGTTCAGCCGTATCTGCCGGTACTAACAGAGCTTCAAAATCTGTGTATATCACTAATGGTAAAAACATCTACCCTTGATAGTTCCGAAACGCAAGTATATTTTCCGCACAGAATTCCTTCGTTCTGTCTTTTATTTGTTTCAAGTCAGGTGGTTTAGTGCACACGAAATTACAGTTGCACTTCGTGACGGGTTAATTGCTCCTGTGTTCTAAAGTAATAAACATACAAAAATATTTTGCCCCATTACGTTGGGTTATTTGGTTGCTAAGTAAACGAGAAAATCTTTTTATCCAGACCTAATGCTTTTCCGTTTCCATTTGATTACTGACTAAGAGTAATAAATTAATATGTGCAGACTGTTTAGCACAGCTTAACAGAAAACTATACCATCCCAATTGAAGAGCGTTCTAAAATCGGGGTAAGAAGTTGACCGCTGTGGTAGCCCCTTCGCTGTCGCACATATTATATCCAGCATTATACTTCACCCCACTATGCGCTTTGGACTGGAAAAAAATTATTCAAACCACCTGTATTTCAGAAACTAATCACATAATGCTGAAGTCACTTTCAGTGACGCGGACCACAATACTATAACTTTTGTTGTAGACGACAACGACGATGATAGTAATGACACTTCATTTAGTATTGAGGCATTATGTTCATCAACACTGATGATTACTACTCTGACGTCATGGATCCTGTCTGATAATAACAAATCCTACGTGACAGACCTGACGATTTTTATAACTAAGTTAAGTTTGAAGTGTATAGTGATGACGAGGACATAATCGACGTTCTGGCAAACAAACTACGATTTGACAACAGTGCACAGGGACTTGTGCATAACCTACAACAACAAGAACATGAACACAATATACAGCAAAAAGACGATGACGCTGGCAGGGTTCATGAGAACGATAACCACAATCACCACGACCACTGGTTTTGGATTACCCACACTCCAATGACTATTGGCTGCACTATGCTACCGCCTGTTTACAACGTGATGAGGGCAATGGCGTGGGGGTCAGGGGTGCCCAGAGGAATTCGACATTCCTTATCATCGCTGTGTGGTACTGGCTCTTCCACGCTCGTCGCGTTGTAAGTTGCAAGCAACTCACGTTCATGTTATGTATTATTTCCATAACTGTTGATCTTACACTACTACTACTACACTTTTTGCTTACCATAAACCACAATAGTACCATTCGTTCAAAAAACTACGATGTCGTGATTACGGAGGCCTCTATTGAAGAGCAGCTCGATCGGGCCCACACTAGGCTTCTGAGACTGGAATAATCACATAAGCCTAGTTATCCTAAGTGAGAATAATAATGTCGTTGTACATTTAGAAATGATTCTGCAAACTGTCAAAGAGATTGGTGAAATTTATGAGCTCATCCGCATTCGTAATTCCGCTGTTCGACACATGGTGTTTGTCAGTGATAAAGACAGACATAGTAAGTGCAACTAATGACAATTTATCCTTCTCATTATGCTTTTTTCCAGAAAAACATCCTTCGACGTAGACTGACTGACGAGACTGACTGACTAGGTCGACCAACAGGCAGATAGGCCAACATAAAGACGCCTCACTTTGTATACGCTCAAATATATGATCATCACAGCAATTGTCCAAGTGTCCATATTCCATCATCTACCGATGGTGACCATATGCACGTGGAGTTAGAATAAACCAATGGCAATCATGTGATAATCTGCTACAGTGACATCTACGATGGGCGCCAGACTGCACGCACTCTTAATTACTTGCACCACGTCTACGTAGGTGTAATGAAAAGAAGTGGAAAAGACAAAATGTCTATTTATAAAGCAAATAAATACATTAACATATAATTTTTTTGTGACGTATGTAATTATGTTGATGTATAAACGTTTACATTGTGTTTACATTGTATAACTTTGGTATTATGTAACCTTGGTATTGTGGGACCTTGAAAATGTGTTGTTCCACAACTAACCAAACTTACCTAATCACCAGGACGACTCCCAGTGGAAGACGTTACCTGCAGTATTACTACTACCACCAGTTTTAGCTAATTTATTTATAAACGATTTGGAAGGACGAGCAATACAAACAGCAAGTAACAAACCCAAAATATAGTTGAGATATGTGGGTGACACTTTTTGAATCTGGACACACGGACGTAAGGAACTGGATCGATTTCTACAACATCTAAATGGAGTTCACGAAAAGAGAAAGCTTGCAGTAGAAATAGAAGACAATGGAGCACTGCCGTTTATATGAAGAGAGAACAACTAGGGCATACATTTTATAGAAAATCCACACACCAACCGGTACCTGAATGCTCAATACACAAGTACAGGCCATGGTCAAAACACTAATTACGAGAATGAAGAGACTGGTAAAACATAAAGGAAGAAACCAAGAGTCTAAAATCAGTTTCATTACAAAACGGATTCATCGAAAAACATATCCAAAAGACGGACCAATTGACGAAGAAAAAGCAAACAGAGAAATAGGAGGAATAAACACATAAACGAAACCGCAGATAAACGAAACAACAGACTGGATTAACAGAATTCTAAAAAACACATCAAAACTATATTTAAGACGCATGGAAAGATTGGAACTATATTGCCTAACCCTATAACCAAAATAAAACTAGAATATCAAGACATTTACGAGATTCCATGTGGAGACTGTGACCATGCGTACATAGGTCAAACAAACGCACGAATTAGGACTAAGATGGAAAATCTGGAACACTGGAACTGTGGCAGGATCTGTAACAAACAAAATACATCGACGTGCCACATAAAATTAAAAAACACCGAACGCGTTTCGACCAAGGATGACAATAGCGTAGCTATCAAAACGCGTTCGGTGTTTTTTAATTTTGTGTGGTATGTG
Organism: Vesta saturnalis; assembly: GCA_036346205.1. Classification (NCBI taxonomy): domain Eukaryota; kingdom Metazoa; phylum Arthropoda; class Insecta; order Coleoptera; family Lampyridae; genus Vesta; species Vesta saturnalis. Next base: position 95,614 of record JARFJB010000119.1, on the reverse strand, counting down.
AGTGTATTTTGCTTGGCTAAGACGGAAAATCATCGATTAGTAGTAAAGAAAAACATCATAACCTCATCTTTAAGACAACATGCTCAGTCGGCATCACACAACGTTAACTTTGATAAGACCACAAGGATAGCATCATCAGAACATCTAACCAACAGAATAATAAGAGAAGCTGTAGCAATTTTAAGCGTTTTTCAAATACGATGAAAATAGTCACAAAAGTGCAGTAATTAAAAGAATGCGAATAAAATATTTTCCTTTTGTGCAACTATAAAATCCGCAACCACGATTATATTTATTAAAAAGCGCATATTTAATCAAATTACTTTAGACCATTAGAAAAACACTGTGAATTATTACAGTTATCTCAATAATTGTTTAAAATTTCGATTATCTTCTAATATACACTGTTCGATAATTTCCCTGAAAACCAGATTCTGTAAAACCGCACTTTTTGATTCATTGCGTTTCTATTCTGAGAAAGCACATTACAAAACGTTTAAAAAAGCATCGATTTTTCTTTAAAATATTATTTTTGCAGTTTCCTTATCACAGCTAGCTCAAAATCTTGAGAATTAATTGAGTATGGTCTATTTAAACAGAGAGCCGCTAATATTTAGAAAAATATTGCATTCCACCATCAAAGAAATCAAATGACGTTATAATATACAAAGTATTCCATTTTTAAAAATTGAGAAAATGTGACTATCGCGGTTTCGCCAAATCGGCTGCAGGGTTTCAAAATTATCAAAGACATTCAGTAAGCTCTATTATGTGCTATATTGTGGGGAAAGAATTCAAAAATTAGACAATAATGTACAGGGTATGCCATAATTCAGTGTGCCCTGCATTTGCATAACACCCTGCACATATATATATATATATATATATATATATATATATATATATATATATATATATATATATATATATATCTGTATTATAAGTGTTTTGTAACTGTGGCTTCCTATTAGTGGAGTTGATCGACCTATTTCCACAGTTTATGCTTTTTGAGCGCGATGTTTCGGAACCGAACTCTGCTTTTGTCATCAGGCTTAGTTCTGAGAAGGACTGTTTTCGCACTTTAGTCGAATTCATGTTATATATAATTTTTTCCCAAGCACTTGACTACTCTCAGATTCGAACTTGGTACCTTTCACTTACTAGTCTGACACTTTTACCACTGAGCCACTGAGTAATCCAATATATATTTTAGAACTTATATATATATATATATATATATATATATATATATATATATATAAAACACTTTTTCGTGGTTGCGCAGAAGTTTATTGCGCATGTTGCGCAGTAACCTCGTACGCAGGTGTATTCCGCTTAAGCTCTTCGCGCATTATTGGAATCCATATGGGTTTCATTTTACACTAGCTTGGCTTATTGGATTTTCTGCTAGTGCGATGTATGTGGCTTCTTTGAGTTTTCGAGGAGTTGTGTTTTCGTCCTTTGCCACTATCTGTATGTTATCCCATTGGATGCGGTGGTCTTCGTTCCAGACGTGTTCGGCGATTCTTGATTTTTCTGTTTCGCCCTTGCGGACGTTGTTCTTATGTCGATTTGAAGGCAGTGCGTATCTTGTATTTGCGGCCTATCCTTCGTATTTTGTCTGAGGTACCTTGTATATATGGTATTATCGCTGTATATTTAGGTTCTTCTTTTTCGGTTACCCTTTCCCTGTTTAGGTTAGGTGTTAGATCGGGGTAGTCATTTTCTTTGAGTGTTCTAGCGATATTTCCTTTTTCTTCGTTCAGGTCCTCTTGTTTTGAGAATATCGTTTTTGCTCTATCGTACAAGCATTTTGCCACACCTAACTTCACGATTTTGTGGTGATTGGAGTGGGTAGGTTTCCTGTATGCACTTGTCGTGAAAGTGTTGTCATTCCTGTGTAGAAGTACATCCAGAAATGGCAGTTTTTGTTCCGACTCCAATTCCATTGTGAATTTTATAGAGGGTGCGCGGCTATTTAGATGATTTAGGAATTCATCTAGCTTATGCTGGCCGTGTTGCCAAACTATATATGTATGTATGTATATATATATATATATATATATATATATATATATATATATATATATATATATATATATATATAGTTAATTTTAAAATATACACACTATATGTCCTAACTTCAACAATAAGACCGTACATGTTCGTGTGTGTGTGTGTGTGTGCGTGCGTGCGTGAGTGCGTGCGTGCATGCGCGTCTATGTGGATGTGTGTCTGTGTCTGGACAAAACAAATCTTTGTTTTGTAATCTGACCGATCAAGCTGAAACTAGAAGAATACCTTATTACAGTCATTAAAAATAGTAGAAGACAAGAACAAGTCCGATCTAAGAATTTTTATTCTTTCATGATTAAATTACTCCGTATAGTGATATGGAAAATCTGTTTTAGAAGCGTGTAGGTGAGTGAATGCATTCGTACCATTAACTCCTTTGTCATTATTTTAAGGGTATGGGAATAATTTTTGGTTTAACTACTCCACTTCATTCTTTAATGTCCACTATAGACGCAGTATTACTGATTTAAACCAACATAATTCAAAGATTGTGGCCATGCTGACTTCTAAATAGTGGATCTTAAAATAAAACTACTACATTTCTGAGCATTGCGCCGATGACTGCTTACATAGAAAGAACAACATAGATTTTTAGAGTTCCTGACTGCCTGTGCTTGAGCTGTACCTGTGCCTGTGCCGTTTGTACCTGCATCTGTGTCTGTCGGTACCTGTGCATGTGCCTGTACCTGTAGCTGTGCCTGTCTGTGCCTGTGTACGTGTGAGTGTGCCTATGCTTGTGAATGTATTCGTGTCTGTGCCTTTATCAGTGACTGCCTGTGCCTGCCTGTGTCTGTACCTGTGCCTGTCCCCGTATCTGTGCCCATGCATGTACCAGTAGCTGTGACTGTGCCTGTACCTGTGTCCGTGCCCGTGTATGTACCTGTGCCCGAGCCCGTACCTGTGCGTGTGTCTCTGCTTGCACCTGTGTCTGTGCCTGTACCTGTGCTTGTGCTTGTGCTTGTGCTTGTGCTTGTGCTCGTGGTCGTGCTCGTGGTCGTGCTCGTGCTCGTGCGTGTGCTTGTGCTTGTGCTTGTGCTTGTGCTTGTGCTTGTGCTTGTGCTTGTGCTTGTGCTTGTGCTTGTGCTTGTGCTTGTGCTTGTGCTTGTGCGTGTGCTTGTGCTTGTGCTTGTGCTTGTGCTTGCGCTTGCGCTTGCGTTTGTGCTTGCGCTTGTGCTTGTGCCGGTGCATGTAGCTTGTGTCTGTGCCTGTGTTTATGTATGGGCCTGTTACTGTTACTGTTCCTGTGTCTGTGCCTGTGCCTGTGCCTGTACCCGCGCCTGTGCCCGTGCCTGTGCCTATATCTGTGTCTGCCTGTGCTTATGCATGTGCCTGTTCCTGTGCCTGTGTCTGCATGTGCTTGTACCTATGCATGTGCCTGTTCTATGTCTGTGTCGGTGTCTGACCCTGAGTAATGCATCATACATTTATACTACATAGGCATGGACACAACCATAAGAAGATTACATCAGATAAGAGATCAAGTATCCCGTTGCTGGACACGACATTCTTTAATTTATTACATACTGGTGACCGACAATGAATAATTTTAGTCGATGCTTTAAAAACTACGATGCCCGTAGCACATAGCTTTTTAAGAAAAGCTAATTGTAGTAGTCATAAAATCGTTTGTAATGTAATATAAAGCAATACAAGGACCAACACAATCTGATTTATATAAAAAGTTCCAACATAATTATAAGTATTTGCTGTACCAACTTACTAATGAGTAAGCTGTATGAAAATTACGAATATTGCCTACTATTCGGATAGAAATGCGGCATTCTAGAAATATGTTAACAGTTGAATCTGGTTAAACGATTCTAGTATCAGTAAACAATTACACTTGAGAACTCGAACAGCTTTCGTATAAATAAAGAATTAATGTAGGTTATTGAACACACCTACAATTTTGTCAATCATTAACTAAATGGTATACCACACGCAAACAAAACTAATTGTATTTCCCTTACAACCGAAACCTCATATTATTTGTTGATAGTGTTCTAAGGAAGTGGTGATTTGATTTAAGTTTAGTTTTATGATGATTATTAAAATGATCAAAACTCTCAAATTGAATAAAATTCCGATATGAAATATATTTAAGGATTGTATGGCTTTCTTAAATTGTCCAAATCGCTCACGTAAATATCTGAAGATACACGTGAAATACAAATTTGGACTTATTCTAAGCATTGTGCAAAAGAAAGTGGTAACTGCAGCCTGCGTTGCGTTATAATTACTTACTGACATACATGTCACTTACTGAGCATTCATTGATAAAAAGATTTCTTTGTACAATTACAACGGTTCGTCAAATGCGTATTAATTACAGAGTTTACTTTTTAAACACTAATTCACATTCACGCGTATCAACTAGGATTGTTGACAATTGATTTTTTTAGAGAATAAGGACGGCATTCTCTATTCATATACCTGAACACTATATGTATTGTTTATTTTGTTCAATGAAATGCAATGCACATTTTTTAATTATTTTACACCTAAAATATGTAATTATTGTATTCAGTGGTAATGCAACTAATAAGCACTTTTATTTAAAATTAGTGTAGTCTATAGACATTTTGTATGAACATCCTAATTACATGATAAAAAAATGTAAACTACACTTAAAACAAAGTTAAGAATTAAGATTTCTAGCAGAAAGGTAACATACATCAAAAGTTGTTTTAATTTATTTATTTTGATTGTATCTAACCTACACTCATTTTTACATAATGTTAGGTAGCGTGCGGAAAAACTTTGTCAAACGGGTGGAGAAAAGTAATGTTACCGTTTCGACTATCCACTTCGTATTACCCCACTCTCAGTTGACGTTTTATAGCTTAAGAAAGATGTACCACTTATAGGATTTCAGTGAATATTTATTAAAATGTGACCAATGTGGCAAAGAAGGCATTAATTTTAATTAAATAAAGGTTTGCCTGACGAGATTTGATAAGGTTAATAGTTTATAATGTTACTTCTTTTATACATTTTTTTTAGCATGCTCTATTAAAAACTACGAGAAAAGTATAATATAGATGATACAGACTGTTCAGTTTTTGCTCTCTTAGTACAGTTATGTGATAATATACATAAATAATGACAGTTAATCAAAATATGCGCGTATAGATTTTATTTTTACAAGATGAAACACGTTATGATAGTCGTAATCAAGAGAACGAGTCTATCAAATTTAATAGAAAATATGATGGAAGCATTTAGGGAAAAGTGTTGATTGTAAATTGCAAAAAAATGCCGAATAATTAAAATGGAAATGGAAACCTGAAGCAATAAAAAGTTCATGTTAGAAGACATCAATGAATTATATAAGATGTGTAGATTTTTAAATAACTTAAAGAAAGGTAACCCGGACAGGAGAAAAAATATTGATTACAATCAACAACATTTAAAAGAAAGTTTTATTGACAGAAACATGTGTTTTTGAATAACGTAGTTTGTTAGAAAGTATGATAAGCATAGAACAGTCAGCAATAATGGAGGAAAATTTTGATTTAAAAACTGCAAGTAGTTTAGTACCATATATGACTGGGAATGAAGGAATTACAAAATAACTGATCGATTCGATTAAATTAGATGCAATTATAGGAAATACATAAAAATATGCATAAAATTTTGATAGACTTTGTTTGATCTACGTTTTGAAAACTAGATTATCTGAAAATGCAAAAAATTAGGTTAGATCATACGAAAATGTAGAGAATTTAAAATTTTATTTCGACTAAGCGCAGCAGTTTTAACAAATTATTTACATAATGTATAACAATTAAATAAGACAATTGAGAAGTTTGGTGAAAATTTACTGGCAAATCTAACTCAGGCCCAGCATTTAATTCCAACGGTACAAAAAGTGAACGAAAAAATACCAATAAATTAATTTTGCAATGAGTTAGGTAATGCCAAAGTTAAAACAAATATAAAACTGCGATATTCCTGTTGCGTCAAATATTTATAATCTTAATAAAACGTATAAAAGGAATTTCAATTATCAAAGTAAAATTTAAAATTAATATTTTCAGTAACAAAAGGTATCAAAACAATTAATCTTTAATAATTTAATATATCTGGGAATAGTAATAATCGAAGGTAATAATAATAAGTTTAACACAAAGTTACTATCAATTATGACATCAATTACGAAAAACACTACTTTCACGACCGATAAAAGTCAATTTCGAATAGCAACCGTCTTCGACTTATTGCCAAATGTCGAGATTTCTACACTTTTTTCAAGGTCTCATACCTCGCTTAATACTATTATACTGATATATTTCGTCAACGGTACTTATATATTGCGAATTGCCCAAAATCTGTGGCATGCTTAGAATTTTTCTAGGGGGCGCGGTTTTTGAGTAATAATATTATAGACTTGCATTTTTATTAATGTGATTATAGTTGGCTTGGCACCCACAGCTGCAGTTCTTTCTTAGATTTTCAAAAATATAAATATAGACATTGCTGACAAAAACATCTTCCAAATATTTGTTTTTGAACAAGACGGTGCCCAGGCCATAATGCTTTGGCAGTGAGAAATTACTTAGAAAATCGTTTCCCAAACCGTTGGATTGCAACATTCGGTTCGGTATTATGACGCCTTGATAAATTATGTTTTTCAAAACACCCCATAGGAATAAATCCAGTATTGACAGATCTGGAGATCTTGGCGGCCAGAACACCGCCCCGAATGTTGGAATCCAACGATTTGGGAAATGGTTTTCTAATTAATTCCTCAAGAATTATGGGCTGGCGCACCGCCTTAAGAAAAATATTTTGAAGATGTTTTTGCAGGAATGTCTATATTAATATTTTTGAAGAGCTAAAGAACTGCAGCTGATGGTAGCCAAGCCAATTATAATTCTCGTTTAAAAAAAAATGCAAGTTTATATTATTACTCAAAAACCGCTCCCCCTAGAAAAATTCTAAGCACGCCACTGAATTCAGCACTTAACAATATATAAGTACCGTTGACAAAATATATTCGTAGTATTAATCGGGTTCATTGAAAGATCTTTCAAACTGTTAACCTGAAAAGGAAGATTCATGTACAACAGATAAAAATTTTCAATTTAGAAATGCTCTAGTTCAATTTGAATTTGCTTTACAACATCGCCCATAATGATCAAACCCTCATTCACATATATTTGGAGAAGTCTGTTCTGTTCACACTTGACCTTAACATTAATTTACATGTAAATACCGAAACAGTTAAAATTGGGTCGCATATAACCTAAACATTCTCACCCACAGTTTAAAAATTAAACTTAAATCTAAAAGACAATATCCTGCACTAAAGATTGACGTAGTAATATAAATTGGACGATTAATACAACCGATATGACAACAATGTTTAGGCCATTGCGCAGACGGTAGGACTTCAGATAGTACTACTCGAAATCATAAAATGGACGGTCACACTAACACAACACTGGTGTGGTGTATGAAATTTTTGTTATAATTAACCTAGATTCAATTATGTTAACCACACAATGTAATAACTAATTGTTCTATTAAACTATATCGGTTCCCAGTAATGAGTTATTTATGAAGGACGTACAAACTATGATGATTATTTTTTTATTTTGTAGACACTATATCGACTACTGCTGAAGGCAGTTTCGGAAGTATGTCAGTTTATGAAAGAAACTTAGTTATTTATTAACACATGCGATAATGGAGTATTCTGACTTGGTTTGACGAATAGCTACAATAAGAAAAGGTAATTAATTGTAATTTGATCATATAACGTTGCTGTACCTCTTTAGATTATAGGCGAGCTCTACGTTGTCTATTAACGAATATGGTTAGTTGTCAGTCTTGAGAATAGTGATTTAATTACTTACAATATCTCGGCACTAAAGCAATTTAAAAATTACAAAGGAATTGAAGAACTGTAGATAGCCTACCCCTAAGATTCTTATATACCCGCCACAAAATAGCGATTAGTAAATCTTAGACAAGTAAGTGCATTCCAAGATATAGAAATACTTTATACTCGAAAATTCTCTTCTAGAAATAATGCCATCGATTAATTCACAAAAATAGAATTTTCTGAGAATGATTTACCTTTCACCAAAATGGCTACCCACAAAACCACATTGACAAACGGTTTCAGAAATTCTTGTTATCAGATTGCGTTGTTACTAAATTGTATTCAAATTTCATATCGTAGAAGTAAAGTCTCTTATTTCAAATTATTATTTAGTAAATGTACTGCCCTGTAGTGGTAATTCAGCGGACACAACAGAGACCTTTAAGTAAGCGGTTTTGTAACCGACAGGAAAACCGTAGAAATCCCTAAGGTGGCACTACTATGTCAATTTAAACCTTTAAATGTAAATTTTTAATACAGAACTACAGAACATTTGAGATCAATACTATTAAATCATACATCGGTTATTACACGTTACAAGTGTTTTCCTTGCTTTAATGCATTTGTTTAATTATTAAATTGGTTACGAAGTTGTTTTAAAAGATGTTTTAGAAGCGTTACATTTTCCTTTGTTTCAAATATACAAATTTTGGAATCCCTTTTATATATTTGTGGGACTCGTTCGAGAATATTATCTAAGTCGTTATGTCGTAAACAAAGCTGCCTTATATAAATTATTTCTGTCCTTTTGTCATACAAAATGTTACTCAACCTAATTATATTTTTAGATTTTAATTTACTTTCGTCATTTGTACTAATTGCTTTTAAGCCACGGAGTCACCTCAACAATTCCACCACCTCCAGGTGATCAAACCATTGGTTTGTGTGATTATCAAGGTTTACCTTCGATTCTCAAGTTTTATGTGGTTGCTTAAATTGATTTCTACTTACAAAAACATTTTGGTGATGTTACGTCCTTAGTGTTTATCTTGTTACCTTTCATACAATTTACTGTGAAATCCTATTGTTTTAAAAATAACCTAAACGTTAACCTTGACGGATTCGTCATTCTACATAAATATATTAATGGTCTATGATCCTCATAAACATAAATTGTTAAAAGTTTTTTCTCGATTATGCATAAACGTTTTCCACCTTATTTAATATACTAGCACCGGCTATTGGTTTGTGGTCTGCGTTACATATAATAGTCCATATTGCGTTTAAACTAGTGTCAGTTCTTAAAATAAACTTATTTTCTAATGGGAAATCTGGAAATACTAACATCAATGTGTTAATTAGTAATTGTTTTAATGTATAAGATGATTTTTGACATGATTCATTCTAAAGCCTGTCCGGTAGAACTGAACGGGTATCGGATTAACAAGGAGGATTGTCAATATATGGTTCTATTGTGCTTGAAACCGCCTTAATGCTTTGCTGTCTCGTACTTATTGTACGTGACAAAGAAAGATGGATATATTATGAATAATGCCTCTATTTCTGCCGAACAAAAGCGTTTGCAACTTTCACACATAATGACAAGGCAATAAGAATCAGATGCAGGTAGAATAGAAATTCAATAGGTATAATAAAATGCCAGTGGTTCTCAACACTGCTTTAACATTACATTTAAAATTTATGGAAGAATGCAAGTTTTTATAATAAACATTTATAAAAGCCATTCATAATAATGAATATTCGATTAAGTATAGGTATTTCAATTTACATTTAGAAAGTTCATTGTATACCTAAGTATGGTAATGACGTTTTAGTGTACTCCAATTACAAAAGAATCCAAATAAATATGCAATACTGTAACAATAAGTAATTAATAATAGATTATTATACCATTTAGTAGGTACATATAGGTATAAATAAAACAACTGCAATATCTATATTATCATTATTCTTTGAGTAAGCGTTTATATAAACTAACCATTAATATAATGCCGAAAAAGTTGAGTAAAGAAATTCGCGAATTAGTTTTAAATACAGTCGATTATTTTAAAGAAGAAAAGAAAATGGTGGTCCACTATTATCTACATTTTCTGTTCAACAAAGAACAGCAAACGCGTTAAAACTTTCGGTTTCGACGGTGGGGAAAATCTGTGCTTTAAAAAAATGGCGGCGAGTTGGAACCTCCAGTGAAAAACAGCGTGTCAAACTTTGCACTACAGATTTTCCAGAAAATGGAAAACAAACAATTCGTGCATTAATATACGAGATGTACGCGAAGAAGGAACACGTAACGTTAAATTCATTATTAAACTTCTTAAAATTGAGAACCGCGTATGAAATAGGAAAAACCAGTTTGGCTCTAGTGTTAAAAAATATGGGCTTTAAATTCCAAAACCAACAATAGACGCGGTTTGTGTGAACAAAGCCACATTGTCGCCAAAAGAAACGTTTTTCTGAGAAAGTATCTCAAAAATCTTAACTCCGAAAGTTCGAGACAGTTTGTTTTACAGACGAAACGTGGATATTTAGTAAAGGTAGTACGTCAAAATGTACTTGGCAAGATAACAGTGCAAAGAGTTTACATCAACCGAACAAATCATCAGATGGAAAACGATTTATTATCATTGAAGCAGGTAACAGAAACGGTTTTATCGACGGAAGTCAATTAATTTTCGGTACAAAAATAAATCATTAGATTATCACGATAATATGAACGCAGAATTGTTCGAAAAATGGTTTGAGGAATCACTTTTACAAAATTAGAGGAACCATCAATAATTGTCCTTGACAATGCGAGTTATCATTCTCGAAAGGCAGAGAAGGCAGTCAAAGTTTCTTGGAAAAAGAAGAAATACAGCAATGGTTAACCGCTAAAAAATAGCGTGGGAAAATTTTATGACAAAGGCAGAGTTAGTGGAATTGGCCAAAAGAAACAAAGTAGACCAATGCGAAAAATATGTAATCGATGAGCTAGCTCTATCATATGGACATGAAGTTTTGCGCCTGCCCCGTATCATTGCCATTTCAATCCAATTGAGTTGGTATGGGGCATTACTAAGAACAAATACGACAAAAGTATCGTTGCGACATCCGGAAAAGACGAAGATGTTCTTAATACGTGGAACGACGCATTAAAAACAGTTAGTGCGGAAATATGGCAAAAATGTATTGATCATACGGATAAAATAATTAAAGATACTTTTGTTAATGAAGAGATTGTGGATGAAGTAAGACCTCTTATTTTCACAGTTAACACTGAAGAAAGTGATGACGATGATCTTTTCCAAGATTTGGATGACTCAGGAAGTGATGAATCTGAAGCCGAATGACAATTATAATTTTACATTTAATTATAAAAGTATATCTTTGTAATTTAATTAATATTTACTAACTATAATAAAATGTATTTGTTATTGTTGTTATAAGTATAAGTGAAAGGTGTCAATTGAAATTACTTATAGGTAATTAGTAATCGATTATTATTTTTATTATACAAAAGTTGCATTTCTTCACAAATTATATAATGTTAAAGCAGTGTTGAGAACCACTGGCATTTTATTATACCTATTGAATTTCTATTCTACCTGCATCTGATTCTTATTGCCTTGTCATTATGTGTGAAAGTTGCAAACGCTTTTGTTCGGCAGAAATAGAGGCATTATTCATAATATATCCATCTTTCTTTGTCACGTACAATAAGTACGAGACAGCAAAGCATTAAGGCGGTTTCAAGCACAATAGAACCATATATTGACAATCCTCCTTGTTAATCCGATACCCGTTCAGTTCTACCGGACAGGCTTTATTCAAAACTTCATATCCTTACGCGTTAATTATATTTAAATTATATGTCGGCAAATTTTTTATTGAATTTTTTGTAAATGGAACAAAACGTTTGGTTTCTTTTGCGTTAATCGCTAGTGGATAATTTTTAATTACATTTGTTTTATTTGGATCAAATAAAATACCGTTTTCCGTTATAAAACTTCTTTCTTCAAAAATTGCCATTTTAATGGATATAACTTTAAATTTAATTTTCTTAATCGTTCGAATACTTTAATTAAATTTTGATTATGAATTTTCAAATTATTTGCAAAAACAATAATCCCGTACAAACTTTAAACCCAACATTGCAACTGCCATAATTTTTTTAATTATTTTTAATCCCACCCTTGCTATTCGAAATTGACTTTTATCCGTCGTGAAAGTAGTGTTTTTCGTAAATGATAGTAACTTTGTGTTAAACCCTAATGTGCAAATAAGCACGCCACAGATTTCGGCAGTTCGCAATATATAAGTACCGTTGACGAAGTATATCAGTATAATAATATTAAGCGAGGTATGAGATCTTGAAAAAAGTGTAGAAATATCGACATTTGGCAATAAGTCGAAAACGGTTTGGCCACGAAATCTAGGTCAACGAAGTAGTACGTGAATGTAAAACTGCAAATTTCTAGCTCTGATAATAACAACGACATCGTTAAAAACAACTAATTTTTAGTTAAGTTGGTCGACTTATTTCCACAGTGTTTGCTTGTTGAGCGCGACGTTTCGGAAGCGGACTTTGCTTCCGTCATCAGGCCTAGTCCTGACAATGACTGTTTTCGCACTTGAGTTGAATCCATATGTTATGCGTTTTTCCCAAGCACTTGACAGATCAGATTCGAACTTGGTTATATATATATATATATATATATATATATATATATATGTATATATATATATATATATATATATATATATATATATATATATATATATATATATATATATATATATATATATATATATATATATATTATATATGTGTTGAAAACATATGAATTCAACTCAAGTTGAATTCATATTCACCTGCGCATTATATTAATGCGCAGGTGTACTGCGCTTAAGCTCTTCGCGCATTATTGGAATCCATATAGGTTTCATTTCCACACTAGCTTGGCTTATTGGCTTTTTTGCTAGTGCGATGTACGTGGCTTCTTTGAGTTTCCGGCGAGTTGCATTCTCGTCCTTTGGCACTATCTGTATGAGGTGGTCTTTGTTCCTGACATGTTCAGCGATTCTTGATTTTTCTGTTTCGCCCTTGTGGACGTTGTTCTCCCTGTGATCTCACTTTGAGTGGTCTATTGCTCTCTCCTATGTCTGCTCTGCCGCAAGTAAAACAACGAAATTATGACACACGGTGCAGTTTAAGATAGAAAGAATGTTTATTAATATTAAAGCTAACCCAACTTCCAATAAATAACTTGTGAGAAAAGTGGCATTCCCTCAGCAACATTACTTGGTCATCCTACCATCAAATATAGGCTTCTTACAATATTGACAAAACGTATTATAAAGATTAATTCTGAAATACCTTTTTAGGGCTGCCCTATGAAAGACTTTTGTGAAGGAAATTAAAATTTATAAAAGACCTTTTCACTTGAGTTGTTTTCGAGTCTTTCACAAAATGTGCTCTAGCTTCTTTTATGGAGTATTTTTAATAGTAAACCAATCTTAACCAAAAATTGATAGAACCGAGCCATAAAATGAGTAAACTGTGTTGGTTCAACATGAACAATCGACACTATTTTCACACTCCTAAGGAAATCATAACACCATCTGTTCATAATACAAAATTTTAAAAACACCATTCTCACATTGTATTTACAATGCCTCTTCCCGAAAATTTAAAGCTTCCACAATGAGTTGTGGAGGGTGAAGGTGGCAACAAGTAAATGTATTCACAGTAATTGTACTACATTTTTTCACTATCGCTAAATCCACTGAATGTGTGTGTGTGTGTCTGTGCGTGCGGCTGTGTGTGCTTGTGTGCGTGCGTAATGTGTGTGCATGCGTGCGCACGTGTGTATGCGCGCGTGCGTGCGCGCGTGTGTGCGCGCGTGTGTGTGAATGTGAGTGTGAGTGTGGGTGTATGTGTTGATAAATCCAGAATGAAAAGACGCACGTACGTAAAAGTTGTATTTAAGCTTGTTGTCATTTCGCCTGGATCTGAATAGATTTTCGAGAAATTCAGCGGCGGAGGGGGGGGGGGGGTTATTAGGAGCTGTTTTTGATTTTTATCAAATATTTCTGAAAGTTATAATTATAAAAATACCAATACGTATATTCTGTTCAATTCTTTGATATGACGCGTATGCAGCAGCAAAAAAATTCCTAGGGCAGACTTCAAGTGTCCAGTTTTTTCAATATCTTAATAATGGTTAGTTTTATAAGAAAATGTGTAGACATATTGTTTAAAGAAAATTTAACTTTACACAACTTTTCTTATAAAGTTTATTAATATGAAGTGTAAAATTTAAATGAATATGATTGAATATTTTCCTCATGTATAACTTACTCCTATACAACAATGATTCTTCGGTAGGATTACAGCGATAATCCCATTGAACGTTATGAATTTCAGCAGCAATTCAACTGAAATGACATCATACTAAACTACCATAGTAAGAGAGCTATTCTTGTCATGAACAGGACGCATATGTCAAACAGTTAAGTTTATTGTAAAAATGAAACGATTTCGTAAAATTTCGTGAGAAACCATTGATAGCAATATTGAAAATAGTATTCCGAAGAATACAATGAAAAATCAGGTATTTATTTGGACGCAAGTGTTGTTCGTTTTCTAAATTTTGTTACATGCTTAGTAATTAAAAAGTTTTCTAGACATATTCTACCGAATACCACGCGTGCATCAAAATTAATCAGATAATCCTGGAAAAAGCGTTGTTTCCTTAAGAAAACCGCATTCGTTAGTTTTCTCTGTTGGTTAAAAAAAGAGCCCTTCTCCTTCGGAGTCGGGTCCTTTTAACTTTTATCCAACAGAGAAAACCAACTAATGTAGTTTCCAGGTAATACCGCTTTTTCCCGGTTTATTGATAATTTTGGACGCACTAGTAGTATTATCTATGAAAATACTTGAACTGTATTATTGATATTTATAGAAGCGGGCTGCTTTGGAATTTGTTTAAGTTAGCACCTAGATGTGTATTAACCTCTGTCTGACATGAAGTTTCAAACGGCTGTTGGACATAGAATATTGCTTTGTTTTTACAATGTTGCCTATTTTCGTAATGAACTTAAAAGGGGCTGCATAATTATTGTAAAAATATCTGGAGTGGAACAGCACACTACCTTCTAACATATAAAATAATTTTAATAATTTTTTTAGGATAATTATGCAACCTTTTTTATAATGAGTTAATTACGGAAATAGGCAACATTGTAAAAACCAAAAACTGTAATCTATGTTAACAGACGTTTGAAACTTCATGTCAGACAGAGGCTAATTAATAGAGGTTATAGTCACAGATCTAACGTGATTGTGTGAGATATTGGTGGTGGCACTTTGGCGGGGTCTTGGGTCGAAATCTAAAACCATTTATAACTAATGAAGGAGGGGAAACAATTAATTATTGTAATGAACAGGAATTTTCAAGCGAAACAAATGGATAAATTAAATAATTAATTTAATGATTTGCGTAAGGATACTGGTATCCTTATAATGTTACGAAGAGATTTCAAGTAAGATGCTGCATCTAAATTTTCAGGTAATTTGACAGGCCCGATAATTTGATTGCTAAAGGTCCGGGTCCAAACACAGATTTTATAATTTGTTCAAAGCCTTCATCGTCTCCCATACCATACCAGGTCTTCGTGCATCACCTCAAACGCCTGCAATGTTGCTTTTACAATACAAATTGTGAATGGCGGTAAAAAAGTTTAGAACAAGGATGGTTCCTTGTAAAGTGCTGCAGCTCTATTCATGTTTCCCTGACATTCTCCATAAATAAAATGATTTCGGCGTATTCATAACAGGTGTATTTAAAGTAAGACATACTAAATAAAACACGTTATTCTTGTTCGTAGCCACAATCATAAGCACAGAAAAAAACAATTCTAATCAGTGAGAACAATACAAAAGTCTAATTTGTTGACAAATTACTATAAAAAATAGTAATAAATGACTTTGATTGACGTATTTCAATTTACTATCCTTTTTTAATGTCTAGAATACAAATAAAATAAAAAAAAACTTGTGACTCTCGATTTTATTGAAATAGTTTATTTTACTACTCACATGTTTTCTGAGTACATGGGTATAAGAGTACATCTAATTTTTTTTATACTACAGAGTGTTAAAGCTACGTATCGATCTCTAAGTGGAACAGAAACTTGTAATTTTTTTTCCAGAATTGAAATTAATTATGCTTTATCTCTTTGCTTAAATTATAAATATTTATTATTGGGTAAGATATTTTATAGAACGGTTATGAAATCTTTTCATTTCAAGGCTCTGTAAATAAAAAACGCGTGGGTGGTGTCAATTTTTCAAAATTGTAAGTAAGCCCCAATATCTCAAAAGCCGGGTGGTTTTCATAGAGGTCAAGTTTACATGTTGTGGTCAGGCCTAGCGGCAGCGAAAGGTTATAACACGTTTATGGTACACATTACACTACCACAGCTTACCTATAAGATGTGACGCTACTCTCAAAGTAAAAAGTTTAGTCACCAGACTTTAAACGTTTATATTTCGAAAACTGTTGGGCCAATTTTAATCAAACAACTTGCATCGTAATCGATATTCATTTCTGCGTATTTGTGTGTAATTTGATATTTTTTGTTATATTTAGCTAAGTACTAGAGCGAAATATATTCGAGAAAACACCATTCTTCACGGAAGACCAATCTTTATGAATTAATAATTAAAGCACTAATTAATGAATTGCCTTCATTTTTAGGTATATGCCAAAGTGCACCTTTAGTTAGAGGTTGATGCTGATTATACCATTTTTTATTATTTAGAAATATCACGCTTGTTAACTCCCTCATTCTAAGCGTTATAGACAACATTGTACAGGTTGCTGAAAAGTGTGTCCCATTTTCGATGATATTTCGGGTAAAGATACAGAGTTGGGGTTTTTACAATAGTCTGCTACATTTTTGTGAGAAGAACGCTGGTATAAACAAAACTTTCATAGCTCGCTACATTTTTGAGTTACATGGCGAAATTGAAAATATTGCATTTTGGGACCCCCCTTGTATCTCGTTATCCTTTAATGTATGGCAAAGTTAAATATTGGTTCTTATACAGTGTTTTACGTAGAATCCAGTGCCGTAGTCGAATTTTTGCTGTAAGCTGTCAATTTTTAGCTATAAATAAAACTTGTGGTATTTTTACGGAACATCCTGTATATTTTTCTTGCGTTTGATTGGAAATTTTGTAAGCGTTACAAAAATATATAATACATGATGTGTATTTTAAATAATAAACCTAAAATCTATGATTTCACAAAATTTACGTAATAACATAGTGCGTATTACGTAGCATTAGAATTAGTAGGCCTTGATTATTGGA
The DNA here is from genome assembly GCA_036346205.1 of Vesta saturnalis. NCBI lineage: Eukaryota > Metazoa > Arthropoda > Insecta > Coleoptera > Lampyridae > Vesta > Vesta saturnalis. The sequence goes on along the minus strand of JARFJB010000119.1, from coordinate 78,329 downwards.
ACAATTAAATGATCATTTGCTAAGCGCTTGTCAAGACCTGTCAGTTGTAAAATTTATATTGTTATTAATATTGTATTCATTACAATGGCTGAAAATGAAAATTATCAACATTTTGAAAAATATGACATGTTAGTCTGTTTTATAGAGAGCAATGAAAACTCCCGTGAGGCTTCCCAACTGTATTTCAATATGTTTGTTTGAATACTTACTTATCTTTCGACGTATGTGGATTTATTCTTTATTGAAATATCATTTGGATTTATAAATATCCAGAAAGAAGGCAACCCTACGTAATAACATAGTGTGTATTACGTAGCATTAGAATTAGTAAGCCTTGATTATTGGAACAATTAAATGATCATTTGCTAAGCGCTTGTCAAGACCTGTCAGTTGTAAAATTTATATTGTTATTAATATTGTATTCGTTACAATGGCTGAAAATGAAAATTATCAACATTTTGAAAAATATGACATGTTAGTCTGTTTTATAGAGAGCAATGAAAACTCCCGTGAGGCTTCCCAACTGTATTTCAACATGTTTGTTTGAATACTTATTTATCTTTTGACGTATGTGGATTTATTCTTTATTGAAATATCATTTGGATTTATAAATATCCAGAAAGAAGGCAACCCTACGTAATAACATAGTGTGTATTACGTAGCATTAGAATTAGTAGGCCTTGATTATTGGAACAATTAAATGATCATTTGCTAAGCGCTTGTCAAGACCTGTCAGTTGTAAAATTTATATTGTTATTAATATTGTATTCGTTACAATGGCTGAAAATGAAAATTATCAACATTTTGAAAAATATGACATGTTAGTCTGTTTTATAGAGAGCAATGAAAACTCCCGTGAGGCTTCCCAACTGTATTTCAACATGTTTGTTTGAATACTTATTTATCTTTTGACGTATGTGGATTTATTCTTTATTGAAATATCATTTGGATTTATAAATATCCAGAAAGAAGGCAACCCTACGTAATAACATATGTGTATTACGTAGCATTAGAATTAGTAAGCCTTGATTATTGGAACAGTTAAATGATCATTTGCTAAGCGCTTGTCAAGACCTGTCAGTTGTAAAATTTATATTGTTATTAATATTGTATTCGTTACAATGGCTGAAAATGAAAATTATCAACATTTTGAAAAATATGACATGTTAGTCTGTTTTATAGAGAGCAATGAAAACTCCCGTGAGGCTTCCCAACTGTATTTCAACATGTTTGTTTGAATACTTATTTATCTTTTGACGTATGTGGATTTATTCTTTATTGAAATATCATTTGGATTTATAGATATCCAGAAAGAAGGCAACCTTGCCTTTTAATGTTTTCTCGAATAAAAAAATTTGGTAAAACATGGATCATTTATCCAACCCCGACCAAAAAAGGATAATAAGGAAAATCGCGATACGGCTGAAGTCAACGTTTTAACATGTATAGAGGCGATGCCTTCAGAATCATGCAGAGTTCTACAGCAGGAGATTGGTGTTCCCAAGATTCGGATTCAAAGAATATTGACCAGATATAAATGTAAGCCATAGAAGATTAAAATTGTTTACCATTTGCATCCTGGGGATGCAGAACGTCGTTTACTGTTTTTCAACTGGTATTTGCAACAAATTCGTATTGGTAATAACGTTGCTAGATTTATAATGTGGTCCGACGAGGCTTACCTTTCGAGTGCAGGTATTTTCAACAGGCATAATACTAGGCAATGGTGCCAAGAAAATCATCATGTGCTATTCGAAAGAGAGCAACAGGGTCGATTTCGATTTACAGTAGCTTTTTTTATTTTGGGGCAACAAATAGAATACAGAATTTATGAAGGCAGTCTTACAGGGAACGGATATCTTGAAATTTTGCAAGATGTTATCCCTATGTTACTAGACAATATTCCTTTAGCTCATATTAACAGGATACATTTCCAACAGAACGGCGCGCCCGCACATAATGCTGTAATTGTTCGACCTTTTTTAGACAATTATATCCCGCTAAGGTGAATCGGTACTCATGGGCCAATTAGATGGCCTCCACGGTCACCTGACCTATCCAAGTTACACTTTTTCTTATGGGGCTACTTGCTGTCTATTGTCATCGGACAATAGACGAACTACTTAATAGCACCAATGCGGCATTTCAAAACTTACAAAGATGTTCCATAATTATTTTAAATGCTCTAAAAAGAATAACCACTGTATGTCAACATTGCGTTCGGGAAAATGGCAACCATTTTGAGCATTTCTTTTAAGGTGAAAATCTGTTAAGGGGTTACTATCGAGTTAATATTATATTAAGTTTTTCAGTTTTATTCTGCCTTAAAATTGGTTTAGATTTTTAAAAATTTTTATGTTTCAAATATCCTAATATAATTAACTCAGGACCTAGTAATTCTAATGCTATATAATACACACTGCTATTACGCAGATTTTGTGAAATCATAGATTTCAGGTTTATTATTTAAAATACACATCATGTATTTATATTTTTATAAAGCTTACAACATTTTTAATCAAACGCAAGAAAAATATACAGGGTGTTCCGTAAAAATACCATAAGTTTTATTTATAGCTAAAAATTGACAGCTTACAGCAAAAATACGACTACGTCACTAGATTCTACGTAAAACACTGTATAAGAACGGATATTTAACTTTGCCATACATTAAAGGATAACGAGATACAAGGGGGGTCCCAAAATGCAAGATTTCCAATTTTGCCCTGTAACTCAGAAATGTAGCGGGCTATGAAAGTTTTGTTTATACCAGCGTTCTTCTCACAAAAAAGTAGCACACTATTGTAAAAATCCCAACTCTGTATCTTTACTCGTGAGATACCCCGAAATATCATCGAAAATGGGACAAACTTTTCAGCAACCTGTAAAAATATTGTCTATAACGCTTAGAATGAGGGAGTTAACAAGCGTGATATTTCTAAATAATAGAAAGGGGTGTAATCGGCATCAACCTTTAACTAAAGGTGTACTTTGGCATATACCTAAAAATGAAGGCAATTCATCAATTAGTGTTTTAATTATTAATTCATAAAGATTGGTCTTCCGTGAAGAATGGTGTTTTCTCACAAAAAAGTAGCACGGTATTGTGAAAACCGCAACTCTGTATCTTTACTCGTAAGTGAGATACCCCGAAATATCATCGAAAATGGGACACACTGTACATTAAATCCAATAAATACGGAAAGATCGACTTTTTCTTAATTTATATAATTGTTAACCAAGGGATAGAATTAAATATTTCGTTGAACAAGGATAACGTCTAACTGCACACGGAGGTGACAGGGGAAGAGAATTCAACGCGCGACCTTGTGTCGCCTCTATTGAGAAATCGCAATTTATGTAGTGTGGCAAAATGGTTTCATGTCATCCTCAATATGGTCGCCTAAATGTATAACTAAGGGTTCTTTGCCGGCTTCTACTAAATTTTCCTTTTCTCTGTACATATCTTCGCCACACTTACTCCAAACGATATTTGGCACAGTTTGTAATGTTAACTTGCAAAGTTCCAAAATCTCTTTTATTTTGAATGTTGTGTTTTCCTTTGACATAATCCCATATCAATTCAATTGGATTAAATTCACAGTGGGTTACTGGAATCCATAACATTTTAACACAGTCCCCTCCTAATTCTTTGACCACTTTTGCAAGCAAATATGGTTCTTTATAATTATTTATACGAGATATTCATTTCGTTAAATGAATCAAATTACTTTGGTAACAGAACTTTTCGTTTGTGCCCTCATTTAATTAAACTTTGTTTTTTCAGGCGGTTGTTGGATTTCTGAAATCTGGATCTTTCATTGTGTGGTACGGTGCTTGGTCTAGCACAATCACCTATTTACCGGGGATCACTTCTAATACATATCGTAACCATTCTTCATAATGCTGTTTATTCATCTCGTCATCATAATCAGCCGAACCTTGCCTCCAACGAAGCATTTGGTACAATCTGGTAAAAAGTCGTTTTCGTTGCCAATATCCAATATAATCACTCTTAGTCCGGATCCAGAACGTCGGTGGATTCGCCCTGTGAATCTGTTTATTTCTTGATTTGTCCCTCGGCGGTGTTCTAGGTTAACAAATTCCACCCAACCAAATTTTCTTGAATGGTTTGCGCCGCACCATGTTTCGTTAGTAAAACAACTATTCCATCCCGTTTCTCTGTTAATCGAATATAAATATTCCGCTCTTTTAGCAGCTATTGTAGTAGCTTCCAACAAGATAGGCCAGTTCTATAATTTTTTATAAGTAAAATTAATTTCTTTTACCCATCTTTTTAATGTGGTGGTACATACTTGTGGAAAGTCCGGACACTGGTCTGTCAATCTTTGATGCAACTCGACTATGGTTGGAAACCTTTTTTCCATATAAAAGTTTAATATTTATCTTCGTATAACGTCCTTTACAAAATCATCGATATCTACTTTCGGTCTACCACTTCTTGGCCTCGCCCCTGACACTGTACCAGTACTTTTTGTCCCTTCTTCAATTGACATCCTTAGAATAATTCTTTCTCTAATCCCCAAGCTTTCCGTAGTACAATTTGTTACTTGATTAATCCACTTGAAGCTACTGTCCTTGTAAAAGGACACTAACTTTATAATTATTTTCAAAAGTTTCGCGAAATGTTACACGGAACATTAAAATAACGTTGTTTATTGTTTCGCTAACTCCAAGGTGTAGACCTTTGACAAGCCTCTGTTTAAAGTTAATTGTTTTTGACGCGACATGTATTACTGGAAGTAAGTATATTATCAATATCGTTGATTTTATAATGTATTAGATGCAAGTATTTGTTGGCTAAAACTATGTAGTGGCATCAGTGTCAATCAGCTATTACATAACCTCAATAAACTCCATGAAAATTGACTTTAAATATGGACGTCCTTTTAAAAGGACAGTAGGGTAATATGAGTACAATTTCCATTTTTGGTATGTTTTTCTTTTTTTAATTTTATGCTTTTTTTTAAGTTTTCAGTCAACTTTTGAAGTAAATTGTTTGACATACTGGACGAGTGAATGTAGCATTCGCAAATAATTGGGATAATTTCTTATTGACGATCTTTTGGAGGAGTTGGTAAATCTGGATGATATTCCAACACTCCTAGACGTAATTGTCCTCTATCCACGAGGATGCAAACGCCACCGTAATAGATGAGGATTCCGGCGATGAAGATAATGTCACTATGAATAACCTACCTGGAGGCCACCTACGTTCCAACATAGACGTAAGATCCGTCCGGTGAAGATACCAAATCGGAGGATGATGATATCGAGGATGACCTGTCGGTAATGAAACGTAAACTCACAAAAATTATTGTCGAAGAAAATCCGTCTGAGGGAGATAATGAATCGGAGGACGACTTGTCCCACCAGTCGGCAAAAAAGTCCACAAACCCAAACAAACACCACTCTCTTGTACGAAGCAAGATTGGGTCCAAACATTTTCGGAGAATTTGCAGATGATTGTGGACCAACAAATCCCTTGACACCGTTGCAATTGTTCGAATATTTCTTTGACCAGGAAACTTTATGTCTCATTCTGAATTATTCAAACTTATATGCGGCTCAAAAGAATGCGGTTGGTGACATGAGCAAAGGCGAGCTTAGATGTTTTATTGGAGTGCTGATTCTATGTGGGTACGTGGTTTTACTAGGCGACAAATGTTTTGGGAAAATTTGAATGACATGAGCAATACAGAATCGATTCAACGATATCATGAAAAGCATACATTGTTGTGATAATACCGAATTGCAAAAATTTGTGAAAGTTCGACACCTAATGAATCTGCTGAATGAAAAGTTTATTGATTTTGCACCTTTGCAAGAGAACCACTGCATTGAGGAATCCATGATTCCTTATTATGGGCGACATAGCTGTAAGCAGTTTATACGCGGAAAACCCATTAGATTGGGATACATGTTTTGGACTGCAACTACACGTCTAGGCTATGTGAATTGGTTCGGTCCTTATCAAGGTGCATCTACAACTCTGACAGAAAAGTACAAAAGTATGGGCCTCGGATTTATGTTATTTAGGCAATTCCTTAATGTTATGACAGATAGTTAGAATTGGTCATGTTTGCCTGTTTGGACTATTTACAAGCACATGAAAACAAGTTCTTACAATTTCTTTTTGGTAATAGGTTCAGAAATAATCGAACTACCTAATTCTCGAATTTTATTGATTTGCATTGGAAAATAAAATATTTATGAAGGTCGTGTTTAAAAATAATACGATGTGTAGACCTTTTTGTAAATAAAATTCAACAGTTTTAAAACTACGCCAATTAAATGCTTACAATTTACATATTTTAACAACAATATATCAATTGTTAAATAGCAAAAATCTTAGGCAAATCGGCCCCAACAATTTTTGTAAAATAAGCCTTCAAAGTGAAGTGACTAAACTTTTTACTTTGATCGTAAGGTTGAACAAGTTAAATAAAACCTTTGAGACGTAAAATTATATGTAATACCATTTTAAAACTAGTAAAACAATGAGCTGTAAAATTTTCATTACCTCATACACGTTATAATTGTGCTTTTAATGGTACTTTTAAACCTTTTTGGTGGTTTCTAAGGCTTAGTACCAAAAAGTTTTATAATTCATGAATAATTTTTTATGCTTAATCGTAAATTACATCACTTACACTTATTTGTGGGAAATACCTTTCAATAGTATTGTAATTTTCCAATTTTGTGAATTTATTACATTTTATTTTATAATAATGATTTTCGTACAAAAACGATTAAGATAAGACCGATTGCGGACATAATGCTGATTTTTCAAATAAATAAGACCGTTAATTTTAGGTACTTGATACTAATTAAATATTAGAAATTATTTAACTTTGAACTGAATTAAGTTTATATGTACTTATCTTACTGCAATCTGCAGTAGAATATTAAATTACACGATGGTATATTGTTAAATATTGGCAATTATGGAAATTGCTCCGACAGTAGAAGTGAGACACTTGTCGCCGCCATCTTGGATTTTGACGTCACAAGACCGCCCACGTGGGGGACCGGATTTTCCACCCTTATTTATGAGAGCTTACGTGTAGGACGTGTTTTTTCACCCCTATGGTTTCTTTTCGGAGGTCTTTTTCAACCCTTGGAAATTTTTTATCCCTAATTAAGGACCTTTTACTTTTTTACATACACCTACGTGTGAGACCGTATTTTCAACCCTTTCTTCTCGAAGGCCTTTTTCAACCCTTTTTATTCCTAATTAAGGAACGTTTGATTTTTATTAGCGTACGTGGGGGACCGTATTTTCAACCCCTAGAAATTTTTAATGGTTTCTTTTCGGGGACCTTTTTGACAGCTAAGTCTTTTTGTCGTTGCTAACGTGAGGGCTGTATTTGGGAGCAGGGACTGGCTTGGCTTAGAGCGGTATTTAGGGCTTAGGACTATGGGCTGAACCGGGATCTGGCTTAGGTCTGTATTTAGGCCTAGGGGTTGAACTGGGGCTTGGCTTAGGTCTGTATTTAGGGGTGGGGTTAGAGCTTAAGGTTGTATTTAGGGGGAGGGGCAGAACTTGGGCTTAAGGTTATTTTGATGGCATTAAGGTCCTTTTGGCTGTAATCCCTGTCGCTTCACACAATCACAAGCACGGACACAAGCTCAAACCCAGCAAACGCAAAATACACTCAAACATACAAATACGCAAATACCAAAACACATTCACACAAACGAAAACACGCAAATACGGAAATCTGCAAACACACGAAACGAAAAACGAAAACGTGCAAACACACCAAACGAAAAAACCAAAAACATGCAAACACACAGACACGCAAAACGAAAACACGAAAACATACAAAACGAAAAACACGTAAACACGCAAACATACAAATACGCAAACACCAAAACACACATGCACACAAGCGAAAACACGCAAATACGAAAAGCTGCAAACACACGAAACGAAAAACCAAAACATGCAAACACACAGACACGCAAAATGAAAACACACAAACGAAAACACGTAAACACGCAAACACACAAGATGGAAACACAAAAAATGGTAGACACGAAAAACGAAAACCAAGATTTCGCTAACACGAAAATAGCAAGCAGGAAAAATGGCAAACACGAAAAACGGAAAACCAAAATTTAGCTAACGCGAAATGCGCAAACACCAAAACACACATGCACACAAACAAAACACGCAAATACGAAAATCTGCAAACACACGAGACGAAAAAACGAAAACATGCAAACACACCAAACGAAAAAACCCAAAACATGCAAACACACAGATATGCAAAACGAAAACACGAAAACATACAAAACGAAAAACACGTAAACACTCAAGCATACAAATACGCAAACACCAAAACACACATGCACACAAACGAAAATCTGCAAACACACGAAACGAAAACCAAGATTTCGCTAACACGAAAATAGCAAACAACAAAACACACATTCACACAAACGAAAGCCAAAATTTTACAAACACGAAAAACGAAAACAGAGTTGTAGTATAAATCAAGATAGGGTATTGGGGTTTATAAATAAAATAATTCTATTTATCTGTTTTATTCTTTATATCCAAATGGAAGAGTATCAAAATTTTCTATTCTACGTCGCTTAGAGTAACTTATCCTATACTGTTTAGATTCTGGTCTACTTAATACATTATAACAACTATCTCTAACAATTTTTCTGTCATTATATACAAACAAAGAGTCTTTACTATTACTAAGTACCATGTCTTTCATCGCTTCAAAGTTTATAACGCGCGAGTTCTTATAATTTAAGGTAATGCCCTTGACTTTACACACGGATTTAACTGTTTTATCACTGGTTGAAAACACATTATAACTATAGTTTTTAGGTCCGGCACTAACAAATTCGGCTATATAACTTCCTCCACCGTACGCCTCCAGTTCGTCGGTCATTTGGCCAAGGAAATCCCCACATGCTGGGTTCCAGTCGTCGGGTTTTGCGACAAATATCACACTGTCTGTGTCGTAATACAGAACACGTCGGTCTAGTTTCTCTAAGTAACTATATAGCTCTAAACGTGCATGAGCAGTCGTGTATGCGGCTATGGACACATTAGTTGTTTTGTGATTCACCCTCTCCTCCGGTCTATCCCAATTCACCATTACAACGTGATCATTTACAGGTATTATGGATTGTACCTGAACCAGTGGATCTGTGAACAATTTGAAAAAGTCCTTTGGTTCAGATACAATACTGCACTGGGTTAAATTCTCGCGCTGACCAAACTTACCCCAAAAGAATTCAGCATTAGTTTGGCCAGGTACCTTAAACCGGGTTCTTCTTAATATTACTAGGGTCTAACCGAATCCCTCTTTCTCATAATACTCTGTCACGTACTGAGTTTTCTCGATTTCTGATGTGCAATGACTAGGCCACCCTGAACATTCCTGCTTGAGTTTCAGGAAATTATCAATGTAACCGCTAAATAGCCCGCCCTGTTTCGTTGCTCTGTCATACGTGGTTACCTCGTATTCCCAAACTTCGAAAACATCAAGGACTTTATAGTTTTAGAGATAGCCTTACGCAGTTCGTCAGCTACAAATGTTCCAACGAAACTGCGTTCAGCTTCACTATGTCCACACACCCCTGATTTAATTCAACACCGCACGTCCTACATAACACAAACATCAATTTGCCGTGCATTTTAACGGTAAAACAGGGTGGTAGAGATTAGAGGTGGTAGTACTGACATTTAACTAAACCCTCCACCGTGTCTAATGAAATGTTCTTACATTCTAAACCTATATGAATTTTCGGATGACCTATAGGATATTTACAATATTTATTTACAAATGGGTATAATGAGCACACGTCATAATACATTATTTTCTCATTCACGCCGTCACATTCGTGATAAAGCTTACTGGCATTAGTGCGGCCTCCGTAAAATGCGTCACGTGGGTTTAAAGGTTCATCATCTTGATGACCTAGACTCTGAATAAAGGCTTTTAATTCATCATTTACAAGTATTTGTTTTTAAAATCGCATTCGCGCATCTCAACTAAATTATATCCGCGCTCGCGTATAAATTGAGACCGCGCCACCGTGTTCTCATTCCGTGCAAGCATAGAGGTACTTACACCAAGTTTAGGGTCCATGTTGGCCTGATTGAAACATTCCTCGCAGCCGTGCCAGTAACAGCCAAGAAATTCAAAACGGTGTTTGACTCTGCGCAATACCCGTCGACCTTAACACCTTCAGGTATTCTAAACTCGCGAGCTTTCCTGCGTGCTGTATAGTTACTTGCTGAGAATGTTCCACCCAACGCAACCATTGTATTGCTATTTTGGATTGATTGTCGGCACGTCTATAACCGCCTTTCGGAATAAGCCCTATTGTGTTTTCTCTGAGGAAACGTCTGCGAAACACTTTATTGCAAGCGCTAGCAATAGTGGTCACCGCTCTCGGCATTTCCGAAAACCTTCAATTTCCCGAGTCCAAGGGTTATTTCCCATATCTGTTCAACTCATCCGAGAACCAGAATTACGAGGGTCCTTTGCCAGCACTGGAATATTATTGTGCAGATCAGATGTCGGTGGGTGATCGACAAAACTCTTAGACTGGCACACGGCCCAGAGTAATTATGTTTTAAGATGAGTGAGGAGATTAAGAAATATTGTCTGATGGATGTTAAGATCCTCGTTAAAGGTTGCATTAGCTTCTGGTCCACCTTCACGACCCAGAATAAAGTCGATCCATTCGAGGAGGCTACCACTATTGCTAGCGCTTGCAATAAAGTGTTTCGCAGACGTTTCCTCAGAGAAAACACTATAGGGCTTATTCCAAAAGGCGGTTATAGACGTGCCGACAATCAATCCAAAATAGCAATACAATGGTTGCGTTGGGTGGAACATTCTCAGCAAGTAACCATACAGCACGCAGGGAAATCTCGCGAGTTTAGAATACCTGAAGGTGTTAAAGTTGACGGGTATTGCGCAGAGTCAAATACCGTTTTCGAGTTTCTTGGCTGTTACTGGCACGGTTGCGAGGAATGTTTCCCCAATCAGGCCAACATGGACCCTAAACTTGGTGTAAGTACCTCTATGCTTGCACGGAATGAGAACACGGTGGCGCGGACTCAATTTATACGCGAGCGCGGATATAATTTAGTTGAGATGCGCGAATGCGATTTTAAAAACAAATACTTGTAAATGATGAATTAAAAGCCTTTATTCAGAGTCTAGGTCATCAAGATGATGAACCCTTAAACCCACGTGACGCATTTTACGGAGGCCGCACTAATGCCAGTAAGCTTTATCACGAATGTGACGGCGTGAATGAGAAAATAATGTATTATGACGTGTGCTCATTATACCCATTTGTAAATAAATATTGTAAATATCCTATAGGTCATCCGAAAATTCATATAGGTTTAGAATGTAAGAACATTTCATTAGACACGGTGGAGGGTTTAGTTAAATGTCAAGTACTACCACCCTCTAATCTCTACCACCCTGTTTTACCGTTAAAATGCACGGCAAATTGATGTTTGTGTTATGTAGGACGTGCGGTGTTGAATTAAATCAGGGTGTGTGGACATAGTGAAGCTGAACGCAGTTTCGTTGGAACATTTGTAGCTGACGAACTGCGTAAGGCTATCTCTAAAACTATAAAGTCCTTGATGTTTTCGAAGTTTGGGAATACGAGGTAACCACGTATGACAGAGCAACGAAACAGGGCGGGCTATTTAGCGGTTACATTGATAATTTCCTGAAACTCAAGCAGGAATGTTCAGGGTGGCCTAGTCATTGCACATCAGAAATCGAAAACTCAGTACGTGACAGAGTATTATGAGAAAGAGGGATTCGGTTAGACCTAGTAATATTAAGAAGAACCCCGGTTTAAGGTACTGGCCAAACCAATGCTGAATTCTTTTGGGGTAAGTTTGGTCAGCGAGAATTTAACCCAGTGCAGTATTGTATCTGAACCAAAGGACTTTTTCAAATTGTTCACAGATCCACTGGTTCAGGTACAATCCATAATACCTGTAAATGATAACGTTGTAATGGTGAATTTGATAGACCGGAGAGAGGTGAATCACAAAAACAATTAATGTGTCCATAGCCGCATACACGACTGCTCATGCTCGTTTAGAGCTATATAGTTACAGAAACTAGACCGGCGTGTTCTGTATTACGAACAGACAGTGTGATATTTGTCGCAAAACCCGACGACTGGAACCCAGCATGTGGGATTTCCTTGGCCAAATGACCGACGAACTGGAGGCGTCGATGGAAGTTATATAGCCGAATTTGTTAGTGCCGGACCTAAAACTATAGTTATAATGTGTTTTCAACCAGTGAACAAACAGTTAAATCCGTGTTAAAGTCAAGGGCATTACCTTAATATTATAAGAACTCGCGTGTTTATAAACTTTGAAGCGATGAAAGATATGGTACTTAGTAATAGTAAAGACTCTTTGTTTGTATATAATGACAGAAAAATTTGTTAGAGATAGTTGTTATAATGTATTAAGTAGGCCAGAATCTAAACAGTATAGTGATAAGTTACTCTAAGCGACGTAGAATAGTAAAATGTTTGATACTCTTCCATTTGGATATAAAGAATAAAACAGATAAACAGAATTATTTTATTTATAAACCCAATCTATTTGATTTATACTACAACTCTGTTTTCGTTTTGTGTTTGTAAAATTTTTCGTTGTGAATTGTGTTTTTTTGTATTTCGTGTAAGAATCTTAATTATTCGTGTGTTTGCAGATTTTCTGTTGATTGTTGTTTATTTGTATGTTGAGTGTTATGTTTGTTTGTATTTGTTTTAGTTTGCGTTTTTTTGCATGTTTTTTTTCGTTTGGTGTTTGCATGTTTTCGTTTATGTCTCGTGTTTTAATTTTCGTTTTGCGTTTTTTTTGTTGTTGCATTTATGTTGCATTGTTAGCAAAATGTGTTCATTCGTTTTGCCATTTCTGTTATTTTCGTGAAAAATGTTCGTTTTCGTGTCGCCATTTCGTTTCCATCTGTGTATGCGTAGTTTTTTTGAGTTTCATTTTAGTGAATTGATATTTGGTTTGTGGTTACATGTTCGTTTCTTGTGTCATTTTAGTTTTTTAAGCAGTGTGCATGTTATTGTTATGATTTGTATGTTTGCGTGTTTACGTTTACTTTTATTTGTTTTGATTTCGTGTCGTATGTTTGCATTTTAGTTTTCTTTGGTGTTTGCAGTTTTCTTTTCGTTTTGTTTGAGAATTTAATAAATAATTTTCTTGTGAATGTGTTTTGGTATTTGGTATTTGTATATGTGTATTATTGCTTTGCATGGTTTGAGCTGTCGTAAGTATTTGTAAGCGACAGATTACAAAGGACCTTAATCCATCAAAATAACCTTAAGCCCAAGTTCTGACCTCAAAATACAACCTAAGTCTAACCCCACTGAAATAACCTAACAGCCAAGTTCAACCCTAGGCTAAATAGCCTAACCAGATCCTTATCACCCATAGTCCTAACCTAAATCGTCTAATCCAGTCCCTGTCCAAATACACCTCACGTTACAACACAAAAGACTTAGCTGTCAAAAGGTCCCGAAAATACCATTAAAAATTTCTAGGGGTTAAATATGTCCCAATACTAATAAAATCAAACGTTCTTAATTAGGGATAAAAGGGTTGAAAAGGCCTTCGAGAAAAAGGGTTTAAAAGGTCTCACAGTAGGTATGTAAAATAAAGGTCCTATTAGGGATAAAAATTTCAAGGGTTGAAAAACCTCAAAAAAACCATAGGTAAAAGTCCTACACGTAAGTTAAATAAGGTGAAAATTCGTCATTAAGGGTTTTGACGTCAAAATCCAAGATGCGAAATGTCTACTACTTCACATAGAAATAATTAATTGAACGACATGACAATGTGTATAGTTAATTATGTTATATTATTAGGATTAAAGTATTTATTGATCCAATTCATAGTAAAACATTTTATACTATTGTAATATGATTATACCACTATTAACAAGGAATGTTTTAACAATACATTATATAAAAATAACATGGATAGTGCCGTAACTGCTATTTATATTATTTTTTTAATTGAGTAATATAAATGTCACAAATAATATTTTTGAAAATAAATATGAGTCAAAGATGGAAGTTGAAAATCCGTTAATGCAAATGATTAGAATTTTCTATCGCGAGAAATAACCTAAGAAAACGCAAAACTACACATTAGTCATTCACCTCTAATAATTAACATCTAGTCAGGTGGTGTAGCAGTTAATTCGTCATTTTATCAGCAAAGTATGATTACGTTTTATTATGAGTGTGTTAATTATAGGTTGCACACAAAACTATCTATCACTTTCAATTCATACAATTCAGTGTGGGTTTTTATTGTTTTAATATCAATTTCGTAAACGGTGAACTACAGTTATATATATATATATAAACAGTGCCAGTCATAAAGTATGTATTTGAATAGTGAAATCATTCATAGTGTTTATTCTATATAATTCAGACATAATATTTAGTATTCATTATCACCATTAAGGTACAGTTATCTCTCTGTAATTGTTTAAGGATATCATTAAGTAAGCTGTCATTTTGGATCCGTCCAATTTGTTTTAAATGAGTCATTTCGTAAAATATTACAGTTTCCAGAAATTTTAAATTGGATTTAATCAACGGTGTATTTAGCTTAAAATAGTATTTTAATTAAATTATACGGTTGCTTCAAATCAATAGCTGTCTAAAAGACAAAGATTATAGTGTTACCAACAGATTCGTAATTACCAATTTCTATTTTCTTTAATTTATACATTAAAATAGTGTTGTGCACACCATAATTAAGATTATATAAAGTTAAAAAGCTACGTTATTTATGTTATACAACGGGTTTTTATTTGTTTAGGTTAGTTGTATCAACAATGAAATGGTGTATTACTCGAAAAGATACTTTCTATTTTATGGAAATTTAAGTTAATATGTTCACTGATTCTGTGTTAATTTTCAATTTTTAATAAAACTCGCATTAATTAAATAATTAAAAACATTCAAAGTAAGATGTGCTCAATTCCTTCGATATATTAATTTGGGCAAAACTTTAAACATACATTTTTCAACCAAGATTTTTTATATGTGAAGTATATTAATTATGTTCATGCCGCAATAAACACGTTATGCACATGATGCAATTTAATTTTTACAAAATTTATAAATAAATGCTACATCAAATTAATGTAGTTATACTTCAATAAAACATTTCCTATAGGCAACGTTAAAAAAAACATTAAACAACGTCTGGTATAGAACAACAAGCTACATTAGTGGAAATCGAAAGAAATAAACCGTTGTGCTAGATAAATATTAATAAACGTAAAGATGCCAACATGAAAAAAATTCCATAACCATCATTTTCTATAAAATTTTGGACAAGTTTAAGGATTTTCAATCTCATTGAATTAATTTTTAAGGATTATTTGGCTTAGAAACATTACGAAGAAAAGTAATGTACAATTAAATTAATTTTAAGAAATATATCCACACATTTTCTTATAAAATTAATCGTTTTTCAGATATTGCGACAATTTTAAGAATCACAAAGTCCACATTGGGAACTTTTACGAGTCGTATAAAAATATATAGAACATAATTAATTTACGATTTTAGATTTTTATCAATATTTTCTATTATGTCTGAAGTATGCAACTGTTTCTGAAATATTTGACAAAACACAAAAACCCCGCTACTAATAAATCCCCGTGAACGGAGCTTAAATATAAAATTTCAAGCACGTGCGTTTGATCGTCAAACACACACACACACACACTTTACATACACA
>JARFJB010000119.1:52500-60000 GCA_036346205.1 Vesta saturnalis | reverse complement strand
GTGAGCCCGTATTTTCAACCCTTATTTTTATATCCCTCGGTGAGACCGTATCCTTTCTTTTCGAAGGCCCTTTTAACCCTAATTATTTTTACTCGCTCACGTAGGACGTGTATTTTCACCCTATTTTACACATCCACGTGAGACCGTGTTTTCAACCTAATTATTTTTACTGCATACGTGAAGGACTGTGTTACCTTATTTTATGATTTCTTTGGGGTTAAACCTTATGGCTGTATTAAGGACCTTTTGACAGCTAGGACTTTTGCTAACGCGAGGACAGGGTGGGCTGGTCTTGGCTTAGAACTGTATTTAGGGTTGGAGCTTAGGGTGGGGCTGGTCTAGGGTTAATCTTAGGGTTATTTGGTGGTATTAGGACCTTCTGGCTATATTAACAACAGTGCCCCTGGAGGTTAGGCAAATGCACACGCATACAATGTTGGAAATTGCAATTAATAAGATATTATTATTAAAATTATCGACCCTATTGCTTTAAAATGGCCACATGCTACTGGATGATCTTTTACCTAAAACGTTGTATTTCTAATAAGGAGGTTCTTGTGCGACACGTGTAGGGCTTCGCAACTTGTTCTCAGGCCTTCGCCCTGGCCTTTGAGTAAAAATTGATTTTAGTGCCATCTAGCGGCGTAAAGACTAATGAACATTTTCTATAACAGAAGCTTATAATGCACACCTCTCTCTTACTCTATCTTGTTTCTTCCTCTCTCTTTCTCTCTCACACACACACACAAACAATTCAATTAATTAATCAATCTCAAACAAAGCACGCCCGATCACCAGATCAATCTCAACCAATCAACCGAAATTATGTCGTACAGTTTGCGGAAATCAGATTACAGCTGAAACTGAATACATTCAAGTTTAATTAAATATGACGTGAAATAATAAATAATTTCTACCTAATGGAATGATGCTTTATGTATAGGTAGATCCTCTAGACAGCCACCACCTATACATTAGGAACATCATATCCGATTTATTTGCATGTTTAATTACATACACACAAAACTATTTCATTGTAACGTGTTCATTAACAGCTGTAAAACCCATTAAAAGTACTAATTACTATATATAACATAGAGTTAAATTAAAATTAACACGTTTTTAAGAATATCAGGTTGATATAACGGAAATAAAAGGCAAAAGGTTTTAATGTTTATTATTATATAGGTGAATTAACAATAACTATAAGTTTAAATCCACGAATGCGTACTTACTATTTTGTAGAGCGTATCTTATGACGTTATCCTATAAGCATGATAATACATTTTAAAATCTTTATCGGCATTTTTGTTAGCAATATCAGGTAAAAACATAGATTAAAAATAATACGCTCACCTTTAGAAGTTTTTCTTCAGCGCTGTCATATGCTAAACTAAATTTTTATACAACGTACCTCACTAAAACACGCTTTTGTGAATGGTTGAATATAAAATACTCGATTACATACGGACATTAACTATTTAGAAAGTAATACAGAAAAACCTGAATTCGTATTTAATAATTATGTTGTACTTAAAAAAATTTATCAAAAATACAAATATTTTAAAACGTCTAATAACATTAATGTTGCATCATAATAATAAAACTCATTATACAGTGATTATATATTAAATACTTAAAATATGTAACTTTATACTACGTTTATTACATAGAGATGGGATTATTCATAAATTTAATTGATTTCGATAGAGCTCTGGAAATACTACAACCGTTCGAAATCTTGCTTCTTCTCTCGATATCAAAAGCTATACTAGTGATACATTAAGTAAGCATAATATCGGATACAGCTACATTGCTAACGATTATTGATGTTTTTGCATGAGATTTTTGAATGAGACAGCCTCGTAGGTATTTTTAAGAAAAGCTATACACATCTCACGAGCAGACGAGATTTTGAGATACAATCTTCTCATCACCTACACCTTGAACGATTATATTGTAACCTATAAGCAAAGCTAATAACCTAATAGTTTATCAGACATTATTACATGGACACGAGGTTAGCTCTAAATTAAAATGGTTTCAACGCACTCTGGGAATGCTGTCACACTTAAAACCTTTAAGTCTGCTCGCCGAAGTTGTACCGTATTCACTTTCTTCAATTTTATCTGCACTCTGTTTCGAAGCTGTAATACGTTTTCTAATACATAAACAGAATCTTCAATACTGTGATACGTGTAGCAGCAAAACACATTAGCTAGTTAGTTTTACCTCTATATTACTTTACATGCAAGCCTGATCTTATCATAAATAAATACATCTGTCAAAAAGCTGATTAAACATAACTCCATGGCCAGGTATAGCAAGCAGCTTCCAATTATAGCTCTTAACACAATAGGGCCTACAACAACTACATACAATCGACTAGCACTGCTTACGAGGATCAAACGAAAAACACGCACCACGTAAGCACACGTTCGCACGCACGCACGCAAGCTCGCACGTACGCTCGCACGTTACGCACGTGCGAACGCTCGTACGTAGCACGCACGCTACGCACGAACGTACGCGCGCTCGCACGTACGCACGCTCACACGTACGCGTTCGCTCGCGTACGTACGCTACGCACGCTATGCGCACACACACACCACACCACACACGAGAGCGAAAACACGCTAAAGCGAACGTAACTTGCAAACATGAATCAAGACGGTGAGCACCGCTAGAAAAAAACAGGTTTATTAACAAAACCGAAGGAAAGCTTAACGTTTTGAAAATATATTATTATTATTATTATAAACAACTACATCATTATTATTTATCACATGCTTTATCGGTTTCTTCTTCTTCTTGAACCGTGAGTCGTCCTCATCATCATCATCATGATTTTGAGATTTGCCCTTCCCTCATCGCTCTTCTTTCTCTTCGAACCATCATCTTGGATGAGATACACCAGCTCAACCACGTCATCGCCTTCATCTTTTGAACGGTTATGTTGTAATAGTTTATTAACAAGTCAGTAAAATCTCTAATGTCCGCTGATGTTGGCTCATAAACAGGAGAATACATTATAGTAATGCTCACTCGATGACAGTTACACTTTAAAGAGCGAAACACGAGAAACGAGAACGCAGCTAGCCTTTGGTTTGTGCGCAAGCGTGCTCGTCAATGTTCGGTAGAATCGGACATCTTCGGGTTTGTCTGAAGATACCTACACACTCTAACATAGCCCTGAGGCATGTTTATAAATCTAACGCCTCTTTTATGGTCGATGTATTTTCTCCTAAGAAGCCAGAATGCAGCTAGCCTTTAGTCTTGTGCGCAAGCGTGCTCGTCAATGTTCGGGTAGAATCGGACATCTTTTCTCCTAAGACGCCGTCTTAGGAGAAAATACCTCGACCATAAAAGAGGCGTTTAGATTTATAAACATATCCCAGGGGCTATGTTAGAGTGTGGTTAGGTCAATACTTCAGACAAACCCGAAGATGTCCGATTCTACCGAACATTGACGAGCACGCTTGCGCACAAGACCAAAGGCTAGCTGCATTCTGGCTTCTTAGGAGAAGATACATCGACCATAAAAGAGGCGTTTAGATTTATAAACATGCCTCCAGGGGCTATGTTAGAGTGTGGTTAGGTCAATACTTCAGACAAACCCGAAGATGTCCGATTCTACCGAACATTGACGAGCACGCTTGCGCACAAAACCAAAGGATCTTTGTTTCTCTGTGTTTCCCTTTAAAGGAACCACGAGGAGAACAAAGTACTTGTTTTGGCCAACTCCGGAATTAAGTTTTACGACTTTTTTTTAAAATAACCCAAATAAATGGGGATGGGGCTGGGTTCTAATGATGTTTCCAAAGGAAAAGAAAGGCAGTAGGGTAAGGGCTCCAAAATCTGTATGTTGGAGGACGACTATTCCAAGAAGGGAAAACTGAAAATAAAAGAGTTTTTGTTTATAAAATAAAAAATTTATTTTAAAAGTTGTTTCCTTCTTTTGAAAAACCGTTTTTTCTAGGGTGCCCACCGCTTGCATTTTGCTTTACAATTTTTCCTTTAGGGTTTTCGCCCCGGGGTTGTTTTGGTCCCCCGGGGGGGGGGGTCCTCGGGGAGGTGGTTTCCCGACCGACGTTGGCACCAGGTGCTCGTTTCGCCGTGGTCGTCCAGGAACGCCCTTTTCAGGGTATTCTGGTACCACGGCGGTAGAGGTTACTGCTGGTATACTATCACTTCGTCGGGTGGAAGTGGGGTTTTACGGGTGGGGTTTTTTTGTTTGAGGTAAAGGTGCATCATTTATGTAGTTGTTGAGGCCCTAGGTTAACTAAGGTAAATTGGAAGGTTTTGATATATATTATTTTAAACTTTTTAAGTTTTTTTTTGTAAACGGTTCAGTAAATTTGAGGAAATCGCTAAGTTTTGCTCTCCGTTGTTTGGTTCTGTTTTGTATTAGCGTTTAAGCTTCGAAACGGGCAGTAAAATTGGGTGTACGGACCTTCGGCGACTTAAAGGAAGTGGTCGATTCCCAGGTGCGTTGAAACCTTTAATTTGGCTCCTGGTCCTGAAAATTGCTGTAAACTAAGGTTATTGCTTTGCTTTATAGGTTACTTAAACTTCGGTGGGGTGGAAGTTGTTCTCTTCGTTGTCTCGTGAAGTGTTAGCTTTTTTAAAAATCCTGGGCTGTTCATTCAAAAATTATGAAAAAATCAATAATGTTAGAATTAGGTACCAATTTGTTCTTAAGTATCACAGTATGTTTTTGTATGGGAAAAAACGTTTCAACGGTTGAGATTTAGGTCATCGAAACAATTAAAATGTAATCCCATTCAGTAATAAACTGAAAAGTTAATATTTTTAATATTTTTAAACATGTTAAGGTTTTAATTTTGATGAAATTAATTTAAGAGTTTTTAAAATATTTGTTTTTAAAAATTTTTTGAAACAACATAATTTTAAATACGAATTCAGGTTTTTCTGTATTACTTTTAAATAGAAGCCTTGAACGAGTATTTTTTCAACCTTCACAAAAATTTTTTAAACTTTAAAAAATTTAGTTTAATGAACCTGAAAAAAATTTAAAGGTGACGTATTATTTTTAATTATTTTTTTATAATTAAAAAAATCCATAAAGTTTTTTGTATTATATGTTATGGTAACGTATAAAACCTCACAAAAAGGTGTTGTGGTTTAAATTTAGTTTTGTTAACACCTTAAAAAAACTTAAAATTTTTTTTTTGTTTTAAATGATATTTTAAAAACGTGTTAATTTTAATTTAACTCTAGTTTAATGAATTAACTTTTTAATTTTTAACGTTAATAACCGTTAAATAAATGTTTTTGTTATTAATTAAACTGTAAACGTATGAGTTCCAATGATAGGTGGTGGTGTTTAAGGTCTCATAAAAATTTCCATTAGGGTAGAAATTATTTATTATTTCACGTCATATTTAATTAAACTTGAATGTATTCAGTTTCAGCTGTAATCTGATTTCCGCAAACTGTAAGACATAATTTCGGTTGATTGGTTGAGATTGATCTGGTGATCGGGCGTGCTTTGTTTGAGATTGATTAATTAATTGAATTGTTTGTGTGTGTGTGTGAGAGAAAAGAGAGGGGAGGAAGAAACAAGATAGTAAGAGAGAGGTGGCATTATAAGCTTCTGTTATAGAAAATGTTCATTAGTCTTTACGCCGCTAGATGGCACTAAAATCAATTTTTACTCAAAGCCAGGGGGCCGAAGGCAGAACAAGTTGGAAGCCCTCACGTGTCGCACAAGAACCTCCTTATTAGAAATACAACGTTTTAGGTAAAAGATCATCCATAGCATGTGGCCATTTTAAAGCAATAGGGTCGATAATTTAATAATAATATTATTAAGCAATTTCCAACATTGTATGCGTGTGCATTTGCCTAACCTCCAGGGGCACTGTTAATATAGCCAGAAGGTCCTTAACCACCAAATAACCCTAAGATTAACCCTAGACCAGCCCCACCTAAGCTCCAACCCTAAATACAGTTCTAAGCCAAGACCAGCCCACCCCTTTCCTCGCGTTAGCAAAAGTCCTAGCTGTCAAAAGGTCCTTAATACAGCCATAAAGTTTAACCCCAAAGAAATCATAAAATAAGGGTAATACAGTCCTTCACGTATGCGAGTAAAAATAATTAGGGTTGAAAACACGGTCTCACACGTGGATGTAAAATAGGGTGAAAATACACGTCCTATACGTGAGCGAGTAAAAATAATTAGGGTTAAAAGGGCCTTCGAAAAGAAAGGATACGGTCTCACACGAGGGTATATAAAAATAAGGGTTGAAAATACGGGATCACACGTGGATGTGCAAAAATAGGGGTGAAAAATACGCCCTACACGTAAGCGTGTAAAATAAGGTGGAAAATCCGGTCTCACACGTGGATGTACAAAATAGGGTGAAAATCCGTCCTATACGTAAGCGGTAAAATAAGGGTGGAAAACCGGTCCCCACGTGGGCGGCGTGACGTCAAAATCCAAGATGGCGGCAAGGTGTCTCACTTTATATCGTTGTTTCGTTACATGTTACAATGTAATATACAGAATTTGAATAGTCAAATGTTTTAAAGCATTTCCTTGCACCACTTGGCACGTGATATTTTTTGGGCTTCTGTCAGATTGTGAGGAATCGAAGGACTATAAAGCTTCCTGAAATTTAGTTGTTGTTTCAAAATGGTATGCATTTGTTTCAGCGCAATGCTTATGGATGCCTGTATCTCACTGTATGTTGCATATCGATCGTATAAAATCATTTCACGCACAGCATCAATAATCTTGGCGATAACAGAAGTGCATGGTCAATCCTCGCGAAAATCGTCATCAAAAGTAGACGATTATGACAATCGCAGAACCTTAGCATTACAAGGAGTACTTGATTCCGCGAACCTTAGCATTGATCCTCGTATGTACTTTTGAAATTAGGTGCTTTATCAAACTCACTTTTTCTTTAAATCCTTCCCTTAAGTACATCATTTTTAACTCATGTTGTTTTTGAAAAATTTTAATTTGGCATAAGTTTATTACGCCATCAAATGTAAATTACTGTTATGTAACTGATGTGTAACTTCTTTAAAACTTTATTTCAGAGAAATTATAATTCACTATTTCTCATAAATGTACACTCATAAAATAATATAGGGTTTTGTACTGCTTTAAGAAATAACTATGGGATATTTGTCTACGCTGAAATTAATATTTATAATTTCATTATATGTTCCCATTATTTTACATTTAGCTTTGAATGTAATAATACAAATGTTGAGTATATTGACGTGTTTTCAATATTTAAAAAATCTACTTAATTTATTATTATAAAGATAATAAGTCACTAAATAACATAGCTGTAGGCGCCCAGTAAATGTTACATATTGACTAAACTAATATTTTACAATTATGATAAATGATAATGCACGTTTCAAGCAAGTACTATGCACCAGGGTCAAGTCGAAAACGGTCTTTTAACTAAAACCACAATTTACGTAAATTGAGATAAAGAATTTCCTAGAAAACTAGTA
>JARFJB010000119.1:7500-50000 GCA_036346205.1 Vesta saturnalis | reverse complement strand
GTGTGTGTCTGTGTGTGTGTCTGTGTGTTGTGTGTCTGTGTGTGTGTCTGTGTGTGTGTCTGTGTGTGTGTCTGTGTGTGTGTCTGTGTGTGTGTTGTGTGTGTGTGTGTGTGTGTGTTGTGTGTGTCTGTGTTGTGTCTTGTGTGTGTCTGTGTGTTGTGTGTGTGTGTGTGTTGTGTGTGTGTGTGTGTGTGTTGTGTGTCTGTGTGTGTTCTGTGTTGTGTGTGTGTGTGTGTGTCTTGTGTGTGTGTCTGTGTGTGTTGTGTGTGTGTGTGTGTGTGTGTGTGTGTGTGTGTCTGTGTGTGTCTGTGTGTGTCTGTGTGTGTGTGTGTCTGTGTGTGTGTGTGTCTGTGTGTGTTGTTGTGTGTGTCTGTGTGTGTGTGTCTGTGTAGTGTCTGTGTGTTGTTGTTGTTGTGTGTGTCTGTGTGTTGTGTCTGTGTAGTGCTGTGTGTGTGACTGTGTGTGTCTGTGTGTCTGTGTGTGTCTGTGTGTGTTTGTGTTGTTGTTTGTGTGTCTGTGTGTGTGTTTGTGTGTCTGTGTGTCTGTGTGTGTGTCTGTGTGTGTCTGTGTGTGTGTGTCTGTGTGTCTGTGTTGTGTGTGTGTGTCTGTGTGTGTCTGTGTGTTGTCTTGTGTTGTCTGTGTGCTTTGTGTCTGTGTTGTGTCTGTGTGTGTGTCTGTGTGTGTGTTGTGTGTGTGTGTCTGTGTGTGCTTGTCTGTGTGTGTCTGTGTGTGTGTCTGTGTGTGTCTGTGTGTGTCGTGTGTGTGTGTCTGTGTGTGTGTGTCTGTGTGTGTGTGTGTGTCTGTGTGTGTGTCTGTGTGTGTGTGTTTGTGTGTCTGTGTGTGTGTCTGTTGTGTGTGTCTGTGTGTGTCTGTGTGTGTGTCTGTGTGTGCTGTGTGTTGTGTGTCTGTGTTGTGTCTGTGTGTCTGTGTCTGTGTGTGTGTGCTGTGTGTGTGCTGTGTGTGTCTGTGTGTGTGTGTGTTGTGTGTGTGTGTGTGTGTGTGTCTGTGTGTGTCTGTGTGTGTGTCTGTGTGTGTGTCTGTGTGTGTGTCTGTGTTGTGTGTGTGTCGTGTGTGTTGTGTGTGTGTTGTGTGTGTGTCTGTGTGTGTATGTGTGTGTTGTGTGTGTGTGTGTGTGTGTGTGTGTGTGTGTGTGTCTGTGTGTGTGTGTGTGTGTCTGTGTGTATGTCTGTGTGTGTGTCTGTGTGTGTCTGTGTGTGTCTGTGTGTGTGTCTGTGTGTGTGTCTGTGTGTTGTGTTGTGTGTCTGTGTGTGTGTCTGTGTGTGTGTGTCTGTGTGTGTTGTGTGTGTGTCGTGTGTGTGTCGTGTGTGTGTTGTGTGTCTGTGTGTGTCTGTGTGTGTGTCTGTGTGTGTGTCTGTGTGTCTGTGTGTCTGTGTGTGTGTGTGTTGTGTGTTGTGTCTGTGTGTGTTGTGTGTTGTGTGTGTCTGTGTGTGTGTCTGTGTGTTGTGTGTCTGTGTGTGTGTCTGTGTGTTTGTGTGCTGTTGTGTGTGTCTGTGTGTGTGTCTGTGTGTCTGTGTGTGTGTCGTGTGTGTGTCTGTGTGTGTGTCTGTGTGTGTCTGTGTGTGTGTCTGTGTGTGTCTGTTGTGTGTGTGTGTCTGTGTGTGTTGTGTGTGTGTCTGTGTGTGTCTGTGTGTGTGTGTCTGTGTGTGTGTTGTGTGTGTGTCTGTGTGTGTCTGTGTGTGTGTCTGTGTGTGTGTCTGTGTGTGTGTCTGTGTGTGTCTTGTGTGTGTGTGCTGTGTGTGTGTCTTGTGTGTCTGTGTCTGTGTTGTCTGTGTGTGTGTCTGTGTGTGTTGTGTGTCTGTGTGTGTTGTGTCTGTGTGTGTGTCTGTGTGTGTGTGTCTGTGTGTGTGTCTGTGTTGTGTGTCTGTGTGTGTCTGTGTGTGTCTGTGTGTGTGTCTGTGTGTGTGTGTGTGTGTGCTGTGTGTGTGCTGTGTGTGTGTGTCTGTGTGTGTCGTTGTGTGTGTGTTCTGTGTGTGTGTCTGTGTGTGTCTGTGTGTGTCTGTGTGTGTTGTGCTGTGTCTGTGGTCGGTCGGGTGCGTGCGTGCGTGTGTATGCGTGCGTGTGCGTGCGTGCGTGCGTGTGTGTGGTGGTTGGGTGGATGCGTGAGTTTGTGAGTGCGTGCGTGTGTGCGTGGGAGAGTGTGAAATAAATAGTCCCAGGTGACTTGTTAAGTTAACTCTACCTGATTGTGGAAGATAGCATTGTAGCCTACTCAACAATTCAAGTTCAAACGTTCAATTCGTACAGCACCTTTTCACTTTAAAAGAGCACGTTAATTATCATCTGACATACACGCCAATTTAATCTTGAAAACCTTTAAGTCCAATTAACATTAAAAATAAATTCATCCAAAGCTATACGTTATCGTAAACTTATTGATCACGCCCTGTATATTCACAAAATCGAAGTAATACAGTTATCTGGATAATTTCTAATTTACCCTCGTATACGCATAATATTTACAATTATAAAAAATTCTGAAATAAAATAAAAAATATTACCAAATTTGAAAAAATAATAATTCAGCCTAGCAATTTTTAACTATAAACACAAAAAGTCATATCTTAAAAATTAAACAACGTAATGTTATTTTTATCAAATGTGCGACAAAAACAGTAATTGATTCCATTTACGTCATTCGTTTCTTTATAAAATTGTATTTAAAATCAATGTGAAAATGAAACTTACAATGTATGTATGTACACTATGTTGATAAGTTTTTCTAATAACATAAAGCTATTCAAGTGAAAATCTGAAATGTTGAATTTAGAAACTTAATTAAGTACGAACTAACTGTTAATGTCACTGGGTGGGTGATTAGTATATTAAGAGGAATGAACATTGTACAACTAATCTGTTCGATAATAGTTGTCGATTATCTTAATCCTCTGTGTCTAAATAGGGACACACACACGCACACACACACACACGCACACACACGCAGACACGCAGCACGTACGCACGCAGACAACGCGTAGATCAGACACGCAGAGACAGGACGACAGTAGCAAAATGCAGACGCACACACTGCACACACGCCACACACACATGCACACACAGCACACACACACACGCCACACGCACACACACACACCATGGCACACAGCACGTCACGCGCACCGTGCACACTGCAGCGTATGCACACATCGTGCGTGTGCGTTGTGCGTGTGCGTGTGCGTGTGTGCGTGTGTGCTGTGTGCGTGTGCTGTGCTGTGCGTGTGTGCGTGTTGCGTGTGTGCGTGTGGCTGCGTGTGCGCGTGTGCGCGTGTGCGCGTGCGTGCGTGCGTGCGTGTGCGTGTGCGTGCGTGTGTGCGTGTTGCGTGTGTGCGTGTGTGCGTGTGCGTGTGTGCGTGTGCGCGTGTGCGCGTGTGCGCGTGTGCGCGTGTGCGCGTGCGCGTGTTCGCGTGTGGCGTGTGCGTCGTGCGCGTGGCGTGTGGCGTGTGCTGCGTGTGTGCGTGTGGCGTGTGCGTGTGTGCGTGTGTGCGTGGTGCGTGTGGGTCGTGTGCGTGTGCGTGTGCGTGCGTGGCGGTGTGTGCGTGCGTGTGCGTGTGCGTGTGCGTGCGTGTGCGTGTGCGTGTGCGTGCGTGCGTGGTGCGTGTGCTGTGCGTGTGCGGTGCGTGTCGTTGTGCGTGTGCGTGTGCGTGTGCGTGTGCGTGTGCGTGTGCGTGTGTGTTCAGAACGACAACACGTAAGTACTTCAAATTTCGTATTTGCACTTGTTTCCATTTCCCCTGGAGCTGATTAGATTATGGGAGAAATTCAGCCGCGGAAAGGAGAGTTTATTAAGAACAGCTTTTGGTTTTTATCAAATATTTCTGAAACAACTGTATATTTCAAAGATATAATAATACCAACGTATAGACCTTAAACATATCGGTTTATTTTGTTCCATTAAATTTTTTGATATATGTCTATTAACGCGTAAATGACATGAAGGTTTAAATATTCAACTGGCGTAGTTTATCGTATTTGTTTTTACAATGTTGCCTATTTTCGTTATGAACGTATTAAAGAAGAGGCTGCTTAATTATCCTGCAAAAATTATTTTTAACATTATTTCATTGTTTTTAAATTTCCACTTCGTGGGTTTGAGGGTCATGTTCCACACCAGATTGAACCAAGATCCATATGAACGGAAATGTCAGGCATCTCTATGCGCGTTAATTACTAATGATTTTAGTACTACCCGTCCCTAGGATTTTGCCCTTCTAACGGGACCTTTAATCTGAAACGAAGGAGTGCTTTGGTTTATTGCTGGATTATAAAAAAGCGGCCACCTCGCCCAGGTTTGAACCTGCGCTGCTCGTGTGAATGGCAAACACTCTAACCATTTCATTACCGAGGCTACTAAATTCTAATTATTAAATACTATTTTTCCTTGGTTTATTATTGGTCGAAATTTTCCAAAACTTAGAACTAACTGAGTTTCGCATTTAGAAGGTTGTTTTTCCAATACGGAGTCTGATGTTAGAAAAATCTTCATTCTAGCATTATTTTTGGGAACTTTTTCCTTTTTAGACGATTTTTGGGACTTTTCATAAGGCATTGGTATACATGGCTGACACACAACTACTGTTATTTTTCGTCTGTCATGTATGAGCGTCTTTTTTCAAACACGCAAATAACGATTCCAGTAGAAATTTTGTATTTATAAATGTAAATTTTGTCTTTAAAGAACTCTAACCTTCATTATTAAAAGAACAACATAAACTTATACAGATTCCCAGTTCCTACATTTTGGAGAGCACTTGTATCATAAGAAACCTAATATTCATTTTAAAGGTACAATTATTATAATAAAATTTGAAGCAGCTGCTGTTTCCTGTCAAACCGAATGTTATACTTAAACTAAGAGCTGAAGAACTGCATTTCCTTGGTCATGCCGTGTTGATAAATTATCAAACTTTTTTAAACAGTCAGTTCATAAAAGGCCAGCACCAAATGGTGGCATTCATAGCCCTAAACTACATTAAAATAAACAAAAAGTCAACGTGTTTCATTTCCTCCACAAGGAGACGAGCACGCAGCTTGAGCTTTCCAAAATACTTCCGCCACAAAGAGAGGTTGTGAAGAGATGACAAAATCTCATACACAGCAGATGGTAACGGGAATCGAACCCATTACCTCTCGAATTCCATATAAAGAAAGTGTGAAGATCAGCCGAAGTACAGTTAAAAGTGAAAAAAAAGCTTGTATTAAATAAAATGTTTATTCAAAATATAATTAGTCTCAAATTATTTATATTATATGTGCACGAAAATGTGAAACTGAATCCTAATAATTATTATTAGTGATAACTTGCACATTAAGAAAACAATTTAATACAATCTTGTAAAAATAATTCCCAAAAGCATGTAAATAAATTAGAAAAAATACATTATGGAAATAATACAAAGATTTACAAGTTAGATTTAAAATATGTTAGCAATTTCAATCTTTAATTTATTTATAACCAGGTGGTTTTGTAATTGCTTAAAGTAGTTTTTAGTTTAAAATAAATATTTAATTTTTTAGGTTTTGTTATTATTTATCGTAAAATAAGACTATCACACATAAATAAAGTGCGAAGATATGCCGAAAGACAGTTAAAAGTGAAAAAGCTTAAGTGTTAAATAAAATTTTCATTCAAAGTATAATTAGCCTCAAATTATTTAATATGTGCAGGATAATAATTCACTTTTTTGTTGAATATTTTTCTTCTAGACACATTATTTGCTAAGTACATATCAAAATATATATTACTACTTCATTTTCACAAAATTTATATTTTACCTTTCACGAATTACAAATGGTTCATTATGCTGTCTTTGATGCATTGCTAAGCCGAATATCCTTCATTATCCTATTCATTTCATAAAACTCTAAATCTAGTTTTAATTCCTTTATCTTCTTTAGTAATGCGTCTAGCTTCTACTTTCTCTCGTCTATACTTAATACTTTTTATTTACTTTGTCTTCGTATCGTACATACTACTTTCGTCATTTCTACCAATAAAAAGTTTACTGAATCTTGCGTACCTAAGGAAGCCTTTTATTATCATTGAAACCACTAACGTTGAAAAAATTCTTGTTTTCATGAACTGCTTCTATTTTTAGATTTCTAAGAATTGTAATACGATACCCTCCTCACGAGCTGATACTATTTTTATATTTCCAATAATTATCAATAAAATTCGATCTTGAAGAGCTTGACTCAATTTAGCCAATACAAGGACCTTCTAACCTTGTCCTATTTATTAGCATATACAACGACCTGTTAATCTCCTTATATCCATGAACTGATCCTATTTTTTACCAATAATCATTCACATTGAAAATTCTAGAATGCTAAGAATTGTAATATCACGACCGTGAAAATTGTATTTTTAGATTTACATTTTGTCCTTGATACTTTTGGCCTACTACTAAATTAAAAAAAATTATTACTACAAAAAAAATACTTATAAAAAAAAACCTAGTTACTAACTTACATATAAATAACACACCCATCACACATCAATTCCCTTCAACGTACGCAAAATGTTTGTTAAATGTAAATTAGTTTTGAGCAGTTAAGCAGGTAAGAGAATATAAAAGAAAGGTGTTCGACACAACAGACCAGTATTGCAACAACATTTGTAGTATTCAAAGAGAAGTATTCAATAAATTATTATAAACCTTAAGTTGTTATTAAAATTAAATACAATATACAGTCCACATGTAAATCAGACCAAAAAAATTGGACCATCGAGCGAATAGTTAATAAAAAATGAACACTAATTAGATAACAAAAGTAATAATTGCCGGCCATTGGGAACGGCATTTAGTGGTCCAGTGCAAGTCAGAAGTGTAATTAGTCAGTAGTGAATGCCAACCAACGGGTAAACAATCCAGTGGTTCAGTTCACATATAAAACACGCAAGAATAAATAAACAGCGAAGCCAGCCAACAGAAGTGTGGAAAAGCTATACAAGAACAAGTTCTTGCTAATACTAAAAAATGTGAGTTTTTTCTATCTTAGCTGACGATACTCAAGATATTTCTGGAACGGAACAAATGACTTTGTGTCTTCGGTACGTGCATTTTTCTTAGTCACTGCAGAAGCTCTCGCATCTACCATCATACAAAAGCTCATTTTTCACGGTTTAGATCTGGGAAAAATGGTTGGCCAAGGGTACGACGGGGCAGCAGTAATGAGTTGCCGTTTTAATGGGATAAGATCAAAAATAATGGTAAAGTACGCAAAAGCTCAATTCGTTCACTGCGCGGTCCACTGCCTCACTCTTGTATATGCACATTCTTGTCAACTATCTGCCATTCCCAATTGCATTGGTATAATTAAAAATGTTATAAATTTTTTTGGTCTTTCACATCTCCGGAGTGGAATTTTGAAGAGGACTGCGGAGTCCAACATTCAAAACTTGTCTCTTTGTGTGAAACTAGATGGGTTGAAAAACACCTAGCTGTCGAAGGGTTCGCAGAAATGCTTCATGCAGTGATGGTCACTTTGGATGCCTTAAGAAACTCAGCAAATTACAATATTTTCCTGTGGAAATAATTTTAGTATAGAAATTAATTGTTTAGTTATTACTACTAAATTGCCATTAATCTCATTTAAAAAAGAAATACTAAACATTCCAGACCATTTACACTTGCAGACCCCAACTTTAATAACACTGCAGAAATAGATTTGTTAATAGGTTCCGATATTATTATTAAACGCCGGCCAAATCAATCTTGTTTCAAATTCACCAATACTACAAGATACGAAATTGGAATGGACAGTGGGAGGCTTTGTAGGTAGTAAACACAATCAAAACACAGTTATGAGCTGTCTTAGCATTAACAAGGATTCTTGTGATAACGATGCATTAAGTAAATTTTGGGAATTAGAGGAGGTTTATGTTGCACGGAAATTATCTACAGCGGAACAGTTTGTGAGTCGCATTTTAAAAATACGATTAAAACAGATCATTCAGGTCGTTTTATTGTAAATATACCATTTAATAGTTACAATAACTGAGTGATTCCAAGCAAACAGCGTTAAGTAGATTTAAATCATTAGAGCGTAAGTTAGTAAACAATAGCGAATTAAAGAAAGAGTATGTTAAATTTATGAGAGAGTAAGAGGTACTAGGACATGTGACAGAAATTAACGAACGCATTTCAGAAACTGTATATCGAAGTTTTTATTTGCCTCATCACGCAGTTGTAAAAAAAGAAAGCCTTACAGCAAAACTACGTGTTGTCTTTGATGCTTCAGCAAAAACAAGCAGCGGGATATCACTAAATGATACGCAATACAGCGGCCCCACCGTTCAAAATGATATTTTATCGATAATTTTGCGTTTTAGAGTCCATACTGACACCAGATATTTCAAAAATGTATAGGCAGTTTTGGATGGCGCAAGGTCAAAGACGACTTCAAAAATGTGGCGATCAGATCCCAATTCAGATTTAAAATGTTATCAACTAAACACAATAACTTATGGCACCTTACCTAGCAATTAGATGTTTATGTCAATTAGCAGTCGATAGTGGACAACAATTTCCGTTAGCGAGTAATGTTATTAAGAATGATTTCTATGTAGATGATCTAACTACCGGATCGAACTCAATAGAACAACTTAAAAAGCTTCAAGGGCAGGTTTCAGAAATATTAGGGAGTGTAGGATTACAATTACGCAAATGGTCAAGGAATAACGTAGAATTTTTGAAAGAGTTACAGATTAATCATGAGTTAGACACGGGTATATTAGAATTAGGTGAACGTCAAGATAGCAAAACACTTGGAATTCATGATCCAATATTCCAATCGTGAATTTCTTATAACAAAGCAACTTACAAAACAGTCCATATTATCAACAATTTGTAAAATATACGACCCATTAGGGTTGCTAGGTCCAATTACGGTAACATCAAAACTAATAATACAAGAATTATGGAAATTAAAGTTACATTAATAGGACGAAGGGGTCCCTCAGTATTTACAAATCAAATGGAATCAATTTAAAACGCGCTGCATTCGCTAAATGCCTTAAAAATACCGCGACACGCAATAATTCCAAATCATATTGTAATAAAACTGCATGGATTTGCGAATGCATTGGATTTGAATGGAAAGTTGAGATACAATCTGGTGAATGTACTGAATGAATATGGTGAGGATAGACGATTTCTTCGAGGAGATTTTATAAATTTTCATGTAAAATAAAGATGGCGGCGAGTGTTGTATAATGGTAGCGTGATTGAGTCCATGTTGGATATTGTGATGCGATGTGGAAACGCAGTAGTGATAGGTGAATTTCGATCTGAGCGCGAATTTATTGCTACTTGTTGGCAATATGGTGGGCAGAAAGTAAGTAAAGCTAGATGGTTAGAGGTTTTTGAGTACAGGTGGCGCGCGTGATAACCATCTGAATGGTTAGTTGTTGGACTTTATTTGTGAAAATTATGGTTTAGCAGGGCACGTATAGCCACTGCATTAACCCATAAGGGGATAAATCGTATAGACATTCACAAATAAATAATTTAAAATATATTATGAGTTGAAGGAAAACATAAATGATTTTCTTCAAGAAATAAAAAGTGCTTAGGCAGATTAGAAGTTAATACAGCGAATATTCTGTTATTGGTGTCCCATTGTCAGACGCGTGACCTAAGGTTATTATAAAGAGACCTGGAGATAACCATTTATGCTACCGAAATAAAAGATTATGAAATGGTGATCATTTTTGCCATTGAATGTGTACAATCATTAGCAATACCACAGTGATTGTATGAAAGCAAATAAGAATGTGTATATAGATGGAAGTAACCATTATTTTATTGTGGTAAACGTTTAGAAGGGCAAACATCACAGTATAAGGTGATGTGTTGTTAGGATAAAGAGCCGCTATACCAGGACGCGAGTGAACAAGCCATAGAAATTGCGTTAGTGAGTACTACAGCCGAGCGCGTAGGGCGAATAAGGCTACCTCCCGCGTTTGTGCTTAGTGCATCTGAGAATTTTTTTTAAGCATTACCGGAAGTAGATGATATGGATTACAATTACAGCACCGAAATAGAATTAATTAATGTGATATTGTTGCGTTAAGTACGGCTCTTTCATTTAAAAGGTAATCGAACTTTAATTATTTTGTTGTGTTTAGTTTTAAGAAAGGGGAAATTTTAATCGTAACGTATTAATGGGTGGCTTTTGTTAACCACGCCATTGTATACAATTTATATGCAGAATTTGTCAATATACATCCACTGTTTATTTTACTTTGTCGTTTATTTGTGTCAATCGCGTCCCCAACTGGTTACACCTTCTGATAAGCGAAATTAGTCTTTGCATATTGTAACGTCCCCCAGGTACCCTATCTTGAAAAGAGTAATTTGAACTTATTTGCAACAATGCATATTCAAGAACTAAACGATCGCTAAGTGATTTATCTTGACTTAACTGACAATAATGTCACTACTACTCAAATTCATTACCTGCCTTACTTTGACTTTCCGGGCAATAATTAAAACATTAGCATTTATTTACAGGTCTGATATTTAATTACTCGCAAACCTCAAACCTGATCAAACGAAGTGGCCGTCCAGTGTTAGGTACGTTATGTTATCTAAATGAGATAGTCTGGATGAGGTACGTGTTGCATCATGCGGGTAGGTAAAAAAAATGAAACTACTCAAATTAAAATCAACGAACTTGGCGCACCGGTGGTTCAGCCCGTTAATTTACTATTGTGGGAAAAAAACACCAATAAAACTCACTTTATTCATAAATAAGCAATTGAACA
Source organism: Vesta saturnalis (assembly GCA_036346205.1). Taxonomy (NCBI): domain Eukaryota; kingdom Metazoa; phylum Arthropoda; class Insecta; order Coleoptera; family Lampyridae; genus Vesta; species Vesta saturnalis. The sequence continues at coordinate 39,214 of JARFJB010000119.1, read as the reverse complement.
AGTACATTAATAAATCAAATAACACAAAAAACAATGAAAGGGTTAAATATATAACAAAACACCATTAAATCAAGTGTACTGTCCTTTTATTTTAGCAGATTTCAGGTTAATGAGTCCGCGTACGAATAAGATACCTTTGCAAGACAATGTTTGGTATTTAATATCTAGACTGGTAAAACTATTTGCTGCGAGCTTTCAGTTATATAAAAATACATACTTGCACTAGAATAAATATTCCCTTTAAGTGATCACAGGCACAAATTGTTAATAGACGCGGTTTAACCCCGAAAGAAAAGACAACTTAGTGTTGGCGAATTCAAAGAAAAAATGTACACGCAAGAATTATTTTTAAATGCAACCATTTACAATGAAGGGATTTAATTACCCCAAAAATCGATCTGGCTCGATTGAAAAGCTCGCTGTTACTGCCCTCCGTCCCGATTCAAACATAACTATATCTACTCCCGAAAAACCACTCCGTCTTTCAAAAGTAATAAAAAAACAAGAAACACTAACTTATGTTGGAATAGTTTCATAGTAATTATTGCACGACATCTTAATTTTAAAAATATGCATTTGTCTGTAACAATCTTATATTTACGGGTCTCCAGTAACAAAGATCATCGTGGCCCGTCTCGCCACAATTAATCATTAGACCAATGACATTTTTACATCAAGAGCGTGCATAAGAAAAATTCCAATGATTTATTACGCCCCTTCAGTAAAGCATTTTTAAGCGTGCACCTACATTCCTTAGAAAAAAATATATAAATAAAAATATTTTGAAAACATTAGTAAATTACGACGTATTATCAAGATATTAAAAATCCACTAATTATCTTTCGTATCGTGGTAACAATGGCGATTTGACAAACGTTTATTACAATAATAAAATTTTCGCGGTCCGCTACCTACAATATTTTCGTATTTAAGGACCGATTGGAAATTGCGTAATGAGCCAGATCGATTACAAAATTTCATTCACCTTTGAAATAGTAAAGCCTACATTACCGTTTTGAACTAATAAAGCTTAAACATATTAATGAATGTTTAAATACGATTTTATTGATAAAGTATTAATAAAATATAACAATTTTATTGATGATACACGCACTAATCATTCTAACGTTGAATTATTCAGAAATCAACGGGCATTGTTTTTCTTTAAGATAACATTGTTAAACCGATTTCGTTTATTTTGTTTAGAATTTTCCAAATTGGGAACATTTATTTAATTCAAAGTTTTATATCAGCTAGAAACTTAAATTTATAGATACACGAGGGACATTTTAAAAACTACATAAGTTAGCGTTTTATTTGTATGAATTGTTATTTATACAGGGTGTTTTCAGTAAGTTATAACGACCCGTGTATCACTAAACTTTCTGAAGTTTTGAGACGATTTGTTTGGATGTGTGTTTGACTTTGACAAGTTAGTATATGAATTTACTAGGCCTGTCTTCCACAATCAAATAGGACTAATTTACCATCTCGCCTAAGACGATTTATTTTAGCAAAATTTAAGATTGTGATGGCGCCAAGAGACATCCTTCCCAGACTGAGCTGTATAAGTTATGAATTTATGGTAACTGTAAGGTGTTTGAGCTTGTTATTCAATCATTTTACTCCTTATCTCGACCCCGCCTATTTACACTGTAGCTGGATTGGCACCCCGGTTACTAATGTAAGCATACGCGACGACTTGTGCGGATTGGACGTGTAACATCGTATGTCAGCGTCATCAACGGTTTTAAATAATAGTTGTGTAATTATGGCAAATAATTTTACTAAAAATGAGTATGTTGCTATGCTCCAAGTATTTCTTGAATGTCCCAACGAGATTGTACCTTGAGAGATATCCAAATAGCCGGGTTCCCCACAGGCAAACCTTTTCAGCTGTAGAAAGAAGGTTTCGAGAAACTGGCCAAATTTAGTCTAAGCGTGAGGGTAATGGACAAAGACGGTATATCATAAATGTAAACCTTGAAGAAGCTATACTTATCAATTTAGAAGAAAACCCTCAAACAAGCATAAGAAGACTGGCTACACAGTGTAACGATACGCGAAGCCTTGTTTGGTACTTGATTAATGATAACCTTTTACGCCATGTTCACCACCAGCCGGTTCAAAAATTAACTGAAAATTATTTACCTGCAACAATTGCTTTTTGCCAGTGGTATCTTATGTCCAGTTACGATTTAAATTCTTTATCTCATATTTTGTTACCAATTAGGCATGTTTTCAAAGTCATGACTTAGTTAACCATCGTAATAGTCACACATGGTCTGATGAAAACCCCCATGAAATATGTCCATCAAGATTTCAGCACAATCTTAGTATAAATGTATGGGTAGGAAGTGTTGGAAATGCTCTAGGTTTATTTATTCTTCCTCGTCGGCTTCGGCTTTTGAGTATCTTAGATTTTTAAATGAAAATCTCCGAATACTATTTCAGGATGTACCGCTAGGTGTACGACAGGTTATATGGTACATTCATGACTTAGCTCCTGTACATAGTACCTTATCTGTTAGGCAATGGTTAAGGTTTAATTTTCCGGAACGTTTACTAGGTCGTGGTGTTGATGCACCAGTTCACCGGACATTTTTTCTTACGGGGACACCTGAGAAGTATTGTTTATGCTACTCATGTTAATACTGTTGAAGAATTGCGTCAAAAAATCTTTCGCGCTGTTGACGAGATTCGCAACAATCCAGAAATATTTACAAGAGTACGTAATAATTTTAATCGTCGTGTTAGATTTTTTTAGTCAACAGCAGCGCCTGTGGTGGATACATTTAAACAATATTAATAGGAAGTATGTGTCAGCACTGGACAAATGTCTGTACCAAATATGAGTGGTTTACACCACATTGTTTTAGATAAATTTAAAGAAATGTGCGTTGGCTCTATAACAAGGCCCTGTTACTGTCATGTGTGGTTGTTTGAGTGCCATATTTTTTCACGCTAGCAAATTTTTGGTATTGAAATGGTCATAAATTAAGAAGCAAATTGATTTTATTAAGCTTAGTATTGTAGTTTAAATTAAAACTTCATATTGTATCTAAAATGTTTTTCTTTGTTGATGTTAATTTACTTGGAGTATTAAATGTCATATAAATTTTCCAAGGTTTACTCAGAACATAGTTTTAAAATTAAAAGCGCGATTTTTGTCGAGTAAATTTTATAATAGGGTTTTATATTTCAAGAGAATAGGCATTTGAACTGGGTCTGGTGTATATTGTGTGTATTATTATTTATTTTGTTTTACTTAATATACTGAGAGTGTTCTGAATTTATGAATATTGTTTGTAATCTCCCCTTGCAGCAGTGAAAAGTTATTAAAACGGAATTTGGTGATTTAAAATCTAAGTATAATAGGATTGTTTCGTCAAGTTTAATTTTGTTTGCCAATATTGCTGTTTTGAGTGACTTAATAGCAAATTCACGATCTAAAGTGATAGATTAATTTTTTTAACGTAACAAATTAAGAGTTTTCAATAACTATTATTTAGTTTGTGTTTGTTTTTCTTTTGAGTTAGTTGACGATAAAATTCTGTTAGATGACAAGTTTGCTTGCGTGTATTTAACTTTGCAATATTTACCGAAATATTTAGTGTTTGTTTTTGCATATTTTTGTTTAAATGCGTTGGGTTCACAGTAACGTAAAGATAGGTTAAAGAAGGCCGTTTACCCAACAGCTGATTCGAACACACGCTTTATTACCTTGAAGGTGTGTGGTTATGTTGAAGATTTTTATAGGAAGAAATCCCGGACCGCCTCTAATGTACACCTGGAGATTAACTCGCGTAGGGTAAGTGAGAATTTGTCTGTTGAGCTGACTGTACCTTTAGTGCGCTCAGGTGTGCTATTCCCGAATTTGCTTTAACAACAGTCTGGCGCCCATTATCACGTCGTTTTAATTATTTTTCTTTAAGTGTGATAAACCCGATTTTAGACTTACGATAATACGGCAATCCACCATACATATTGAAATTGTGCCACACAGCCATGACCCGTATATCTCACTGAGCTAGTCGGCAAACTTTAATTATCTGTTACGTACGGTGTTAATCCCGTTTTCACTTGTAACATTACTGCTCAGAGGTGCAACTTTGGTCTAAAATATATTTAGTTCATTTGCCTTATTTTTCATCTAGGTGCGCCAGTACCATGTGTGCTACTTTAATTAGAATAACCCCAAATATATATATATATATATATATATATATATATATATATATATATATATATATATATCTATTTATATATTTCAGCAGCATTTTAGCTTACTTTACTTACATAATTTTAATTTATTTTAATATAGCAGTACTAATTCACTGTATTTAACCCCTTTGCTGAGGAAAAACTCACTTTGTCTTTTTTTTTCTTCTCTTACACTTGTTCTCCTCTTTTTGCATAATTTCTTAACCTACTACACCTTTTAGTAGCATTAAATTTTCTTTCTCTTTACATACTTTGATGATTATTTAAATAGCTTCTCTCCGTTTTTGTATATTAACACAATGTTTGGTGATCTGTATAGTCCTGAAGATCCTTTTAGTTTATTATTGTTTTCACTTTTAGCCAGTGAAGTAAGGTCTCAACATGACCTATGTGCCCCAAATTTGAAGTACGCGAATTAGCTCAGCTAACGGTGGAATACTGGGCGCTTGGATAGTGAGGCTGAAATAAAGAAAAGAGCACCACGAGTTTTGTGAGTAATTATGCCTCGAAACTCGAAAACAGCTAAGCGTAACAACAGGATACGAAATAATAAAATAAACTACAAGGTATTTACTTAAATAAGTAAGTCAACAAAACAAAAAAAATGGTGCACAAAAAATAGTGAACTTTAAATGACTTTAAACTAACATAAACAACAACAAACTTGCTAGTTTCACAATGCAAAATCTACATAAATCAAACAAGTAAAAATGTTAAATTAATTAAAGGGGAACCATACATACATATGTAAACTCAAGTTTTGTAATTTTTCTTTTTTTTTGTACTTATTTAAGTTAATCAGCGAGAATTATACATATACAAGATCTTATATAGATAACCGAGATAATCAATTGAGAATTAAAGAAAACCAACTTAGAATATTACTCATGAGAAGTTCCCCCCTATTAAATTTAAATGAATACAAGTTGAAAATCTTAAAAACACATAAACCTTGTATTAATTAAAGTAACAAAGAAAAAACTGGTAAACATGTCATACGTACAAGTATATTAAGAACTAAATTTTTGACCTTCAAGGTTGCCTATTCAATACCAAGCATTACAATACTACTGTTACTATGTAGGATTTTAGGAGAACTAGCAAATAAAAAATCAAGCATATAGCTATTTCATTGGTGAATTTGCTACGGGTAACGCGAGCAAGTATCTTTCAGAACTATTAGTTGTTATGCAACATATCTACCGTCAAAAAGAAAAGTTCTGGGAAAGTAACTGGCCTGAAACGTAAATGGTCCAATAGTGTTTATACGATGCAGTTTATTTGACATAATGGTTGTTTACCATAGTAGTGCTGAAATAAATTAAATGCAATAAATAAGTTTTCAACACGATTTTCAGTAATTAAAAGCACAATAGAAATAAATCCAAAAAATCTGGTTAAGATAGACTTAGTCAACTTCAATCAACCAAACATAAGCCACAGCAACCAATTTTTTTCAGTTGCTTGGAAATAGAGCACGAAAATGGTAACAGAAAATTTTAATTTCAATAGCGTATACATTTGGAGTACAAGTTAAATTATATTGGGAACATTTTTAAAATGACATTGCATGTTACAAATTTATACTATATATTAACACAATTTTTGTTTAACCTATCTTTCCTTTATAACGTTGACCTAATCAAATTTTCTCTTGCGTCATTCCACTCCGTTTGTGACCTACATCTTAACTTCATCGGACAGTCGTCGATGAAAACTAATTTATACGAAAAACCAGAATGGTACGCACGTTTGTGCATAGTTGTGTGTATTTTTAAATTTTTGTGACTGTTCTCTGACGCACCTAAAGTTGCATGACATTCTGAATTTACTTGCTTTATGTGTAAAATTTTTGTACATTCTTTAGAAACTTTCGCTAAAAGTTCTGTACCTTGAACTGTTACTATATTTTTGAAATACTAAGGTTTAATATAAAATTACTGACAAACACTCTGGTCACGGTTTCTGGTTGCTTATTGTTAATTGAATAAACCTATGCGATATTTGTTAATTCATATTGCATTGTTAAAATGTATTTATTATTATTATCCTGATTCAATGGACATACTAAATCTAAGTAAATGGTTCTAAATGCCCACGATGCCGTCGTTGTTGTTTTCAATAGTCCTTTACACGGTTTGGAATGTTTATGTACTTCACACTCCTTACACTTTTTAATACATTTCTCTGCATCACTTTTTACGTTTTGCTAAACGTGACATTTTCTTATATTTGCACATGTTCTATTAATCGTCTCGTTTCTTTATTCTTTATTCTTTTAGCATGTGATATACCCTAGTATTACGTATTTTAACAACCTATTTTCCTATTTAAATTATTATAAGTTTTGTTATGAACGAATAAGTTCAAAGGTAAATATGTAATTAAAATTATTATTAATTTTATTAAATACATAAATAAAAGTTTACCTCGATTGACCTACGACCTGTACTTAGTATACCAACTGCGCACCAAGGTTCAAGCCCCAATCGATGCAAATTTTGTCTTTATGTATGTAGAACTGATGTTCATAACAAAACTTATAATAATTTAATATTAGTCAAGTTGCTTTGGTATGTGTGAATCTTGCGATATTGCAGGCTCACATTCCATTAATATAAGTAATTTGACTGTAATCTCATTATATTTAGAATTTACATCAGTTCTACATACATAAAGACAAAATTTGCATCGATTGGGGCTTGAACCTTGGTGGCGCAGTTGGTAGCGCGGTACTCTAGCAAAGTACAGGTCGTAGGTTCGAATCCTACTCGAGGTAAACTTTTATTTATGTATTTAATAAAATTAATAATAATTTTTATTTTCCTATTTGTGTTTCTTATTTCCATTTCCTTCATTACCTATTTTTCTTTACATGAAATACTCATTGGTTTGAATTGATTTATAGGCGCTATATTTTCATTTGTTTTAATAGTTACTTTCCCAATTAGTGCGCTGTTTACACATTTCTTGTTACGAGGCATTCCATTTCAACCCGAGGCGTTAGCCGAGCGATAAAATATAAGGCCGAGCACCATACCAATATACCACTTTTTATTTAAGTATTTCACCCATTGGCGCCCAGCGTACTCGTTTGAGTACGTACACAATATCATGATCTGGACGCCACACTTCGGCATATTTTGTGAGTGTACCATAAATTCATTGTTTACTAGTGTCACTTTAATACAACTATGATAGTAGTGTTAAAAAATTTCCATTAATGACATTTTACTTGGAATTACTAGAGTTTTGCACATTGTTCATATAATTCGAGTTCGAGTTCGAGTTGAAATTATACACACATTGTATGGATGTGTAATTACCAGAGTCGTACTCTGTTTTTTTGCTATTTTCATGTAGATATGGGTGTACTCGTGTGAGTACACTGGGCACATATACACAGAACACTTGCGGACGGGGAATTTTCGAATACTCTTTTTCCAGGAACATTCAGCAATGGATAATAGCAGAAATCTAAGTAGCTCTTTTATGGCATAAGGTTCAAGACCTTAGCTTCTGCAATCGATGCCGTTGAACTAGAAAATGATAATTCAGAACTTGATGTAATAATTCCGTCTGAAGTAGATTATCAGGTTGACTAGTCAGAATCCGATGACGATGATTTATTGTGTGCTGATCTACCAGAAAACATTCCTGGTGAGCTAGAAATAGACCTCAATGAGATTGATTTGGAGGACGGAGATTACTTACCCCAGAGAGAATTTACAAACAGTCAATAATATCGAGGACTTGGGTAGTACGCCACTAATAGAGACATGGAATCTTCTAAAGGGAAATCCGATTGGACGCAAAGATTTCCAGTATTAGATATGCACAACACCAATGATAGTCGGATAGAAAAACTCCGACAAGATCTTAGCGGGTTGAATGTTATAGAGATTTTCGAGAAACTATTTGATGACCAAGTGATGTAACGTATTGTGGACCAAACCAATATTTATACGGCTTCTAAGAACAACCATAATTTTGAGAAGAATTATAAGTTTTTGTTACTGTGCTTCTCTTTTCTGGGTACCATAAATTACCTCGTGAACGCCTTTACTGGAATTTTGATGATGAGCGGGGTTTCATTTGTTTCAAATGCAATCAGTCGAAATAGATTCTCAGAAATAAAAAAAACATTTACATGTAGCAGATAACCCAAATCTGAATAGTGAAGACAAAATGTATGAGATTCGTCCGCTTACGGACATTCTCAATTCAAAATTTCAACAATGGGGAATTGTTCACAACTTCTTATCAATAGACGAAGCCATGGTAAAATATTATGGGCATCACTCTGCGAAGGAATTTATAAGAGTCAAATCCGTTTGGAATGGATGTTGTGTAGTTCGGATAGGTACTGCTATTCATTCCATATCTATTGTGGAGCTAAACCGTCTTCTGGACAAGCACATCTAAAAAAAGACTTCGCTTCCGTTAGGTTCACAAGTAGCGCTTGATTTTGTAAAAATAATTCATAACCCAAGTGATCACACCCTATTTTTTGACAATTATTTTGCCAGCCACGATTTTTTGAATGCACTCGAAAACAACGAATACAATCTACCGGTGATAATTGCATAAAGAAATATCCACTTGTACCAACCAAGGAAGTAAAAAGAACCGATTCCGGATTTTTTGCTTATCAATATGATAAGACAAATTTACTTTTATTTGTTAGATGGAATGATAATAGTGAAGTAACGATGGTTACAAACTATGATTTTTAAAGACTGTAACCACAGTATGGGCGGCGTAAATCGGTTGATTCAAGAAGGCAATACATATAGAATTGCTGTATATGATAAAAAATGATGGTGGGTTCTCTTCACGCACATGATCAAGGCCACTGTGGTAAACGCATAGAAAATTATACACAGTTACGTATCCTAATGATAATGTAAATCTTTTGCATGTTATTACAAGTATTACACATCACTATTTACGCTCCTATAATAAGGTTATACAAAAACGATCCGCATCTAAGGGACCTTTCGGTTCATTACCTCGTAGTATATTAAATCCGATTGGGCACTTTCCTAAAAAAAATGCGAACCAGCTCAGATGTCGTCAGTATGACATGAGGGCTAGATGGATATGCGAAAAATGTAATGTGATTTTGTGCACGGAACGAAAGTATTTCAAAATATACCATTCTTAGTTAATTTACATATTATAATATGAAAATGTAAACTTTCACCATTATCACACATAATAAAATACTTATCTTTTTTGGGTTTCTTTAATGGTGTATTTTAAATTATACAGTGTAAACGTTTCGATAGCACTGTTATTTCGTCAGTAGTAGTATCTGTTAAAAATTGTTAAAGAAGTTGTAAACGATTTTGTCAAAGTTGAAAAAGTAAAACATAAACATCAGCCTGCTATTAATATAACAGTTTGAGAAACAGCATAACCAACTATAAAATTAAATTTTAGTAAAGAATTAATAAGTCATTGAATTAAATATTGTTAAACTTAAAGATAAAATCAATCAAAAGCTAATCAATGAAAATGTCAGCCAAAAAAATCTTAATTTAAAGTTATATGTAATTGAGAAGTTATTAAAATTAATTAAGTCAACTGACTCATGTTAATTATATCTTAGTTTAACAGAAAATACAGAACGTTTGATTTTTGAATTTAATTTAATTTCAACTACTTATGTTAAATTATAAGTGCTTGTAATTTAACATTGTAGTTGGTTAGAGATTAATCATTATTACAAACGTTTATTTTATTTTAAACTTATTTTTACAAATATTATGTTAATTACTGATATTTTATGACGATGTTTATATATTGAATGTTTATCGTTTTGAATTAAATTTTAACAATTTTAATAGATATTACTATGACAAGATACTTATGATTTATAATTTAAAAACACCATTAAAAACCAAAAAGATAGGTATTTTTATCATTTATAGATCATTTATACAATAATTAAACTTTTGAATTATATTTCTTTAACTAATGGTGTCCCTTATGATTTGGTAACGTTTTAAGGAATATAAAGACTGAAAACAAATTATTGATAATTTAAGTTTAATAGGGATTTATTGACGAAATAATACATTTTATAATTTAAACTTTCTGCCGTTAAAACACGAAGGTGGTATTATGATTACAGTAACATTATAATATGACATATACAATAATCAAATGTATTTAGATTTAAGTTCTCAATTTCTCTAGGACATGGTCGTCCAATTGCAATACTGTTTGATAACCTAATCGCCTTTTAGGAAGACTAAAAAACAAACTATATTGGAAATTTAAGTTTAAGTAGGGTATTTTCAATTAGAAAAAAAACATTTTTAGTGATTTCTTTCTGGTACGAAGGTGGTGGGTATTAATGGATTAAAGTAACGATTATAAACATATACAAACATCAAATGTATCTTGATTTAACGTTTCTCACCAAATCTCTGCTCTAGGGTACATGTTCGTAAACAATACTGTGTTATATACCCTAATCGCCTTCTTTTGTGACGTAATACGTTACCTAACCTTATAATAGCCATCGTTTCTAAATTTCGTTCACCTTTTATATTTATTGCTCTAATTTCTACTGAATTTATAGGTCTCTTCAATGCTCTACGATACATAGTTGATCAGGCCTTAATCTGTAGCTCCATTTCTGGTTATAAATGTGTTACTTAGTTTTAAATCATCTATCGTGATAATTCATTTGATTTTAGGTCTTCTTTATCCTTTATATAATAAACTGTTAAATTCTACTCCTCTACGACAAGTCTGAATTTCATTAATCTGGACGACGGATCTTTCATTCAATGGTTTGTGATCTGTAAAAATATAAAATTTTCTCCCGAATAAATATGGTCTAACAACCTTTTTTTTCAATTGTTGCACAATTTAATTCTGCTTAACGCCCTACTTACATATGTGACTACACAGAACGGCTTTCAATGCATATTTTCTTGCGTAGGACTTTAAAATAAATTTATTATCTACACTAAAATTTGGAAACTCTAAAACTGGGCGCATACTTAAACCATTTTTTAAAAATCTCCGAGAAAAGTGTACCTAAATATCGCGATTTTTCAATAGAAAAAGACCTCGGCAGTGACCCCCTTAATGTTCAAGTGTTTACACTGAATTACGGTATAGAAGGTTTAAGCCTTACCTCTTTCTTATAGTTGTAAGCAAGTGGATCTTATTTGCTCTTAAATTATCTTTATTCGTTTACACTAAAATGCACACAACTTCTGCTACATTTTGTTATATTTAGACTTGCTACTAGTTTTTTAAAATAAATGAAAAGTGCTTTCTAAAACTCATGACACCTTTCTAAATAAAATTGTTCAAAACCTTTACACACTTATATTTTATAAATGCCTTGCAGGTTCTGTAGTTTGCTGGTTTAAAAATAAGTTTGTAATATCTTTACGTTAGCAATAAACATTCTTAACAAAAATGTGCCTTACTCTAACATCTCACACTCAAGATTGTCAATTAACGACTACAAGCTTTTTCCGACCATCCCTTTTAATAGTGACGTATTTTTGCTAGAATTCAAATTCCACTCAATTAACATCGATTGCATCGGTGATATTTTATACAGGAATTGACGTTACGGAACGTCATGCACAAAAGCAGCACCGTGAACGTTCTTTTCCATGCTTTTACAAAACGACTATGAATAATTGATTTTAAGTTTCAAAGATTTAATTGTTAATGATTTGAAGTTCCATAATGGAAAAATTAACGCACTGCTCAATTAAACTTATTTAATTACAATACTGAAATTAATATTGCAATGAAATTTTCATGAAAGCTTATTGTTAAGTAGTGAATAGTAGCTTTTAAATGAAATCAGTGAAACATGGCGTTGTTTCTAATTACTTTTTTTTATTAAGAAATTATTTTTCTTGAAAACAACGAATATCTGTAAACAATAAAAAAAAAACGAAAACAATAGAATTTATGTAATTATTATAAGTTTTGTTATGAACGAATAAGTTCAAAAGTAAATTTGTAATTATTACTAATTTTATTAAATACATAAATAAAAAGTTTACCTCGAGTAGGATTTGAACCTACGACCTGTACTATGCTAGAGTACCGCGTTACTCAACTGCGCTATCGAGATTCAAGTCCCAATCGATGTAAATTTTGTCTTTATGTATGTAGAACTGATGTAATTAATTAGTCAAGTTGCTTTGGTTTGTGTGAATCCTTGCGATATTGCAGGCTCACATTCCATTAACATAAGTAATTTGATTATTATCTCATTATATTTAGAATTTACATCCGTTCTACATGCATAAAGACAAAATTGACATCGATTGGGGCTTGAATCTCATAATTCATAATAATTTTTAATAGAATTTATGGACTTAGACCTATTCTAATAACGTGTCCATGTCCTCCTCTACGCCTAATTACTGCTTCCATGCGTCTTGGCATACTGGAGATCAAATTTTGAATGAAAAATGGCATAACATGGGCACCAACGATGTGTTCACGATTATAATCCGCATTCATTGACCTAACACGTATAGGGACAGACTGTGTGCGGCCATCGAGCAGATGATTCCCCAAAACATTATAGAGCCACCACCAAACGGGACTATTGGAGAAATATTGTAATTAGCAGGCGATTTAAGGTTAACCCTAGTCTCATCTGAGAATAAAATCATTTTTCAATCATTAAGAGTCCAATCTTGACGATTTCTCGCAAAACGCATTTTTTTAATTTTGTGCTCTCTGTCGAGCAGGGGTTTCTTGACCGGTTTTATGCTGTCCAATTCAGATTCATTTAAGCGGTTTTTCATCGTGCGGAAAGATACAAGAAGATTGCGAGCAGCTACAGGCTCATTTTTTAGGATGGTACTAGTCGTTCTCCTGTTTATTAGAGCGGATAGTACACCGTTTTCGCTCTTGTCCCGGCTTTCGTAAGTGAAAACTAGTCTCGTTAAATCGTCTAACCATGCGACTTGTGCTGGAATGGTTTCTTCCTATCACATTAGCAACATGATGCATCGAATACCCTTCATCCAGTAAAGTTGATGCTTTTACTGTTTCCTCCACTGAGAAATTTGTTCGCGATTCATTTCTAAAAGGTATTACACTCGCACTGACACTATCAATAACAAAAAAAATTGGTGGCTCAAGACAATTAGTCTTATAAGTAATAATTTCCGATCAGATTTTGAATCATTTTTTGTCAAACATACTTTTATTTGCAATTGTAATTGTTGACAGCATTTACTTGAACTGTCAAAGTAGGTCCACGGCCTACTTGTAAAATAGCTAGAAACCTCAACAATTTCGCCCCCTTTTATTAGGCCATGATAGTTTTTAATTATCCAAAATTACATTAGAACATTCACTTGAGTTATAAAAGTATCCTCTGAATTACATTAGCATATTAACTGAACATTAGGTAATATTTTTTAGGGTTGACAGTTAGATTTTCTACGTTTTATACGTAATTATGCGTCAATGACATTCATCCCTTTTATGTTGAAAATATTCTATTTATACGTATTAAATTCTTATACACCACAATTCCGTTAATAAATTACTCTATTTAATAATTGTCAATACGTAAAAACCATAGCCATGCATAACATTGTTGTTCCCTCGGTAGCGTAGTTGGTAACGCAGTTCTCTAGCAAAGAGCAGATCGTGGGTTCAAATCCACCCGAGGAATTCTTTTTGTGTGTGTGGATTTGAAACTTAAATTTAGATACAATTTAAAATATTTATTATTAATGACCGTGGTTCAAATAAAATATTTCATTCTATAGATTTCTATCAATATTGCTTGCACAAATAAGTTTAAAATCAGTCGTGTGTGAAACCTAGCGAATTGCGAGCTCTCATGACATAGGTACAAAAAGTTGACTGTTATCATTAATAAATAAAAGCTAGTGTACATACATCAGAACTAATAAAAATACATACAAATTAAGTTTAATTCGAGTGGGATTTGCCCCTCGGTAGCGTAGTTGGTAACGCAGTTCTCTAGCTCTAGATCGTGGGTTCGAATTCCACTCGCGGAATTCTTTTTGTGCATGTTCTTTTTTTTATGATTGTGGACCTGAACAGGCTAAATTAGGCCTATCGTGCTAAAGCACTCAGGAACACTTAAGAGGATGGATAGAGGGATAATGAATTGCCAATAGATGCCTGTGAACAGCTACCTTAAATTTTCTCATATCATAACTGAGAGGAAAACAGGAACTAGGGAGATCATTCCAGAGTTTAGAAGCCGTGTAGAAAAATGTGGATTGCGCCCGTTTGGTACGACAAGTGGAGATTTATACTGCATACTGATGATGTGAATGAGCGAACCGAGTGTTTCTCGCAAAGATAGTCCGAGATGGTATCAAAGAATATAATTCAGCAGCACAATACCCGTTCTAATAACGATAATACAAAGAAAGAACTGAAACCATCCTTCTATGTTCAAACTTAAATTTACGTACAATTTTTGTCAGTATTTATGTTTCGAAGTGAATTCTTTTTCTTCTACAAGCAAATACTCTCATAAATGACATTATACAACCTCGCCAAATATAACAGTAGCTTCACTTTAATTCTAACTAAAGAACCGTAACGAAAAAATACTTCGTTTTTAAATACCTATATACGATCCTCAGATGCGATACAAAGTAATACGTGATAAGTCTAGTAATGCAAAAAACTTTTATATCCCTTATAAAAATTTGCTACTAGCGGTGGCCATCGTGACTTATTTAGATGCTTATAATCCTATGTCTATAATATAATCTAAGTTGTGTTTTAATAGATTTTCTTGGTACATTGATTGTCACTTCCATAGTACTCAAGTATCTCATTTAGCACCACTATTCTTTTTGATTTACATTAACAACGGTCCTCCAAAATACTCTCGCATAATTGATGATTCAAAAATGTTTCTTATTGTGAGATCAGTAAGGATTCTTCAGTATGGCTCTGCACAAAAGCCAGAAAATGCAATTATAATTTGGAACCGTCTGTACAAACGACAAACGATTTGTGAAAGTATAACCTAGATGATTAAATAGAACTAGGAAACTAGTTATTGTCAAAATTAATTACTCATATGTATATATATATATATATATATATATATATATATATATATATATATATATATATCATGAGTAATAAAGGTGACCGCAGGCTCATAAGGCGCTAAAACAATTATTTTTAAGTTTCATGAGGTCATTATGAATGCTGAACTTATTAATAAAATATGGAGAAAAAGTGGCATTGAAAAATATTTATATAATTTTAAGTTACCAAATAAAGAAATTATGTGGAAGACATAAATTCTTGACAAGGTAGTTGTTGTAAAAGGTTAAGAAAGTCTGTATAAACTATTCCATCGTAGATCTGTAGGAGGATCTTGTTTTTTTATCCTTCGATGGGTTTTGATTACGTTCGTTTAAATAAAATAAACCATACTTTAATAATAACGATTTGATTTAGAAAAGAAAATTTTTTCAAATGAGCTTTTCAGAACTTATTTGTTTTTAATATGCTTACATTGGTCTTAGTTCTTTGTTTGTATACATACTATAATCTTTAGGATATACTTGTAGGATAAAGGAAGTATTATTACGAAGTTCCTGTACAACTTAGAAATCCATCCTTAAATCTATTAATGGTGTTACAAAACTTGTTCAAAAAAGAACTCTAAGTCATTTGAATTTTATGTTTAGAAAATGAGAAGCTAATTAGACGATATATTATTCTAATTAATAACTATTGTTAAACAGTTTATATTACTAAAAATGTTGTTATGCTTAATAAATTAAATGAATTATGTGATTTAAATTTTGACAACTTGTACGCTGTTATAAACCTTTTATGTTGAATGTGCGTTCAGGAATGTTCAAATAAAGCAACTTCTAGTATTTAAATTTATGATTGTATGCTTTATAACAGTGGATTAAATCATGTTAACAAAGTACAAATTAACCGTATTTAAATCAGCGTTAATTAAATATGTTTGCATGCAAATTGTTACATAAAAGGGAAACTTAAGATGAGCTATTGTTCAATTAATTGCACTTCTATGATAAAGTTAGCACTGTACCTTAAGTAACATGAACGTATACAAGTTTAGAAGTAGCGTTTATGCAACAACTACCTATCTTAAGAAATTAATATACAGCATAAGTTGTGCTAAGAAGGGTTAATGTACACCAAACAAGAGGATTAAATGCTTAGATACGAAATATAATGGGATTATGTTCCCGTGCTATATTTCTGTTTCACTGTAGAAATGTGAAAATATTTTGAATAAATATAAAGATGTGTGTTCCGATTTCGTTGTTTTAGTAGTTTTTAAAGATATCTTTGTTATTACCAAAGATAGAAGTTTGCAGTTTTTACATCCACGTACTACTTTGTTGATCTAGATTTCATTGCAAAATCGAAAATTTAGTATCTTCTTTTGTTGTTGACTTATAACCCGACGTCGATATTTCTGCTCTTTTTCAAGGTCTTATACCTGGCTTAATACTATTATGTTGAAATATTTCGCCAAGGGTACTTATATATTGCGAAGTGCCGAATTCTGTGGGGTGCGGTTTTTGAGTAATAATATAAACTTTGTAAGGTTGTGTTGACGCACCCTGTATGAAAGATGTTATAATGACGTGTATTACGTGTTTTGGGTACGGGTGTATTGAGTTTGAACGAAAAAAAAAATTTTTTTTTTGTGTATATGCATAATGTATGTGGGTGGATGATACGCCACTGGCAATTTAGGAGAAATATCATTCAGTATGCAGATACGTGTATTTGAATGTCATACATACACTGGTGTTGCAATAAATAGATTCTGATGAATGTAAATGTGAAGAGAAATGTGTCGATGGGACGATAATGTTTTGCTACTGTTGACTACTGGGTAAGGAATGGAATGTTGGCGGATAAAGGAGTAATCTTTGCCGGAAGATGTGAAGGTATAAGTATAGAATGTTTTAGGAAATATGTAGAGAAAGATTTGGTATGTTTAATTGTTGATTATAGAAAGTTCTCGTAATGTTGTGCAATCAGTTTTGAGAATACGTGTACGTATATGAGATGTGGGACCTTAGGCTGTACTTATTTTTGCAAATGTTGCGGAAGGAGGATGAGCGCATGTGAGAGATAAACGCTGAAAGTTGTGTAATGGTCCAGAGTGGCCACTGAATGAATGTGATGACGAGAAATGGCTTCTCCATAAAGTAATTGTAAAATTTGCAGGTAAGAACAAACATGGCGATGTATAGTAATTACAAGCGTGTTTGTGCAGAGGGTAGCATCAGTCGGCACTAAGAAAGTTTGAGTGAATACCATTGGTGAATATAACGAGGAAGTAAGACATGTTTAAAGATGGATGGCTTGAGGTATAAATAGGAAAGTCAGAGATTGACGAGGGGGTTTTTTGGCTTTTGGTGGATGTCGGTGAGAGCTCGGTGGAAGACGCGCGCGCGAGGTGAAGTGTGACCTCAGAATGGGTTGAGTTGGAGTTATATTTGTGAATAAAATTGAAGGCAGTCATTGTTTAAACAACTGCGTAACCCAAAAGGGGATGAATCGTATAAGACATTCATAAATAAAACAATTAATAAAATTGAGATTGAAGATAAAATCAGTTATGGTTTTTTTTTCTTCAAGGAAAAAAAAGTGCGTAAGCAGTTTTATAATAAGATAACAGTTGTTACGTTATAGTGTTGAGTGCGGCGCGTGTGCTTGTAATGATCCTTAGTTCAAATTATTTATGGGACCACCTTTAAGTGAACGAAATATTCGTAGTAAATTGAACCAATGTTAAAGTAATTTTATATGACATTAAAAGTTTATTTGTGTAAGGAAGGGCTAAATTGTCCTAAAGGTTGCAAGAAACTTTAAAGAGGCAACCAAACGTGTACTGATTATTACGGGTTATTGGAGTAATAACCTTGCATAATTGGACTATTCGCGAGTACCGAAAGGAATAAGTGTTTGTGGAATTGTGGGGTACTTGTTATGTACCTTCAGGCAATATAAGGATACACATGGACTACAAATAATTGGTTTACGGAAAGAGAGAAGAAAGAAAAGCGAAGGATGAATGGACAGTCTTTAAGTAAGAATTACATTTAAGAACTTTGAAAACTCAGTTTAGCACGATTATCTTTTTGGTTAGTTTTATTTGCGTGTTGTTGTATAATTTTTTTTTAATTAATTAATGTTGAAGGAAAAAAGGTAATCGATCTCGAGTTATGTTGAATTGGCTGTTTTAATAGTAAGAATTTTTGCAGAAACGCAAATTTGTATTGACAGTGATGTGGTGGTTTGGCTTCTCAACCACGCTGTTGTAGTATATGTAAACATTTGTTTTTTTTGTGCAGGACAATATATATCTTTATCGTTAACTTTTATTCTGTTGTTTATTTAGCCAGTTATGAGACACATTTGTGACGTTTACTTAATTTGGTGACCTAGTTTTCGACAATTTAAATGTAGACTTTGCATATTTTGGTTTTAAGATTAATGAACAACCTGAAAGGTTATATTTGCCAGGTTAATTGTAAAAAGAAGATTTTCATGTTAGTTTCGTTTAACGCAGTACACTAATGACGGATCAGCTGTTGATTTAAAAATTGCATTAAGTATAACTAAGAGATGGAGTTTTGAGAACTTACGAATGTCCCATACGATTCAGAGGTATCATAAAGGAACAATTATTAAGCCGATGACATTGCTTTTCTTTTGGTTAGGAATTTTAAAAATTAATTATCGATCATTGAATGAAGAACTATTTTATTCATTAATAAGTAGAAATTTAACTTTATATGTATACGAGGGATACGTAGAAAATATTCAGTTAACGTGTTATAACTGTTGGTTACGTGAATGCAGTTAAATTTGAGTGATCAATTTTGTTTTGGAAATTTTGGTTTACGAGGTGTATTCAAAAAGTTTCTAATAACCTGGGTAGTACTAAATATATTTGAGTTTGAGTTGAATTGTTTGGGACGAGTGTTTGTTTTAGGACCCTTGTGTAAGCGTTTACTGAGTAAGCACAATCCTACTTTCCGCAATCAAGTAGGGTTAATTAACACCCAGCTTAAGACAATTATTTTAGCAAAGTTTCGATTGTGGTGGCGCCTGGAGACATATTTTCCCGGACTGAGCTGTTTGAATATCGGTGTAAGGTGTTTGAGCGTATTAATCATTCATTTTACTTCTTATTTCGACCACGCCCATCTCCCTGTTAGCTGGCTTGGCAACCCGCTTACATTAGTAAGCATACACGACGCCTAGTGCGGTTTGGACGTGTAACAACTTGCATTTCTTAAATGGGACTCATAGTTTCCTTGGCAACCATCAGCTGCCGTTCTTTCTCAGCCTATAATTAACATAAATATAGACATTCCTGAAAAACATCTTCCAAATATTTTTTTTCAGCAGGACGGTATCCCAGCTCATAATGCTTTGGCAGTGAGGAATTACTTAGAAAATCGTTTCCCAAATCGTTGGATTCCAACATTCGTTTCGCCCGCACGCACCCACGCACACACGCACAAACACACGCACATACACGGACACACACACGGACACGGAGAGGGTCACACACACGGACACGGACACGGACACGGACACGGACACAGACACGGACACGGACACGGACACAGTCACGGACACGGACACGGACACGGACACGGACACGGACACGGACACGGACACGGACACGGACACGGATGCGGACGCGGACGCGGAGGCGGAGGCGGACGCGGACGCGGAGGCGGACGCGGACGCGGACGCAGACGCAGACCCAGACGCAGACGCAGACGCAGACGCAGACGCAGACGCAGACGCAGACGCAGACGCAGACGCAGACGCAGACGCAGACGCAGACGCAGACGCAGACGCAGACGCAGACGCAGACGCAGACGCAGACGCAGACGCAGACGTCGATATTTCTGCTCTTTTTCAAGGTCTTATACCTGGCTTAATACTATTATATTGAAATATTTCGCCATCGGTACTTATATATTGCGAAGTGCCGAATTCTGTGCGGTGCTTAAAATTTTTCTAGGGGGTGCGGTTTTTGAGTATTAATATAAACTTGCATTTTTTAAATGGGACTCATAGTTGCCTTGGCAACCATCAGCTGCCGTTCTTTCTCAGCCTTCAATTAACATAAACATCTTCCAAATATTTTTTTTCAGCAAGACGGTATCCCAGCTCACAATGCTTTGGCAGTGAGGAATTTCCCAAATCGTTAGATTCCAACATTCGGTTCGACCGCACACACCCACGCACGCACGCACAAACACACGCACATACACGGACACACACACGGTCACAGACATGGACACAGACACGGACACGGACACGGACACGGACACGGACACGGACGCAGACGCAGACGCAGACGCAGACGCAGACGCAGACGCAGACGCAGACGCAGACGCAGACGCAGACGCAGACGCAGACGCAGACGCAGACGCAGACACAGACACCGACACAGACACAGACACAGACACAGACACAGACACAGACACAGACACAGACACAGACACAGACACAGACACAGACACAGACACAGACACAGACACAGACACAGAAACAGACACAGACACAGACACAGACACAGACACAGACACACAGACACACACACAACACACACACACACACACACACACACACACACACACAGACACACACACAGACACAGACACAGACACAGACACAGACACAGACACAGACACAGACACAGACACAGACACAGACCCACACAGACACAGACACAGACACAGACACAGACACAGACACAGACACAGACACAGACACAGACACAGACACAGACACAGACACAGACACAGACACAGACACACACACACACACACACACACACACACACACACACACACACACACACCACACACCAACACACACACACACACACACACACACACACACACACACACACACACACACACACACACACACACACATCCATATATGTGTATGTAGGTTTGAAGGTAAAACGTGTAGAAATATCGACGTTTAGGTATAAGTCGAAAACAAAAGAAGATAATCAATTTTTGATTTTACCACGAAATCTAGGTGAATAAAGCAATACGTGAATGTAAAAACTACAAACTTCTATGTTTGATAGTAACAACGATGTAGGTAGCGGACCGCAAAAATTTTATTATTATGATAAACGGTTGTCAAATAGCCATTATTACTACTGTAGAAAAGATAATTAGTGGATATTTAACATCTTGATAATACGTCGTAATTTGCTAATGTTTTCGAAATATTTTTGTTTATACACTTTCATCTAAAGAGTGTAGGATTGTTTGTAACTAATATGTATGTAAACCATGTTAGGGGGTGAGTGGTAGATGCACGCTTAGAAATGCTTTACTGAAGATGCGTAACGAATCATTGTAACCTCTTATGCGCGCTCTTGATGTAAAAATGTCATTTTTCTAATGATTGATTACGGCTGGGCAGACCGCGATCAAAAGATGTCTTTGTTTGTTACTTGGAAACTCGAGAGACTTAAATATCAGGTTGTTACAGACGAATGCATATTTTTAAAATTAAGATGTGCAATAATTAGTATGAAATTGTTCCAACATAGGTTAATGTTTTTTGTTTTTTATTACTTTTGAAAGACGAGGGTTGATTTTTGGGTAGTAGCCATAATTAGTTTGATATCGGGGGAAAGGCAGTTACAATTAGCGTGTCAATCAAGCCAGATCGATTTTTGGGTTGATTAAATACCTTTATCGTAAACAGTTTGTCTTTAAAATAATTCTTGCGTGTAAATTTTTTTTTGAATTCGCCAACACTAAGGTGTCTTTTCTTTCGGGGTTAACCGCGTATGTTAACGATTTGTGTCTGTGATCAATGAAGGGAATATTTATTCTAGTGTAAGTATGTATTTTTATATAAATGCAAGCACGCAGCAAATCATTTTGACCAGCCTAGATAACATATTAAATACCAAACATTGTCTTGCAAAAGTATCTTATACGTACGCGGATTCATTAAGCTGAAATCTGAGCTCTCTCCTCTGGTATTTGTGCGAATTAGCATTGTTGGTTGTTGGTTATATTTATAATTGTGCAGAGGTGGCTGGTGAATGGGTATAGGATGCCGCTGGTTATTAATTGTAAAAGGCGACTGCCAGTTGGTACACACTCCAAGCCAGACCATTAAACACCTAGAATTTTTATTTCTATTGTTTTAACTTGATGTATAGATGAGTGTGTAACCAGAGAAGGGAGCACTCAAACTTATATATAGGTCACGATGTTAGTGATCTATTTGTAACTTACCCTTGTAAGGCTTTGCTTAATGAGTTTTTATTGTCAGTTTGTTGAAGTAGAATTATTTGCCTGCGAGCTGATTTCTCTTTCTATTTGCTTTATTACAATGTGACTTGTGCATTTTGTGCTTTAGTTGTCACTAAACAATTGGGTACTTGTAAATGCATTTTCTATTTTCTTTTGTCCTTGCCTTTACCTTATTATCACCTGTGAAATTTTACTGTTGTTGTATTTTATATGTACCGTAACTTGCTTTATTATTTTATGTGTTTATTTACTTAAAGACCGGCACGATTGGTTATAAAAGGGCCACATGTTTGGTGTTACGATTTCTGTTATGATTTTCTATTTTGATTATTTATGACCCAATTGTGCGTGTTACTACATGTGATTTTTTTTATTATTGTGTTTCTGTGTAACTAACTGCATTTTATTCATGTTCTCTTAATGTTATAATTTTGTACGCACTTTAACCTGATTTAATGTTGTTTTAATTTATATATTTAACCCTTTCATTGTTTTTTTTGTGTTATTTGATTTATTAATGTACTTGTGAAATTGCTTATTTATGTATAAAGTGGGATTTATTGGTAGTTCTTTTCCACAATAGTAGATTAACGGGCTGAACTACCATTGCGCAAAGTACGTTGATTTTAATTTGAGTAGTTTCATTTTTTTTACCTGCCCGCATGATACAACACGTACCTCATTTAGATAGCACAACGTACCCAACACTAGACGGCCACTTCGTTTGATCAGATTTGAGGCTTGCGAGTGATTAAATACCAGACTTGTAAATAAATTCTGTTTTAATTATTGCCCGTAAGGTATTATCAACGTAAGGCAGGCAATTCATTTGAGTAATAGTGACATTGTTAGTCAAGTCAAGATAAATCATTTAGCGATTGCATTGTTCTTGAATTTGCATTATTGCAAATAAGTTCAAAGTACGCTTTTCAAGATAGGGTACATGGGGGACGCTGCAATGATATCTTTAAAAACCTAAAACAACGAAACCGGGACACACAGTACATACATACATATATTTCATAAACAAAACTAAAATGTATACATACTATATACAACGGAGGTTATTCGTACAAAATTTAAATTAAATTTAAAATTTAAGTAAAGCGTTCACTTATTATTTAATTAACTTACTAATTTAGCGTATTAATGTTCAATTCATTTACAACACTTCTTGATTCACTGATTACAAAAAATGAGATTCACTACTGTCTAACTACTGTTCACTGTATTGAGTTAACTATTCGTATAATTTTCTTCATAATAACTGTAAAAATAATTATTTAAAAAAAAATGTATTTTTCTGCAGCCGTCCCGAAAATAGAACTTTCGGTATGATATATTAAATCGAAAGTGAAACTTTACACAAATCGTACCGAAAGTAGCTATTTTCGGAATGTTATTTTTTACTTTCGGCACGATTTTTTTACTTTCGGAAAAATTTTTCAATATCTGTGTAGGCGCCCTTAGCAACGACATTTACGGAATTTATATTATGACATCACTTGTCAAAATTAATTTGTTGATAGTTCCACTGTATTTTCAATTTTCTAATCCAGAAATGGAAATCGATAACGAAAGTAACGAGGAAATAATTATTCCACATGAAATCAGTGAAGCTGCTAAAGCCGCTAGTTATGAGTTGTTGCCGGTAAAGTCAAGAGAGAGGTATGAAATGGTCTATAATTTGTTCCAAAAATGGCGAGATGATAAAAATGTGTGTATTATAAATGAAGAAGTCATTCTTGCGTATTTAGTAGAAAAATCTAAAATCTTAAAACCGTCAAGCCTCTGGAGCAATTACTCGATGCTTAAGTCCACTATTAACATTAAAACAATATCGATATAAGCCGATATCCCAAAGTTATCGCTTTTCTTAAAAGGAAATCCGTAGGATACAAAGCAAAGAAATCAAGAGTTTTAAATAAAGAAGAAATAGATAACTTTTTATCAGACGCTGATAATAATATTTACTTGGTGATAAAGGTAAAATAAAATCAAATTTTTCTTCTTTCTCTTGAAGAATTTGTGTCTATTATATTTTAGGTTGCATTAATAATTGGGTTGGCAGGTGCTTGTCGGCGTGAGGAATTTTGCGAAATGAGCTTAGATAATATAGAGGATAAAGAAACAATGCTAGTCATAAAATTCCTAATTCTAAAACAAATATTGAAAGAACTTTTGTCGTCATTGAGATGATAATATTTCTTTATACAGAAGATATTTGTCATTACGTCAACCCAACACACCACATCGTAGATTATTTGTATTTTACAAAACGGCAAATGTACTGTACAACAGTGGTATTCACAGTTTTGGAAACATTGCCTCCAAAATTGCCGAATATCTTAAATTGCCACACCCCAAAGAATACACCGGCCACTGTTTACAAGAAGTTCATCCACTTTATTAGTTGATGGCGGTGGCAGTATCACCATTTTAAAGAGACACGGAGGGTGGAAATCGACGAATGTGGCAGAAGGATACCTAGAAAATTCTTTAAGAAACAAAATTGACATAGCCTCCAAGATTCAAAATGGCCGTAACGATATTAATATTTCGAAAGCTAGTACAAGTACTGCAACATCTAATACTAATTTCAACACAGCCACTTCTGTTAATATTCCTAATACTATTAATATAAGTAATTGTTATAATTGTACAATTAATGTTCATAAGTAATATTTATAGTATCTATCCCTATTATTTTTTAATATTTTATCTAATAAACGGCTGCAGAAAAAATGTTGTACGTAACGCTACCCGAAAGTGATTTTACGGGACTGGCAGCCCTCCAGGACTCGCC
Source organism: Vesta saturnalis (assembly GCA_036346205.1). Lineage (NCBI taxonomy): Eukaryota > Metazoa > Arthropoda > Insecta > Coleoptera > Lampyridae > Vesta > Vesta saturnalis. Next base: position 13,843 of record JARFJB010000119.1, on the reverse strand, counting down.
TACGGCTCGCCCTGGAAACTGCTTACTCATCCCGTAAAATATCACTTTCGGGACTTGTTACGCAAATAGCTATTTTTACTTACTCTCTGTCAAATACAAATATCAAGTTTGTAATCTCAAATTATAAATTAAAAGGAGCAATCGAAAAAGAAATTACTTTCTTATTCGCGAAACTTGCATAAGTAACGTATTGTTTTCGTGAAAAAAATCGATGTCGGGTTTTTAATGGATTTCCAGATGTTCCGTATTTCGTCTTTTTGAGTCATTTTTTTCCGTTTGTAACTTTCCATCATTTACACACAATAAATTAACAGAGGAAAGAGTAGCAATTTCTACAATCAGGCAAGGATAAAGTCTGTTTGTTACATTGGTTTTTTTCCTTAATACTCGCGGGATAATATTGGATGTGTCAGTCAGTTCCATCCCCGATTTTATATTTTTACATATACTAGAGAATAGACCTCTACCTCTAGAAAAAGTGTTTCTCCTGGCGTAATGTAAGATTTGTGTGTGTAACATTTACATTACCGTTGTTCTCTCCGGTTTCTGTTATTTCTATGTAATTTACAGGTAACAAATTAAAACTGTATGGAGACAAAACTTCTGGTAACTCGACCTGGATCCAGTATTTTTTGTGTTACTATTTCCCAAATCATATTTGGTAGAGTGACTTCCCATTTTGATAACATGGTAGGAATTGACACAGAATACATAGTCGCCCTTCGGAATACAATCTGCTTCCTACCAATGAATTTTTACAATCTCATCAATTAGTCATACACATTTCCAAACTTTTTGTTCTAAATGATGGACTCTACACTTGCAATCCCATGTCGGTGCGCCAAAGAGAACTTAAACGTTGTGGGTAGGCACTCGTGTGGATATGCAACAAACTCTACAATATGGCTCCCAAGCTGTTTACACCGGTGTGTATTAATTGACATACAAACTTATTATATACTTTTACCCGCATATTTGAATTTATCCAAGTTAAACCATTAATCCCAACTGTAGTATCATTGTTCCCAATCTTGCTATCTTTTCGATATTACCCTTGAGGCAAAAGTTGTAGTTTTTGCATAAATAAGTGCACATGTCTTCTTTGTTAAAGATACCCGCTAAATACTGCGTTATGTCCAGGTCCAACCGATAAAAGGCATGCTCAGCAATTGCTGATTTAGTAGAATGGAGTAAACGTTCTTTGTGTTCTGTTAACCTGGTGTTATTGATTTTTTCAGTTTCACCAATGTACAAGAGCATGGTACTTCGTAAACACCGCATGTATGTAATGAGGACATTTTCAAGATGGTTTGATTCATGTTGTAGTTTACCTGGATGACAAATCTATAACAGTGACTTAATTTTAATTCTCTAGTTAAAAGTGAAAAGTGCAGGTCATTGTTTTCATATTTTAAACTGTTTAAACACATATTTGAAAAAGTGGAAATTAAATCTTAATTTATTTATTCATGTAGATTACTAAAAATATGCCAAGATACAACGAGAAAGAGCAAGGGTTTATATTAAAACTACTTGCATACTTTACGTTGGAAAAAGAGGCTGGAAAACTATTATTACTGCTGTACACGGAGTAAGTTTGAAATTATATATTATATAAATTTTATTAATTAGATTAGCCCTTTAGCATGGTCATCATGTCTTGAGACTGCCGCCTTATCATTGCCACTTCAATCCAATAGAACATGTTTGGTCTGAGTGTAAGAGGTATTATCATGCTAAAGTAACTTCTGCTGAACGTGTCACTGCAGATACCGTACTTAGAATATAGAAGGAAGCAGTTGAACAGGTAAAATCAATGTTTTGTATTATGCTGGTTATTATAATACTGTAAATTGTAGGTTACACCAGAAAAGTGGAGCAAATATGTGAAACATGTTAAAAATGTCATCAGTGAATACTGGGGGACAGCAAAAATTATTGATGCCAGTAACATTCCTCCTGAATCAGATAATGAGTCAGATTGTGACTTATGGGAAGATATTGAAGTTACTGACGAGCGAAATGGAAGATTTTTAATGGGCAGTACTGTTAAATATAAAATTCGATATAATTTACTTAATTAATATAGTTATTATTTGGTTAAATAATAAACATTATTGTATTTATATGTACAGTTGGGGCAACAAAAAACGGGACACTACGGGTCAATGGGCATATCTACTTTAATTAGTAACTGACTACTTAATTTTATTATTGATTAATCCCAACACCTTAGATTATTAGTAATAATCACAGTATGACAGATAAGCGTTTTGAATCATTATTTATTTCTGATTTCTAAATATTCTTGTGTTCAGTTTAGTTTAATTTAGTTTAATAGTATTTTTAGAGTTTTGAATAATGACTTATTTCTCATTTCTAAATATTCTTGTGTTCCGTTTAGTTTAGTTTAATAGTATTTCTAGGATTCCTTCTAAAATGCCTGTTCATACTACTATTGATTTAAAAGCTCGTATCGTTGCTGAGTTAGAGAGTGGTAAAAGTGTTCACGAAATTTCGCGATTATTAAATGTGTCGCGATCTACTGTTGGACGAGTGCGAATAAAATGGACTGTCCAACATACAATAGCGAGAGCAGTTGGTAGTGGCAGACGAAGAATATCTACACCAGCTGAAGACGAAGAATTAGTTGCTTATGTAAGAGATCATCCTTTTACGAGCTACAGGTTTGCTAAAAATGAAACAGTATTTCCTGGATGCCGTGCAACGGTTCGGGTTAGATTAAAAGAAGTTGGAATAAAACAATACGAAGCGGCCACTAAAGAACCATTAACAAATGATAACAAAGGATGTCGTTTAGAATTTGCCAGGCGATATATCAACGAGCCCTTGGAGTTTTGGAGTCGAGTTATTTTCAGCGATGAAAAAACTTTCAGTAGCTCTAACAATCGACCTCTAAAAGTATTTCGACCTGCTAGAACCCGATGCGAAACAGAATATGTTAATTTTAAAAACGTAGTGGTCGTTTTTCTGTAAATGTTTGGGGTTGGGTAAGCCATCGCGGGCCAGGAGTTTGCTGGATAATTGACGGGCGCATGAATTCCGAAGCATATTTAGACATACTGGAAACTATCATGACTCCTTCTGTTCAAGTTTTATATGGTGAAGAAGACTACATTTTCCAACAAGTAAGTTAAGATATGAATATTATCTTAATTAACTTTTGAATTTTTACTGTGGTTATAATGAATTTATTGTTACAAGGATAATTCACCTATACACACGACACGGAGAGTCCGAAATTGGCTTCAGGAAAACAACGTTTGTTTGTTACCGTGGCCAGCAAAAAGCCCAGATCTCAATATCATTGAAAACGTTTGGGCTTTGGTCACAAAGACAATTCAAGACCAACAAGGACACATCTCATTGCCCAAAACCGTGACCAGTTAATTGCGGCGATTGAAAATGCATGGAAGGCTGTTGGAATCGATTATCTGCAGCATTTGTGCAATGCCTAGACGATTGCAGGAGTGCATTGACAACGAGGGCGGTCATACACATTATTAATTTCATGTTACTGCATTAATCACTAAATTACTCTAAAAGTATTTCTTTATTAATTTTTGTTTTAACAATTTCTGACCTAATCACCAAAGTATTATAATTAGATTTTTTAAATGTAGTTTTTCAAATTCTGTTTTTTTTTCTTTTTAGATTTTAGTTACTTTGAAATATCAGGCCAAAGTTTTTTTTGTTGTATATTCTAAAGCATAATATAATAAGATCAAAATTGAACAGAGCATTCTACTTACGTCATCGATGCATTGCATTAAAGTTTGACTGAACTGCAATTGTTATGTACGAAGGTCAAGTACTACTTAAAGTAGATATGCCCATTGAACTTGTAAAACCATAGTGTCCCATTTTTTGTTGCCCCAACTGTACCTTGTTGAATCAATTTTTACCTATTGATAATAAACGAATTATTAGTATTAATCAACAAAAAAAATTTTTTTTTATTAACCGTTTGTTAAAATATGAAAATATATGTATATTTTCTTTCAACCCCATAAATAAAATTTAAAATTGTTGCAACAAAAATTACAAAAAAGCGATATTGAGCACGGAAGAATCGTTTCAGTTCTTTCTTTGTATTATTGGTATTACAATGGCTATTGCGCTGCTGAATTACATTCTTTGATACCATCTCGGGCTACCTTTGCTAGGAATACTCGGTTCGCTCATTCACATCAGCAGTATGCAGTACAAATCTTCACTTGTCGTACCAAACGGGCGCAATACACATTCTTCTACACGGCTTCTAAACTCAGGAATTATCTCCCTATTTCCTGTTGGCGTCTCACTTATGATATGAAAATTTTTAAGTTAGCTGTTCATAGACATCTTTTGGCAATTCAAAATCCCTCTATCCACCCTCCTAAGTGTTGCTGAGTGCTTTAGAATTATAGGTCAAATTTAGCCTGTTCAGATCCACAATTATTAAAAAAAAAGTAATTGAAACTAGGTAGTTGAAAGTACGGCAGTACCCCTTTCTTACGTATTATGACGATATTTATTTTTTGTTGTGTTATTCGCATAGAAATATTAAGCATAGGTGGCCGCAAATAACTGTAACAAATGAAAAGTAGTAATCACTTCTCGATTGGTGGTTAAAGATTACCAAAACTATCGCAATACCATACTCTTACCACGTTTTTTTATATCATACGGAATGTGTATCGGGGGTATTCGCTATTCCCTGGTGACTTACACATGCTCTCATGTAGACACTTCTAAAGTACAGTTTATTTTTGTAAATCAACATCGGTTAACGGTATTTTGGGTTTTCGAGTTAGTTTTTTTGGGAACGATTTCAAGTACATTGCACCGACAGATTTGTATGGTTTTAACAAAGAGTAAAAAATAAGAGAGCACAGCCGGCATCAATCCTCTGATCTTTTGGTAGGCGTTTCTGTGACCTCGGGCATTTAATTTGGAGTCTGCGACGTTGCCCGATTTAACTTTATTTCAGAAACTGATAAGGATTTTATATGTGCATTATAATAATCGTTTTACCTGTAAATTAGAGTTAGGAAATTGGGTAAACCAAACCGCCACTTATGAGGCCCGTTTATTTATGATTGAATGGCGTTTTTAATTTTGTTTGCATATTTTTAGAAAACTAAGGCTAGCAAAATGTTCAATAACTAAAGTCTCTAATGTTATATAAAACTCTCTTCAAAGAAAATACTAGATGCCTTCAAATCTAGTGAAAAAATTAAACATTTCTCATGCTACTACAAAAAACGTACAGACAGAAAAACGAAGATTGTAAAATTAAAAAAAAAGTTAGTAAACTGCGTTATTTTAAGAGATATACCACTGCATTATGTTATTTCGTGTATTTAGTTTTAGCTATAGGTATTATGTTATATAAAACACTAAACTACACTAACAGTATAGACTAAGTATAATTATAATAACTTGCTCAAGAAATATAATCGCAATCACTACAATACTTCCTCAAACGTCGGTTATCGGAATGCAAAATGGCGGAGTACCGAACGTGACCGACGAGACACTATATAAAGCAAATTATTACAAAATATTGTGTATGATCAAGGTAAAAAGGAGTAAAAAATGGAATTTAAATCTAGGGTAACCTAGGTTCCTGTAAATTTATAAGTAGTACTGCGGCACCATGCGCCATCTTGGATTTTGACGTTACAAGACCGCCCATGTGGGAGATCATATTTTCCACCCCTAAGGTTTCTTTTCGGAGGCCTTTTTCAACCCCCAATTTTTTTTTACACACCCACGTGTGAGACCGTATTTTCCACCCCTATGGTTTCTTTTCGAAGGCCCTTTTCAACCCTAATTTTTTTACACACCCTCGTGTGAGACCGTATTTTCCACCCCTATGGTTTCTTTTCAGGCTCTTTTCAACCTAATTTTTTACACACCTCGTGTAACCATTTCCACCCCTATGGTTTCTTTTCAGAGGCCCTTTTCACCCCTGATTATTTTTGGTTGTGTTAAGAGCCTTTTTGACAGCAATTTTTTGTACATGTTCACGTGAGGGGCTGGGGTTGGTCTTGGTCTTGGTGGTTGATCTTGGACTTGGACTAGGTCTTGGTCTTGGCCTTTGGGGTTGGTCTTGGACTTGGACTAGGTCTTGGAGCTGGTCTTGGCCCTGGAGGTTGGTCTTGGACTCGGGCTAGGTGTTGGAAATTGCATAATTACCCTAATAAGATATTATTATTAAAATTATCGATCCTATTGTGTAAATGGTCATATGCTATTGGGTACGTTCGGATGATCTTTTACCTATACGAGAAATTTATTTATACATTGTATTTCTAATAAAGAGGTTCTTGTACGA
>JARFJB010000119.1:0-2500 GCA_036346205.1 Vesta saturnalis | reverse complement strand
GCAGAACCTTGTCTTTATGACGTGTTTTCCAGTAATTAATTTATCGTCACTTACACTTTAGTGACGTGAGTACCTTTTTGATTAATTGTCTATGGTATTCAGATGAAAATATAGTAGTAGTATTAAGACGAAAATTATAAAATCAGTTTTCACCTGTTCAAGTAATTAATTAATCGTCTCTTAACGTTTACCTTCTTCTAACAGTTTGTCAGTTGATCGTCTACGAGAATAAGACTGATATGTTGCAATAAATGTAGGTACACATGCAATGTCAGTATTACTTCTTTTCGAGCTATTAATGAATCATCCAATACGCTTTAACAGCGAATGCTGCTATACTCGCGCTTTTTAGATAATGTTGCCACTCATTTGGTAAAATAACAATAATTCTAACACATTTATTATATACGATGATATTCATGTTATTGAAATTACGTAGAGCGTAAGGACACCGTTAATTAATTAATATGGAAAATCTACATGAAAATTAGGCACGTCTGCCTTTGACCTCATGGGCTCATTAAAGAGGATTTTCTAATAATTATTGATGTTCATGCAGCTGTTGATGCAGTTCATCAGAGCTTTGTTATTATTTTATTACGTAGATGGATTGTTGTAAAAAAATCTGGAAATGTAAAAAGAAGCAGAACTGGAAATCAAGCTATTGAATCAAAGCAGTACTCATGAAGAAATTTAGATACTATCAAGTATCATAAAATTAAAAAAAGCATAAAATAGGTAACTAAGTTAAATTGAAATTTCTATTTTAATAATAAACATTATTAAATAAACAATTCCTTGACCTTGCATGTATAATTTTATTTAAATTAAATTTTCATTAAACCCACATTTTCCATTGTGAAATATGATAATCATAACTTTGGGATATGCTTCACAAAAGCATACTGAGTGTTAATTTTATTAGTGCTTAAAAGGAATGATTTAGGAAACTAAAAAACAATTCAGAACAAAGTAAAATTAAGTTTTTTTTAACAATAATTTTGAACATTGTTATTCTACAGTAGGTAGCTGACCTATCTGGATTATGCATTTTTGATTATATTCCGTTTAACATAAATTTCTGTTTTATTTACTTTACGTATGCTGAATAATTCAATATTTTAGGATTAATTTATAAAAGAGAAGATAGAGATGAATACTAATTAATTCCTCACAAACCTGAAATAATATATTGTTAATCGTATTAACTTAATTCCGTTTAAGTTAATCTTTTCACCTATTACCGATTAAACAAACGGACATGTACCTTTTTCTTAGATGATTAAACAATGTTACATTCATAAAAATAGCAAAAGAAAATATCAGGTATTAATGTAATAAATACAAATCAAATGCACAATGAGCAATTAAGGCGCGCCTTGTTCCCTAGGAATATGAATAATTTTTTACAGTTGAACGGGCAATTTGCTCGTTTCCTTGTACGTATAATCATTATAGATTATCATACGTAATCACTACTTAATAAAGACACAAAAATAATCGTATTGACACGAAAGGTGAAGGTAACTCTCAAGGCCCACGGAAGTCATTCACTCTTTGTTTATATTTATGTATCGATGACCTATGAAGTTGTAAGAGCTAATTTGCTGATTTGAATTAAAATTGTACATTAGTACAAAATTAAACACATTATTCATTTTACTTAATGAGGAGATTCCAATATCCGTTGGTTTCAACTAATTTACATTTCCCGATTTAATACATTAAACATACATTAAATAGTCATAAAACTTTATTTTCAACATGGAATCTATTTTTTAACTAATAGTTTTATCTTTAAAAAACTAGTTACTACTGCTACAGGTAACTTCCAAACTGCAGAGACAATAAATATATCCCTTTCACATTCTCAAAAAAATTGTAAAATGCTAATTGACATTCAAGCATTATTTTACTTAGATTCGTTGAAAATTCGGTTAAAAAACGCTTCACATATTCTTTATGTGACGTTTTCTAAAATTGATTGTAATCGAATTGTACTGTATATAGCTCAATTTAAATACTATTCATTAAATCACGTCATCAGTGACAAACATTGTACTGAAGTAGAACTATAATATTTTGAAAGTAAAATTAGAAATTAATCGTAACTTAAAATCACAAGATATGTTACAATTTGCAATTCGTTATACTTTCATTTGGAAATATTTTTTCTAAACGTCCATATTCTTTTGATTTAATTAGAACTTAAAAGAATTTGTTAGAGATCCTGTATACTGCGAATAGTTGCTGATCATTTTTAATCTATGCAAGATAAAATTATAGATATCTGCATGTTATAGTTATTATATTACCTTAGAAGTTTTAGTAAGTCTGTTGGGCAGATCACAGAGAAAGTAGTAGATATGGGTATAACTTATAAATTTTACATAAATTATTGAAATATAGAAAGAGAAAAAAACATTTTTTGTATGAATTCTTAGAAAAAGTTTTGAAAGTTATTTAATATTTAATTATTTCATAATGCTCGAATTATTAA
>JARFJB010000118.1:227500-239084 GCA_036346205.1 Vesta saturnalis | reverse complement strand
TCTGTGTCTGTTTCTGAGCCTGTGTCTGTGTCTGTGTCTGTGTCTGTGTCTGTGTCTGTGTCTGTGTCTGTGTCTGTGTCTGTGTCTGTGTCTGTGTCTGTGTCTGTGTCTGTGTCTGTGTCTGAGCCTGTGTCTGTGTCTGTGTCTGTGTCTGTGTCTGTGTCTGTGTCTGTGTCTGTGTCTGTGTCTGTGTCTGTGTCTGTGTCTGTGTCTGTCTGTGTCTGTGTCTGTGTCTGTGTCTGTGTCTGCGTCTGCGTCTGTGTCTGTGTCTGTGTCTGTGTTTGTGTCTGTGTCTGTATCTGAGTCTGTGGCTGTGTCTGTGTCTGTGACTGTGTCTGTGTCTGTGTCTGTATCTGTATCTGTATCTGTGTCTGTGTCAGTGTCTGTGTCTGTCTCTGTGTCTGTGTCTGTGTCTGTGTCTATGTTTGTATCTGTGTCTGTGCCTGAGTCTGTATCTGTGCCTGTATCTGTGCCTCTGTCTGTGTTTGTATCTGTGCCTATGTTTGTGTCTGTGCCTGTGTCTGTATCTGTGTCCGTGTCTGTGTCTGTGTCTGTGCCTGTGTCTGTGTCTGTGTCTGTGTCTGTGTCTGTGTCTGCGTCTGTGTCTGTGTCTGTGTCCGTTTCTAAGTCTGTGTCTGTGTCTGTGTCTGTGTCTGTGTCTGTGTCTGTGTCTGTGTCTGTGTCTGTGTCTGTGTCTGTGTTTATGTCTGTGTCTGTGTCTGTGTCTGCGTCTGTGTCTGTGATGTGTCTGTGTCTGTGTCTGTGTCTGTGTCTGTGTCTGTATCTGTGTCTGTGTCTGTGTCTGTGTCTGTGTCTGTGTCTGTTTCTGTGCCTGTGTATGTCTCTCTGTCTCCGTCTGTATCTGTGTCTGTGTCTGTGCCTGTGTCTGTGTCTGTGTCTGCGTCTGTGTCTGTGTCTGTCTCTGTGTCTGCGTCTGTATCTGTGCCTGTGTCAGTGTCTGTGCCTGTGCCTGTGTCTGTGTTTGTGTCTGTGTCTGTGTCTGTGTCTGTGTCTGTGTCTGTGTCTGTGTCTGTCTGTGTCTGTGTCTGTGCCTGCATCTGTGTCTGTGATTGTGTCTGTGTGTGAGTCAGTGTCGGTGTCTGTGTCTGTGCCTGTGTCTGTGTCTGTGTCTGTGTCTGTGTCTGTGTCTGTGTCTGTGTCTGTGTCTGTGTCTGTGTCTGTGTCTGTGTCTGTGTCTGTGTCTGTGTCTGTGTCTGTGTCTGTGTCTGTGCCTGTGCCTGTGTCTGTACCTGTGTCTGTGTCAGTGTCTGTGTCTGTGTCTGTTTCTGTGTCTGTGTCTGTGTCTGTGTCTGTGTCTGTGTATGTGTCTGTGTCTATGTCCGTGTCTGTGTCTGTGTCTGTCTGTGTATGTGTCAGTGTCTGTGCCTGTGTCAGTGTCTGCGTCTGTGTCTGTGTCTGTCTCTCTCTCTCCGTCTGTATCTGTGCCTCCGTCAGTGTCTATGTCTGTGTCTATGTCTACGTCTGTGTCTGTGTCTGTGTATGTGTCGGTGTCTGTGTCTGTGTACGTATCTGTGTCTGTGTCTGCGTCTGTGTCTGTGTCTGTCTCTCTGTCTCCGTCTGTATCTGTGCCTCCGTCAGTGAATGTGTCTGTCTCTATGTCTGCGTTTGTGTCTGTGTCTGTGTCTGTGTCTGTGACTGTGTCTGTGTCTGTGTCTGTGTCAGTGTCTGAGTCTGTATGTGTGTCTGTGTATGTATCTGTGTCTGTGTTTGTGTCTGTTTTTGTGTCTGTGTCTGTGCCTGTGCCTGTGTCTGTGTCTGTACCTGTGTCTGTGTCTGTGTTGTGTCTGTGCTATGCCTGTGCCTGTGCCTGTCTGTCTGTGCCTCTGTGTCTGTGTCTGTGTCTGCGTCTGTATCTGTGTCAATGTCTGTGTCTGCGTCTGTGTCTGTGTCTGTGGCTGTGTCTGTTTCTAAGTCTGTGTCTGTGTCTGTGTCTGTGTCTGTGTCTGTGTCTGTGTCTGTGTCTGTGTCTGTGTCTGTCTGTGTCTGTGTTTGTGTCTGTGTCTGTGCCTGTGCCTGTGTCTGTGTCTGTGATGTGTCTGTGTCTGTGTCTGTGTCTGTGTCTGTGTCTGTGTCTGTGTATGTCTCTCTGTCTCCGTCTGTATCTGTGTCTGTGTCTGTGCCTGTGTCTGAGTCTGTGTCTGCATCTGTGTCTGTGTCTGTCTCTCTGTCTGCGTCTGTATCTGTGCCTGTGTCTGTGCCTGTGTCTGTGTTTGTGTCTGTGTCTATGTCTGTGTTTGTGTCTGTGTCTGTGTCTGTGTCTGTGTCTGTGTCTGTGTCTGTGTCTGTGTCTGTGTCTGTGTCTGTGTCTGTCTGTGTCTGTGTCTGTGCCTGTATCTGTGTCTGTGATTGTGTCTGTGTGTGAGTCTGTGTCGGTGTCTGTGTCTGTGCCTGTGTCTGTGTCTGTGTCTGTGTCTGTGTCTGTGTCTGTGTCTGTGTCTGTGTCTGTGTCTGTGTCTGTGTCTGTGTCTGTGTCTGTGTCTGTGTCTGTGCCTGTGTCTGTGTCTGTGTCTGTGTCAGTGTCTGTGTCTGTGTCTGTTTCTGTGTCTGTGTCTGTGTCTGTGTCTGTGTCTGTGTCTGTGTCTGTGTCTGTGTCTGTGTCTGTGTCTGTGTTTGTGTCTGTGCCTGTGTCTGTGTCTGTGTCTGTGTCAGTGTCTGTGTCTGTTTCTGTGTCTGTGTCTGTGTCTGTGTCTGTGTCTGTGTATGTGTCTGTGTCTATGTCCGTGTCTGTGTCTGTGTCTATGTTTGTGTATGTGTCAGTGTCTGTGTCTGTGTCTGTGTCTGTGTCTGTGTCTGTGTATGTCTCTCTGTCTCCGTCTGTATCTGTGTCTGTGTCTGTGTCTGTGTCTGTGTCTGTGTCTGTGTCTGTGTTTGTGTCTGTGCCTGTGTCTGTGTCTGTGTCTGTGTTTGTGTCTGTGTCTGTGTCTGTGCCTGTGTCTGTGCCTGTGTCTGTGTCAGTGTCTGTGTCTGTGTCTGTTTCTGTGTCTGTGTCTGTGTCTGTGTCTGTGTCTGTGTATGTGTCTGTGTCTATGTCCGTGTCTGTGTCTGTGTCTATGTCTGTGTATGTGTCAGTGTCTGTGCCTGTGTCAGTGTCTGCGTCTGTGTCTGTGTCTGTCTCTCTGTCTCCGTCTGTATCTGTGCCTCCGTCAGTGTCTATGTCTGTGTCTATGTCTACGTCTGTGTCTGTGTCTGTGTATGTGTCGGTGTCTGTGTCTGTGTCTGTGTACGTATCTGTGTCTGTGTCTGCGTCTGTGTCTGTGTCTGTCTCTCTGTCTCCGTCTGTATCTGTGCCTCCGTCAGTGTATGTGTCTGTCTCTATGTCTGCGTTTGTGACTGTGTCTGTGTCTGTGTCTGTGACTGTGTCTGTGTCTGTGTCTGTGTCAGTGTCTGTGTCTGTATGTGTGTCTGTGTATGTATCTGTGTCTGTGTTTGTGTCTGTTTTTGTGTCTGTGTCTGTGCCTGTGCCTGTGTCTGTGTCTGTACCTGTGTCTGTGTCTGTGTCTGTGTCTGTGTCTATGCCTGTGCCTGTGCCTGTGTCTGCTCCTGTGCCTACGCCTGTGTCTGTGTCTATGTCTGCGTCTGTATCTGTGTCAGTGTCTGTGTCTGCGTCTGTGTCTGTGTCTGTCTCTCTATCTCCGTCTGTATCTGTGCCTGTGTCAGTGTCTGCGTCTGTGTCTGTGTCTGTGGCTGTGTCTGTGTCTGTGTCTGTGTTTGTGTCTGTGTCTGTGTCTGTGTCTGTGTATGTGTCTGTGTCTGTGTCTGTGTCTGTGTCTGTGTCTGTGTCTGTGACTGTGTCTGTGTCTGTGTCTGTGTCTGTGTCTGTGTCTGTGTCTGTGTCTGTGTCTGTGTCTGTGTCTGTGTCTGTGTCTGTGTCTGTGTCTGTGTCTGTGTCTGTGTCTGTGTCTGTGTCTGTGTCTGTGTCTGTGTCTGTGTCTGTGTCTGTGTCTGTGTCTGTGTCTGTGTCTGTGTCTGTGTCAGTGTCTGTGTCTGCGTCTGTGTCTGTGTCTGTCTCTCTATCTCCGTCTTTATCTGTGCCTGTGTCAGTGTCTGTGTCTTTGTCTGTGTCTGTGTCTGTGTCTGTGTCTGTGTCTGTGTCTGTGTCTGTGCCTGTGTCTGTGTCTGTGCCTGTGTCTGTGTCTGTGTCTGTGTCGTGCTGTGTCTGTGTCTTTTCTGTGTCTGTGTCTGTGTCTGTCTGTGTCTGTGTCTGTTCTGTGTCTGCTGTGTCTGTGTCTGTGTTTGTGTCTGTGCCTGTGTCTGTGTCTGTGTCTGTGTCGTGTCTGTGTCTGTTTCTGTGTCTGTCTGTCTGTGTCTGTGTCTGTGTTGTGTCTGTGTCTTGTCCTGTCTGTCTGTGTCTGTTTGTGTATGTCGTCGTGTCTGTGTCTGTGTCTGTGTCTGTTCTGTGTATGCTCTGTCTCCGTCTGTATCTGTGTCTGTGTCTGTGTCTGTGTCTGTGTCTGTGTCTGTGTTGTGTTGTGCTGTGTCGTGTCTGTGTCTGTGTTTGTGTCTGTGTCTGTGTCTGTGCCTGTGTCTGTGCCTGTGTCTCGTGTCGTGTCTGTGTCTGTTTCTGTTCTGTGTCTGTGTCTGTGTCTGTGTCTGTGTATGTGTCTGTGTCTATGTCCGTGTCTGTGTCTGTGTCTGTCTGTGTATGTGTCAGTGTCTGTGCCTGTGCAGTGTCTGCGTCGTGTCTGTGTCTCTCTGTCTCCGTCTGTATCTGTGTCCGCGTGTCTGTGTCTTGTCTGTTGTCTGTGTCTGTGTTGTGTCGTGTCTGTGTCTGTGTCTGTGTACGTATCTGTGTCTGTGTCTGCGTCTGTGTCTGTGTCTCTGTCTCCGTCTGTACTGTGCCTCCGTCAGTGTATGTCTGTCTCTATGTCTGCGTTTCTGTCTGTGTCTGTTCTGTGCTGTGTCTGTGTCTGTGTCTGTGTCAGTGTCTGTGTCTGTGTGTCTGTGTTGTATCTGTGTCTGTGTTTGTTCTGTTTTGTCTGTGTCTGTGCCTGTGCCTGTGTCTGTCTGTACCTGTGTCTGTGTCTGTGTCTGTGTCTGTGTCTTGCTGTCTGTGCCTGTGTCTCCTGTGCCTACGCCTGTGTCTGTGTCTATGTCTGCGTCTGTATCTGTGTCAGTGTCTGTGTCTGCGTGTGTCTGTGTCTGTCTCTCTATCTCCGTCTGTATCTGTGCCTGTGTCAGTGTCTGCGTCTGTGTCTGTGTCTGTGCTGTGTCTGTGTCTGTGTCTGTGTTGTGTCTGTGTCTGTGTCTGTGTCTGTGTTGTGTCTGTGTCTGTGTCTGTGTCGTCTGTGTCTGTGCTGTGTCTGTGTCTGTGTCTGTGTCGTCTATGTCTGTGTCTGTGTCTGCGTCTGTGTCTGTGTCTGTGTCTGTGTCTGTGTCTGTGTCTGTGTCTGTGTCTGTGTCTGTGTCTGTGTCTGTGTCTGTGTCTGTGTCTGTGACTCTGTCTGTGTCTGTGTCTGTGTCTGTGTCTGTGTCTGTGTCTGTGTCTGTGTCTGTTTTGTGTCTGTGTCTGTGTCTGCGTCTGCGTCTATGTCTGTGTCTGTGTCTGTGTCTGTGTCTGTGTCTGTGTCTGTGTCTGTGTCTGTGTCTGTGTCTGTGTCTTAGTCTGTGCCTGTGTCTGTGTCTGTGTCTGTGTCTGTGTCTGTGTCTGTGCCTGTATCAGTGTCTGTGATTGTGTCTGTGTGTGAGACTGTGTCGGTGTCTGTGTCTGTGCCTGTGTCTGTGTCTGTGTCTGTGTCTGTGTCTGTGTCTGTCTCTATGTCTGCGTTTGTGTCTGTGTCTGTGACTGTGTCTGTGTCTGTGTCTGTATCTGTGTCTGTGTCAGTGTCTGTGTCTGTATGTGTGTCTGTGTATGTATCTGTGTCTGTGTTTGTGTCTGTTTTTGTGTCTGTGTCTGTGTATGTGCCTGTGCCTGTGTCTGTGTCTGTACCTGTGTCTGTGTCTGTGTCTGTGTATGTGTCTATGTCTGTGCCTGTGCCTGTGTCTGCTCCTGTGCCTACGCCTGTGTCTCTGTCTGTGTCTGCGTCTGTATCTGTGTCAGTGTCTGTGTCTGCGTCTGTGTCTGTGTCTGTCTCTCTATCTCCGTCTGTATCTGTGCCTGTGTCAGTGTCTGCGTCTTTGTCTGTGTCTGTGGCTGTGTCTGTTTCTAAGTCTGTGTCTGTGTCTGTGTCTGTGTCTGTGTTTGTGTCTGTGTCTGTGTCTGTGTCTGTGTTTGTGTCTGTGTCTGTGTCTGTGTCTGCGTCTGTGTCTGTGATGTGTCTGTGTCTGTGTCTGTGTCTGTGTCTGTGTCTGTGTCTGTGTCTGTATCTGTGTCTGTGTCTGTGTCTGTGTCTGTGCCTGTGTTGTCTCTGTCTCCGTCTGTATCTGTGTCTGTGTCTGTGCCTGTGTCGGTGTCCGTGTCTGCGTCTGTGTCTGTGTCTGTCTCTTTCTCGTCTGTATCTGTGCCTGTGTCAGTGTCTGTGCTCTGTGTCTGTGTCTGTGTCTGTGTCTGTGTCTGTTCTTTCCGTGTCTGTGTCTGGCGTCTGTGTCTGTGTCTGGTCTGTCTGTGTCTGTGTCTCTGTGTCTGTGTCTGTGTCTGTCTGTGTCTGTTCGTCTGGTCTGTGTCTGTGTCTGTGTCGTGTCTGTGTCTGTGTCTGTGTCTGTGTCTGTGTCTGTGTCTGTGTCTGTGTCTGTGTCGTGTCTGTGTCTGTGACTCTGTCTGTCTGTCTGTGTCTGTGTCTTGTGTCTGGTCTGTGTGTCTGTTTGTGTCTGTCTGTGTCTGCGTCTGCGTCTTGCGTCTGTGTCTGTGTCTGTGTCTGTGTTCTGTGTCTGTGTCTGTGTCTGTTCTGTGTCTGTGTCTGTGTCTGTGCCTGTGTCTGTGTCTGTCTGTGTCTGTCTGTCTGTGTCTGTGCCTGTATCGTGTCTGTGATTGTCTGTGTGTAGCTGTCTGTCTGTGTCTGTCCTGTGTCTGTGTCTGTCTGTGTCTGTGTCTGTGTCTGTCTCTTGTCTGGTTTGTGTCTGTGTCTGTGCTGTGTCTGTGTCTGTCTGTTCTGTGTCTGTGTCGTGTCTGTGTCTGTGTGTGTCTGTGTTGTTCTGTGTCTGTGTTTGTGTCTGTTTTGTCTGTGTCTGTGTTGTGCCTGTGCCTGTGTCTGTGTCTGTCTGTGTCTGTGTCTGTGTCTGTGTTGTGTCTGTCTGTGCGCTGTGTCTGTCTGTGCTCTGTGTCTTGTCTGTGTCTGGTCTGTTCTGTGTCAGTGTCTGTGTCTGGTCTGTGTCTTGTTGTCTCTATCTCTCGTCTGTTCTGTGCCTGTGTCGTGTCTGGTCTTTTGTCTGTGTCTGTGCTGTGTCTGTTTCTGTGTGTCTGTGTCTGTGTCTGTGTCTGTGTCTGTGTTTGTGTCTGTGTCTTGTCTGTGTCTGTGTTTGTGTCTGTGTCTGTGTCTGTGTCTGCGTCTGTGTCTGTGCCTGTGTCTGCGTCTGTGTCTGTGTCTGTGTCTGTGTCTGTGTCTGTGCCTGTGTCTGTGTCTGTGACTCTGTCTGTGTCTGTGTCTGTGTCTGTGTCTGTGTCTGTGTCTGTGTCTGTGTCTGTTATTGTGTCTGTGTCTGTGTCTGTGTCTGCGTCTGCGTCTATGTCTGTGTCTGTGTCTGTGTTTGTGTCTGCGTCTGTGACTGTGTCTGTGTCTGTGTCTGTGTCTGTGTCTGTGTCTGTATCTGTATCTGTGTCTACGTTTGTGTCAGTGTCTGTGTCTGTGCCTGTGCCTGTACCTCAGTCTGTACCTGTGCCTGTATCTGTGCCTCTGTCTCTGTTTGTATCTGTTCCTATGTTTGTGTCTGTGTCTGTGCCTGTGTCTGTGTCTGTGTCTGTGTCTGTGTCTGTGTCTGTGTCTGTGTCTGAGTCTGTGTCTGTGTCTGTGTCTGTGTCTGTGTCCGTGTCTGTGTCTGTGTCTGTGTCTGTGTCTGTGTCTGTCTGTGTCTGTGTCTGTGTCTGTTTCTGTGTGTGTCTGTGTCCGTGTCCGTCTCCGTGTCCGTGTGCGTGTCCGTGTCCGTGCCCTTGCCCGTGCCTATGTCTGTTTCTGTGTCTTTGTCTGTGTCTGTGTCTGTGTCTGTGTCTGTGTCTGTGTCTGTGTCTGTGTCTGTGTCTGTGTCTGTGTCTGTGTCTGTGTCTGTGTCTGTGTCTGTGTCTGTGTCTGTGTCTGTGTCTATGCCTGTGTCTGTGTCTGTGTCTATGTCTGTGCCTGTGTCTGTGTCTGTGTCTGCGTCTGCGTCTCTGTCTGTGTCTGTGTCTGTGTCTGTGTCTGTGTCTGTGCCTGTGTCTTAGTCTGTGCCTGTGTCTGTGTCTGTGTCTGTGTCTGTCTGTGTCTGTGTCTGTGCCTGTATCTGTGTCTGTGATTGTGTCTGTGTGTGAGTCTGTGTCGGTGTCTGTGTCTGTGCCTGTGTCTGTGTCTGTGTCTGTGTCTGTGTCTGTGTCTGTGTCTGTGTCTGTGCCTGTGCCTGTGTCTGTGTCTGTGTCTGTGTCTGTGTCTGCGTCTGTGTCTGTGTCTGTGCCTGTGCCTGTGTCTGTGTCTGTGTCTGTGTCAGTGTCTTTGTCTGTGTCTGTTTCTGTGTCTGTGTCTGTGTCTGTGTCTGTGTCTGTGTATGTGTCTGTGTCTATGTCCGTGTCTGTGTCTGTGTCTATGTCTGTGTATGTGTCGTGTCTGTGTCCTGTCAGTTCTGCGTCTGTGTCTGTGTCTGTCTCTGTCTCCGTCTGATCTGTGTCCGTCAGTGTCTATGTCTGTGTCTATGTCTACGTCTGTGTCTGTTCTGTGTCTGTGTCGTATCTGTGTCTGTGTCTGTGTACGTTCTGTGTCTGTGTCTCCGCGTCTGTGTCTGTGTCTGTCTCTTGTCTCCGTCTGTATCTGTGCCTCCGTCGTGTATGTGTCTGTCTCTATGTCTGCGTTTGTGTCTGTGTCTGTGACTGTGTCTGTGTCTGTGTCTGTGTCTGTGTCAGTGTCTGTGTCTGTATGTGTGTCTGTGTATGTATCTGTGTCTGTGTTTGTGTCTGTTTTGTGTCTGTGTCTGTGTCTGTGCCTGTGCCTGTGTCTGTGTCTGTCTCTGTGTCTGTGTCTGTGTCTGTGTCTGTGTCTGTGTCTGTGCCTGTGCCTGTGTCTGTCCGTCTGCCCTGTCTGTGTCTGTGTCTGCGTCTGTATCTGTGTCAGTGTCTGTGGCTGCGTCTGTGTCTGTCTCTATCTCCGTCTGTATCTGTGTCTGTGTCTGTCTGCGTCTTTGTCCGTGTCTGTGGCTGTGTCTGTGTCTAGTCTGTGCCTGTTGTCTGTGCCTGTGTCTGTGTCTGTGTCTGTGTCTGTGTCTGTGTCTGTGCTGTTCTGTGTCTGTGTTGTGTCTGTGTGTGTCTGTGTCGGTGTCTGTGTCTGTGCCTGTGTCTGTGTCTGTGTCTGTGTCTGTGTCTGTGTCTGTGTCTGTGCTGTGCCTGTGTCTGTGTCTGTGTCTGTGTCTGTGTCTGCGTCTGTGTCTGTGTCTGTGCCTGTGCCTGTGTCTGTGTCTGTGTCTGTGTCAGTGTCTTTGTCGTGTCTGTTTCTGTGTCTGTGTCTGTGTCTGTGTCTGTGTCTGTGTCTGTGTCTGTGTCCGTGTCTGTGTCTGTGTCTTGTCTGTGTATGTGTCAGTGTCTGTGCCTGTGTCAGTGTCTGCGTCTGTGTCTGTGTCTGTCTCTGTCTCCGTCTGAATCTGTGCTCCGTCAGTCTATGTCTGTGTCTGTTCTACGTCTGTCTGTCTGTGTCTGTGTGTATCTGTGTCTGTGTCTGTGTACGTATCTGTGTCTGTGTCCGCGTCTGTGTCTGTGTCTGTCTCTCTGTCTCCGTCTGTATCTGTGCCTCCGTCAGTGTATGTGTCTGTCTCTATGTCTGCGTTTGTGTCTGTGTCTGTGACTGTGTCTGTGTCTGTGTCTGTGTCTGTGTCAGTGTCTGTGTCTGTATGTGTGTCTGTGTATGTATCTGTGTCTGTGTTTGTGTCTGTTTTTGTGTCTGTGTCTGTGTCTGTGCCTGTGCCTGTGCCTGTGTCTGTGTCTGTACCTGTGTCTGTGTCTGTGTCTGTGTATGTGTCTATGTCTGTGCCTGTGCCTGTGTCTGCTCCTGTGCCTACGCCCGTGTCTGTGTCTGTGTCTGCGTCTGTATCTGTGTCAGTGTCTGTGGCTGCGTCTGTGTCTGTCTCTCTATCTCCGTCTGTATCTGTGCCTGTGTCAGTGTCTGCGTCTTTGTCCGTGTCTGTGGCTGTGTCTGTTTCTAAGTCTGTGTCTGTGTCTGTGTCTGTGTCTGTGTCTGTGTCTGTGTTTGTGTCTGTGTCTGTGTCTGTGTCTGTGTTTGTGTATGTGTCTGTGTCTGTCTGAGTCTGCGTCTGTGCCTGTGATGTGTCTGTGTCTGTGTCTGTGTCTGTGTCTGTGTCTGTGTCTGTGTCTGTATCTGTGTCTGTGTCTGTGTCTGTGTCTGTGTCTGTGCCTGTGTATGTCTCTCTGTCTCCGTCTGTATCTGTGTCTGTGTCTGTGCCTGTGTCGGTGTCTGTGTCTGCGTCTGTGTCTGTGTCTGTCTCTCTGTCTGCGTCTGTATCTGTGCCTGTGTCAGTGTCTGTGCCTGTGTCTGTGTTTGTGTCTGTGTCTGTGTCTGTCTCTCTATCACCGTCAGTGTCTGTGTCTGCGTCTGTGTCTGTGTCTGTCTCTCTATCACCGTCTTTATCTGTGCCTGTGTCAGTGTCGGTGTCTTTGTCTGTGTCTGTGTCTGTGTCTGTGTCTGTGTCTGTGTCTGTGTCTGTGTCTGTGTCTGTGTCTGTGTATGTGTCTGTGTCTGTGCCTGTGTCTGTGTCTGTGTCTGTGTCTGTGTCTGTGTCTGTGTCTGTGCCTGTGTCTGTGTCTTTGTCTGTGTCTGTGTCTGTCTGTGTCTGTGTCTGTTCCTGTGTCTGCGTCTGTGTCTGTGTCTGTGTCTGTGTCTGTGTCTGTGTCTGTGTCTGTGCCTGTGTCTGTGTCTGTGACTCTGTGTCTGTGTCTGTGTCTGTGTCTGTGTCTGTGTCTGTGTCTGTGTCTGTTATTGTGTCTGTGTCTGTGTCTGCGTCTGCGTCTATGTCTGTGTCTGTGTCTGTGTTTGTGTCTGCGTCTGTGACTGTGTCTGTGTCTGTGTCTGTGTCTGTGTCTGTGTCTGTATCTGTATCTGTGTCTACGTTTGTGTCTGTGTCTGTGTCTGTGCCTGTGCCTGTGCCTCAGTCTGTATCTGTGCCTGTATCTGTGCCTCTGTCTCTGTTTGTATCTGTTCCTATGTTTGTGTCTGTGTCTGTGTCTGTGTCTGTGTCTGTGTCTGTGTCTGTGTCTGTGTCTGTGTCTGTGTCTGTGTCTGTGTCTGTGTCTGTGTCTGTGTCTGTGTCTGTGTCTGTGTCTGTGTCTGTGTATGTGTCTGTGTCTGTGTCTGTCTGTGTCTGTGTCTGTGTCTGTTTCTGTGTGTGTCTGTGTCCGTGTCCGTGTCCGTGTCCGTGTGCGTGTCCGTGTCCTTGCCCGTGCCTATGTCTGTTTCTGTGTCTTTGTCTGTGTCTGTGTCTGTGTCTGTGTCTGTGTCTGTGTCTG
>JARFJB010000118.1:110000-222500 GCA_036346205.1 Vesta saturnalis | reverse complement strand
GCGGGTGTACTGGTGTTCGTGTGTGTATGTGCGTTTGTGTGCGTGCGTGTGCGCGTACGTGCTTGCGTGTGTCCGTGCATACGTGCGTTGGTGTGTGTGTGCGTGTGTATGTGGTTTAAAAATCATGTACCATATATTATAGTTACCTGTTAAAATGTCAATACTGTGACTTTTAAAATTTAAAATAAATTCCTGTAAGTTCTTTACTGCAATTATTTTATGTTTAAGTTTACCTACTTTCTACCCGGTGTTACCTAAAGATATCGTGAGAGAGTTAATGCTTTTCACTGCTTGTGGGTTATAGATAGAATTCAACCACCCCAGGGCAATGTTTGTGTTGTTCGTCGAGTGAAGTAGCATTTTCATTTCCATCCAAGAAGTAGTTTTTATATTAGTGCTTTCCTAGTTTTAGGAGTAATTTTACCTTTTAAGCGGATTGATGTAAATGTGCAGTGAATGGTATTTTATGTTTGAGAAAATCTGCGCCAGATTGCTATCATCCACTCCATTGTACCCACATCCAGTTCAAATATGGACAATAAATAGCTGTAAATAAAGTTACTGCAATATATTTTCTGTAAATAAATGTCAAAGACCTTTATGTAAATAAGTTAATGATTGCGTTACAAAACCTAGGTGAAGTAGTTAGTTAAAAAGGACGCCTGGATTAGATTTAAACATTTCGCTGTTTATTTGCGACTGTACAATTAAAAGTTAGTTTGCCGGAGGGGACAGTTTAGTTCGCTGCCGGGTTTCGTTAAGAAAAAGTAATTCAAAATTCGACTGATATTTCCGATCAATTTAACGAAGCGTCAATTTTACGAGAACTACCTCTTGTTGTACGCTGGGCAAGGAAAGGTTAGACTGACAATCTGTGCAAATTTAAGATAATTACTTTTCTGTGTTTTTGCAATTTTATTAAACATTGTAAACTTTATCTGAAAACGCAGATGAACGCGCTTTCTTTTGTTATTTAGTACTGTATAGATGCCCTGCAGCCTAACATATCAATTACCAAAGCGCGTGCATCCTGCTCTTATGATCTTAAGATATACTGTGTTATTACGACATATTTTACGTTGTAAGATTTGCCAAATTTATGTTTTCTATGTGTTCAGTATAATGAGAAAAAAGATAACTAAAATTAAGATTTAAGAATATTTGATTCTGGGAATTCAGAACTTGCTAAATTCAACTCAATAACAATAACGTTTTTTATGGAACTTTTACGTAAAAACATTGTCCATTACTTTACTTCGGAAGCGAACGCTTTTTTCAAATATTTGTGTATTTTACTGAGTGATATTTATTTTTTTTATTATTACAATATATAGTGCTAATGAACCTTAAGTTTATTATTTCATTGTTGTACGTACATGACATGTGATTTTTGCCCTATCTCAAAGTTTTTCATTATTTACGGTTCACATAAATTACTAGACAATAATAGCTTTTATTACGTTCTTGTTGCTAACCATTTCAATGATAATTTTTTGAAGTAGATGGCCTTGCAGTGACGACGATTTAATTATTGCTGTTTTTGATTTTGAGGAAAATTTTTAATGATCATCGTTTACCTATGACCTATGACCTATGTTACTTTATACACCCTATGCGCAAAGCCCCATTACACCCCCACCTCCAACCTCTGAGCTATTCGAATTCACCCCCTTACTTACTGCACCTGCTTCTACTGCCGTTTCTACACGTAAGATTCAATTTGAGACACTTAATGATTATTTTGTTATATTAAGAGAGCATGCAACATCGCAAGACGCCATAATGATATCTAGAGCAGGACCTTAACGTTCGGGTAGTCGCGGGTGCTGGGTAACAAAAATGTCGCGGGTGTATCTGACAGATACATAACTTTAATTATTAAAATACCATTCCAATTTTTGAAATGGTTAATTTTGTGGGCTAGTGGATGATAGAGAACAATGATTGAATACATTAATGCATGTATTTACCTTTAAAAAAAACTACATAAATCAATAACTCTTGAAATATTTGAAAAATCAAATAATGTGCTCATATTGGCGTATGTTGTGAGTTGTGAACCAATAATCCACATATCCTTAATCTGCTAGTATACTTGTATTGATAGGCACTCCACAATCGTCTAGTCAAACGACAGGAGAGTGTTGGAGGCAGAGACTTGTTCGACAGGAGGAACATTGAATTTTGTTAACCTGGTGCGTTTTTCCCGCTGGCATGGCACACAACGTTTACGTTTTTGCTCAATGTTTTGATCATTTGGTTGCAGCACTTCTTTTTCTTCTTGACCGACTACTTCTTTGAGTCTGGTTGATATTTCACGAGGTAGACCAGTGTTGGAGGTACTACATTTTTGGAGGTGGCGTTTGATTAATTCGTTACTGCAGAAAATTCCGCCGACTTTTTGTTTCATTTCCGTTCGCCATATGAATAACTTGGGAGTTTATTCCTCCTACATTGAGCATAGAAAAAAATACAACCATCGGCCAACGTCTTGTATTTCGGGTAACATTGTAGCAGGAACATAATCTATCTACAACGTCGACGCCTCCTTTAGTTTCGTTATAGAAGGTGATTATCTCGGGTTTCATATGATCTCCGGTAGTATCGCCAATTTTACCTTCAAAGTGTAAACTGGAAATTGGAACATGTTTGTTTTGCTTTTGGGACGTAGGATACTAGTGTCCCTTCTTTTCTGAAACCAAACATACTTGATTTTACAGGACGTTTTTTCAGAACCTTCAACGGTGTTGGAATTTGCCACTTGTTTCTTTTTAATGTTCCTGCCATGAATAGCTTATGGTTTGTAGCTAAATCTTGCAGTAATGAAACATCGCTGAACCAATTGTCCATGGTGACGTTACGCCCAGTGCTGTGTATAGGTGAGGTCATCCTTTTTACAACATCAACACTTTTGTTGCTGACAGAATAGGGGCCATCTGGTTGTGTTCCAGCATAAATTTCCATGTTACTGGTGTAACAGGTTTTAGCATCAATCAGTGCAAAAACCTTAATACCATACTTGGCCGGTTTTGATGGTATATATTGGATAAAGTTACACCTGCCTCTAAATGCTTTAAGATTTTCATCGATTGTTACATTGGCTCCTAGTGAATAACACGTTTTACTGTTTTCAACGAACATCTCAAATATTTCCCGCACGGCAACTAACCGATCATTTTTATTTCTCTCATCTTTAGACTCTCGGTTACAGAACCTAAGAAAACGAAACAGGAGTCTAAAGCGCATTAAGCTCATTGTCAATCTGAATATTTCAACACCATTTCCTGTTGTGTCCCACAGCTCCTCTAGATTCAATCGGCCACCTTTATAAATTCCAGCTAAGTAAAGTAGACCTATAAATGCATGGATTTCGATTACATCAGTAATACGCGCGTCTCTTCTTCTGCTGAAGTTGGGTTGTACACTTATTATATGCTGATTAGTGTACGTTACTATCAGGTTAAGAATGAGGTCATCGAATAGACACTTCGACACTTCAAAACAACCCGTAACCTGGCGAGCTTTGCCAGTAACTCCTGGAAGGTGTATAAGTATATTTTGCTTCTGCAATCTCCTTTTCTGTTATAGGGTGTTTTTTTCCATGAATAATTGTCAACGATTTTTCAGTTCTTCCTTCTGACAGCAACATAACAATTTTCATCTTCATATCTGATGATATACTTGCATCTGTATCGTCTTGTTCACTATCTGAATTCTCTTTTCTTTCTTCTATAGCTTCGGAACAGTCTGTATCATAATCTTCTTCTAAAACCTCTTCAACGGCTTCATCATCACCGTCTTCAAGAAGGAATCTTTGAAGTTCTAACACGTCTGATTAATTATCGATGCTATACATTCATTTGGAGGCCATAATTCACTGTAAGAATATCAAAAATCCTGAATAGAGAATAATTTAGAACGGACAAGAATGCTCGCAGAATCTCACAGATACAAGTTTTTTTTTTTTCATATTTTCTTGTAGCTATGAGCAAAGTATTAACAGACGGTTTAATTAAAAAAAAAGGAATGCGTTTACATAAATTAAATAAATATATAGGCAGATCAATAGAACTTGCATGAATGATCGCGGCGTATATCAGATATAAGTGGCACGTTTTTTATAAGATGTTCAGTTTCAAAAGTGCGCACAAGTACTAACCTTGAAGATTCCCTCGAGCAGGAGGGTAGACGCGAGCGCAACCCTACCGCTAAGTAGGTTTTCAAGCTGTATGAGTAAAAATTACCGCTCGTATCTTACAGATAAGCGCGACTACTGTAAGGTTAACATACGGTTTCCAGAATAATAATAATAATAATAATAATAATAATAATAATAACAAATAATAACAACAATAATAATAATAATAATAATAATAATAATAATAATAATAATAATAATAATAATAATAATAATAATAATAGTAATACCCCCCCATGGATACACCTCGTCGTGGTGAGGGGCCCAGTAGCCACTGTTACCAGAAGTGGTGAAGCTAAGTATCTCAGGTCGTTGCCGCAATCCAAGGTGTAAATCTATCGTGCCGAGGGATCAATGGTTGTGCGAAAGTCAACCGCGAACAATGTCCTTGGATAAATGGCGACCTCCGATTGTATTTAGGCTTACTTGGGTAAAGGACCACTGCCTCAGCTGACCATATATTTCTGGCCTAGTCGTGGGAATAACATGAGCCAGAAAAAACAAAACTTGCATTGTCAGCTCTCTAAATATGTAGGTGTCGGAAGGTCCACTATGACCCCAGTGACCGAGGTCCCTCCCACATGAAGGAAAAGGCGGTAGATCTAACTCGGTTCCTTCTTGTGAAAAGAACGGAAGCTGATCTTTTCAAAGTCTCGTCTTCTCAAATTGCTAAAGTTGTGTTTGGAATAGCGGTAAAAACAAAGAATATTAGAAAAGTTAAAGAAGGTTTGAAGGTTTGCTAATCGAGACTGTTTCCAATCAACAATCGAAAATACTGCTTTCAGTAAAAAGATTAGCAGGTATGGATGTAAATGTCACGGGACATCAAAATTTAAATTTGTAACGAACCGCAATTCATTACTATAGAATTTTTTTAATTAATTATTTAACAATAAGCCCTCGTAAAAGAAATGATGTAAGATTTCTTAGTATTCAAACACCTGCAATACCTAATTTAATATTTCTTAGTATTTCGTTTGATTGCACAACCAAAAATTAATTTGTTTCCCCTCCAACGTAGATTTTATAAAACATCCAATGTTTTATACGTCAGAGTAATCTCCGCCAATTACAGATAGGATTCCCCCAAACGGAAACCACCACCGTCTACCGAGAGTCCCCTATAAAAACCGCGCCGCGCACCTTAAAAAAAAAGTACCTGTAAACCGGTAGAAGAGTAGAAGAAGAGAAGAAGTTTTTATCCGATCCTATCGAAGAGTTCCATCGCGCCTCGTGAACGCATCCCGCCGCCGAGAATGATATAGTTTGTTTTACCAGCTCCTGTATTAGTTAGTCCGTTAGACTAACTCCGGTTCCAGAAAACCTGCACGTGATGGGTGTTTTAAAGTAAATCGCCGCAGACCTAGTGATACCCGCCGCAAGTTTAGCTCCCTGTATTTGCAAACGCGCACCGCGAACCTTTTGTAAATAAATAGCTATCCTCGATCTTTGTGATTAACGACACGTAAGTCTGTAGAGCAATTCATTACATACACAAATTACACACAAAATCCTCAGGCAGCGACGGGCTAAGTCCCGAACCAGTCGGGTGTACACACAGATTATACACAAAACCCTCAGAGAGCGACGGCCAAGTTCCGAAGCGATCGGGTGTACGCATAACATACACATACAAAAACCCTCAGAGAGCGACGGGCCAAGTCCCGAAGCGATTGGGTGTGCATACACCACCTACACATACCAAAGGTGTTTCAACAGGTCAACCCGAAGTCACCTAGATCACTACACGCTACCATACACCTGACGACGGGAGCTAGATAGGACTGTATAGCGCTGCAGCTCTCATCATTTACTCTCACTTACATTCTAAACACCTGCAATCACCAGCTCACTGGCGAAGACCGAAGTGCCTGTAATCACAAACGAATTAAACGTAGAGTATCCGTCAAAGACCTGTAGAGAAGAAAAACCGTACATCGATAACTACGCGCTTAGTAATTGGATTTCAAGAAAACAATCAATTAAGTGTTTTCCACCAGCTTATTCCGCAAGTATAAAAACCGCCTTTAATAAATACGCGTTTTGTGCGTATACACTTAGGTAACGTTCGCTTGCATCTACGTGAGATTTCGTTCATTTACATAAAAGAAATCACCACCATAAAATTACATCCCACAAGATAACGCGCAAATATATTAATTATACAACCAAACGTGTATAATCCGCCCAGCCTAAATTCAATGCGAAAGTAAACCTCTGAAGATATTAATATTATCGAACGTAATAGATCGCGAAGGTAAATTGCTTCACGAAGTATACGCGCCTGTCCGTCTCCCAGTAATTACTAAAGTTAAAGCAGCAAGCAAGTAGGCCGGTGAACGCTGGTCATGCGTACGACCGTGAACTCGGGATATCGATTTTCACTAGTGACCTAGATCTGCGCAACCCCCGTTTTAACTAACCAGTAGTTTGTTTATTCATTCTTTTCTTTTGTAGACAGGGCCGTATCCAGCATAAATAATTAATTAAACGCAACGCTATTAATCATTTAAACATTACGTTCCTCATTGAGTGTAACTAGGGAGTATTAATATTTGTTTACAGAAACGACTTCGACAAAACTAAGTCGCCTTCCCGAGTGAGTGGATGGAATAGGACATTCAAATTCTCCGTCCAAACCTAGTGGATGCCCCGACGCCGCTGTCTAAGTATTAAATTCAAATTGTTTTCTAATTTTTTTCTCAATATTATGTTTATGTTGGTAGTTCACAATGTTATTAGCCTAGTTTAAGTGTGAATACGTTAGACTTGTATATAATAAAATAATATACTATTAAACCGTTTTACTATAATTATTTTATGTGGACAGTGTAGAGCTAAAGTTTAAATCTTCCAACGAACCCACCCCCCTCTGTAGTTTCTAATCTAAAGACCGATTGCAGTTTAGCCGCGGCAAATATAAAAATAGTGAGAAAGGACCTTACAAATTATTCTACTGCCCGGACGTTTTGAATAGTAGTTTAGACGAAATTATGGATGGACTTAAAAGCGAAAAAGTTATCGTAGTTAAACGTATAAAAACAAGGCGTAACGGAGAACTGGTGGATACACTAAACCACATCTTGAGCTTTGACAAACCATCGCTTCCCCAGAGTATAATAGGCGCTATTTATCCCCTAAGAGTACATTCCTATATACCACTGCCTATTAGATGCTTCCGTTGCCAAAAGTCTGGACACACCGCAATGGGGTGTATGCACAATCAGATATGCATGTGTGGCAAAAAACCCCGTGAGGGTGCAATATGTGAAGAACCGTTACAATGTGTCAAATGAGGGGGAGGACAGCCCGAGACAGAAGCTGCCCAAAATATATACAAGAAATAAAAATTCAGGAAATCAAGGTCACAAAAAAAGGAAGACCTAAAATTATCACCAGTAACTGCAGACAATTCATATGCGACGGTAACAGATAACATGGACAACCAAACCAAAAAAATCCTGAAAGAAATTATTCCAGAAATAAAAAATATGATATCAGATACGGTAAAGGAAATAATAAAATTCAACGCTCCGGTAAGCGAAAACGTGCTGTTAGCACAACTAAAGCACCAGCCGAACATGAGCCTTGCAGAACCTCAAAAAAGAGAGATCTTTAAACGCCACCAAGTATACAGGATGACGTAAAAACCCAATTTCATTCGCCCTTCTCAACGGAAAGTTAAAAATAGGGGTTGGCCTTTGGGAAAACCACGTAAGGGTCGTGAGAATAGTCAATCTTCTAACGGGATATGACTTCCTGAATTCTCTAGTCTAAGAAATATATGAGAGCTGTAATAGAACTGTGATGTACTGTGATATTTTACCTGTTTGTCTTATTTGTTTATTAATCAGTCCATTGTCTCTTATATCTTACCTATATATCTATTTATTCTTTAATTTATTTATAACTAATCAAAACATGGGGAAAATAATTCAATGGAATTGTCACTGATGCCGCAAAAGCTCTGGTGAATTAAAAATTATAATAAATAGATTTAAACTGTCAATAATCTGTTTACAAGATACACATTTTAAAATACAGGAGAAATACGAGATACGCAGTTTTAACATGCTACGCCACGATATAATACACCAGAATAGAGCCAAAGGGGGAGTAGCCATTCTTTTACATGAAGAATGTGTGTTTAAAAACTAACATTAAACACCTAATTGCAAGCGATAACGACGTCGGTGACGCATCCAATGAAGCTAACACTAAGTAACATATATCTTCCCGATGCAAAATGGGTTTTACAAGCCTTAGAAGAGTAATTAGACAACTTAAAAAAAGCACCCAAAATATTCTCCGTATGCCCATCAAAGGAAAATAATAAACTTTAAATGCCTTAAAGCAGTTGCACGGATGCTCATCCGAAAAGCTAAAAGAAACTTCATGGCAAGAGTACGTTAACGAAATAAGAAGTAATACAACACCAACGGAGGTGTGGAGAAAAATAAGTGCCACATCCGAGAAAATGAAAAACAGCGCATCCAAGGTCACTAAATAACTCACAGTTGATAACTGACCCTTCCCCAGGAGCCGAATACTTCGCTGATTACTATCACAGAGTAAGTAGTACGAGCAGTTACGATCCAGACTGTACTGTTAATAATCGACAATCAGAAGTTCCCCTAGTACTTGAAGAAAAACAAGAAGAGTCACATAAAGAGCTCATAACTACGGATGAACTCAAATCGGAAATAAAACAAATGAAAGACTCGGCAGGTGGAATTGACAGCATCCCAAATGTAAATAATAAAAATCTCCCGCAGGGGACGTTAGAAGATTTGCTGTTTATTTACAATAAAATATGGAATGGGGATACTAACGATCGTTGTGGAAATCCTCCATCATCGTTCCAGCCATTACGCAAAATAAAGACCCATTAATTCCGGAAAGCTACAGGCCTATATCCCAAATGTGTTGCCTGGGAAAAACGCTAGAAAGAATAATCAATAAAAGGTTAACACAATTGATTGACAAAAACGACTGGATTAATAAATAACAGTCCGGTTTTCGCAAAAGTTACTCACCTTACGACAATTTAGTGCAAATATGCACAAAAAATCAAAAAGGATTTGAAAAAAGAGAACACACAACGGCGGTTTTCTTTGACATAGAAAAGGCCTACGATACGGTGTGGAAATTCGCAGTAATCTCAAAAATACATGAATGGGTAATTAGAGGAAATATGGTCAAATTTGTACAATCCTATCTAAACAACAGGAGTTTCAGGATCCGAATAGGTAATGTAATGTCATCGCCTCGTAATTTGGAAAATGACATTCCATAAGGCTCGGTTATAAGCGCTACCCTATTTAGTATCGCGATAAATGACATTGCAAAGATACTGTACAAGTCTATTGGAAGGTGTATATGTCGACGATGTCGCTATATATTTGTCCAGCAAATTGGGAGCTGCGAACAATGCTGAGACGCAAAGGGCAGATATCTAATACCTATTGTTAATGTTATACGTATTATTGTTAATGTTATTAATTTTTTTTTATTATTTTTAATACTGTTTAAAATTATTACACTCTGTTTGTTTTAAAATAAATTTTGTTCAATCGTTGACTGAAAAAGTTGAGAAAGTACGCAAAGCAATGCATTAAAATTGTGCTGCTTTAAAAACAACTCTCAGGCGCGCCCATAATGTGTCTGTCCTTTTTTTTCTTCTTTGCTACGGCAAAAATGAAGTTTAGAACGTTCTAGTAAAAAAGTTAACAAAGATAAAAGTGAGTTTGCATTTTTCTGGAAGTGAGTTACGTATGTAGAATGATTTTAAGATGGTCATGGCATTCTGGATGAGAAAATAAAATTACATTTGGAAAAAAATCTATTTAAATATTACGCAATCGGCCGTAAAATGACCTCCAGAATCCGAAAAACTAAAAATATACAGGGGGTGTCATTTCAAAATCAAAAGTTAAGATCATTTCCGGTGGAACCGGAAGTCGGAAATGCTTGTCAAAAATTACTAAATATGACGTTCGGTTAAAGTAACAACCCTGCCAAGTTTCATTTAAATCGATCTCGTGGGCATCCGGTATATTATATATATATATATATATATATATATATATATATATATATATATATATATATAAAAGAGAGAGAGAGAGAGAGAGAGAGAGAGAGAGAGAGAGAGAGAGAGAGAGAGAGAGAGAGAGAGAGAGAGTTATTCATGACAAAAACAAAAAGGAAAGAGAAGTAGATCCACTTCCGGCACTAAGGGTTAATCCGTTAAAAGTTCATCCTATGATGTCTGTGTTTATCTAGATAAAGCATGTTAGAA
Source organism: Vesta saturnalis (assembly GCA_036346205.1). Taxonomy (NCBI): domain Eukaryota; kingdom Metazoa; phylum Arthropoda; class Insecta; order Coleoptera; family Lampyridae; genus Vesta; species Vesta saturnalis. The sequence goes on along the minus strand of JARFJB010000118.1, from coordinate 212,001 downwards.
TAAATTATATTTAAATTTGGGTGTCACTTCTCTTATTCATTACATAGTCTGTACAACGTGTATGGGCCATTTCTAAAACCTTTCTTTTGAGTAAATTTGTTTCAGAGGTCAAGACTTGCACTTTGTCGAAATCAGGACTGTATCCAGTGGAATTTACGTATTGTGACAAATCACAAGCATCTTTTCTGAACCTTATGTCACTACGGTGTGATATAGATCTGTATCCAAGATTCCTTGAAGTCATGCCGATATATGATTGGTTACAATCACTACAAGGGATCTTATACATAGCATTTGTTTTGTCTAAAGTGGCGGTCTCATGTTGAAGCTGAGTGAACAGATTTTTAACTTTCTTAAGGTTGTTTAGCAAGATAATTTAATGTATCCTAATTATTTCAAAGATCATGCGTGTCATTCGTGAAAGCGATAATACGAAATAAGCCTTATAATCTTAAACATTCTAACAATACTTCAACTACCTTACCAATCCTCAAAATCGTCCATTGTTGCCTAGGTCGGTAAAAAGTGACAATTTTTAACTTGGCACCACTTATTTCCCGACAGCTATTCCATATATCAAAGCCGTTTGTCACATTGGTCTTCAGTGTTACCAACATAACTTTAAATGATGATGTAATATATTTTCTTAGTTCACTAATAACGTCAGCGCACAAAATTTTTGTCAGCATACATCCCGAAACATTTTTTTGCGGGGATTTGTTGTTGCAGACTTCTAATAACGGATCGGTCAGCAATTCTGTTCATACCTGGGAAACTACAGTATCTAAACTGGTGATCTCGCAGGTAACTATGTATGAATTGTATGTGAAGTTATGTTATGTATAACCGTGTAAATTTTTACTGCAAAATACAATACAGCGCGGTGTTTTCAAAATTGAAGTATTCTAGCATAATTAAGTTTAAAAGAATGCTTCCCTCATGTATAATTTACTCCTATACAACAATTCAATTTCGTTAGGATCACAGCGATGATCCCATAGAACGTTGTGAATTACAGCGGTAATTCAACTGCAATAACGTCATACTCAACTGTCATAGTAACAGAGCTATTCTTTTCATAGTCATAAACAGGAAGCATTTGTTAAATACTGACAGCCACGTTAAAAAATTTAAGTTAAGTTTATTGTAAAAATGAAACGATTTCGTAAAATTTCGTGAGAAACCATTGATAGCAATATTGAAAAGAGTGTTCCGCAGAATACAGTGAAAAATCAGGCATTTATTTGGCCGCAAGTATTCGTTTTCAAAGTCGGGCCCTTTTAACTTTTAACCAACAGAGAAAACCAACTCATGCTGTTTCCGGGCAACACCGCTTTTTCCCGGATTATCGATAATTTTGGACGCAGTAGTGGTATTATATATGATAATATTATACTAGTTCCTTGCAGGGCTAGGTCAGCAGCGTTTTCTTTATTACTACAAGGTGAAGATGAAATTCAAAATTTAGTTCTACAGAGCACTTTTATAAAACTTAAATAATTGTGACTTAAAGGTGGAACATCCCTTACCCACTATTAACGCTCGGAAAGAACACAGTTGGGGTTCTAAGGACAAAGTTACTATCCGGGCATTCGCCTAAATAACAGCACCTTGTTTTTTTCAGGGACTTTGCATATATATATATATATATATATATATATATATATATATATATATATAGCGGCCTGATTTCTACGTACTTGCACATCATGTGCGACTCTATTTTAGCGAATGCCGGGGTAGTAACTTCTCCTAAGAACTCTAACTCTGTACCTTATGACCCTATCTAACACACATACTTAATGCATGTATGTTGGAAATCAAAAACTGTGGCTAAAGAGGCTTGGAAAGCCCAACCAGTCCTCCCCATCTTGGGAAAGGAATGAAATACCTTGGCTTTTCTATTTCATCTGTGGTCTGTAGTACAAAATTGGTAAGAACTGAGTTGCCAAGCATATATAGATTTAGAAAGGCGGATTTAAAAAACCGTAAAAGGTACGAATGTCTCACTATACAATTAAACTCCACAATTATAATTTTTAATTAATTGGAGTAAACAATGGGCAAAATCGTTATTACAAGACAAAGCCGAAACCCACAACAGGAAATCTCTTAACGCACTTCGATTTAATACTGCCATTGGTAGCTGCGAGATAATTTCTCATATGTATCCAAAATGGCGCAGAAACACTAATTCAATTCGAGCACAAACGTTCACTGCTACGCAAATTTACCATGAAAGATATACCTTTATTTCAGTAGTATTGTAACAAGAGAATAAAAACATTCAAAACAATAGACAATGTCTAAAATCTGTGGCCAGACAATAGACACGAAAGTGGCTATCACCAAATGGCAGTTATACTTAACTTGACTAGATAATTTTTTTTACTCACACATTTAATTGAAATACAAGTATAGCGCTTCATTAAATTCGCTTGTTAGCACAAACAAAAGCTACTGCGAATATTCCCAGCAACTGTAATTAGAGGTTTATTCCCAGTATAATAATGGTAGAATTGGTCTCACTATATATATATATATATATATATATATATATATATATATATATATATATATATATAACACATATATATATATATATATATATATATATATATATATATATATATATATATATATTGTATACAATAAAACTTTTCGTTGCCTGTAAAAATATCAAAAAACATTCGACCTACAAAAAATGTGTCACTATTCGTTTGGTAAGAATTTATATTGTATACGACTGAAAGAATGTACATTATTATAAAGTTTCAATTTAAATAAATAGTTGTCTGTACTAAGTACAATTTTGGAACAAATATGTAGTCACAACGATACAAATCAGATGGAAAAAGTTACCAAATTATTGCAAGAAATCGAAAACGATGCCAGTCTGTTTTACGTGATGAGTTACAAACCAGAGAATCAATTCAAACCAGTCTACATTTTAATATTGATCAAGCGGAATTTACACTACAGCAAGGCGCACAGATTAAAATCTCATTAAGCCGAAAATTAGGAGCACCTAATCTGCGAATTACTTGACAGTCATGATTATAGAGTAGTCAGTAACGTCGGTTGTTCAAGGAGTTTGTTATAATGATAGCATACAAATGGCTGTAAAAACATCATGATAAATAAAACTGCTGGCAGCGATATGACTTTTTATCTTCTTTGGCTACCAAGATAACCGTTATTTACAATTCATTTAAAACATTTTCCAATTTACTACTAACCTCAATTATAAATCTGAGAAACATGTCAGAAATAGGTCAATAGAATAATTAGCCTGCAATCGATATTAGGTGAAACTGAGTCAATAAAACTGAGACAATAAAACGATTTCTCGCAATTAATACGTACGTAAGACCACACATTTCAGTTAAACTTTAATAACGGTTACGTACGGCGCCCGCATAAACTGATCTATTTAGATTAAAATGTACATCGTATGTAATAGAAATCTAACGGTAAAAATTCGCCCTTGTAAGTTAATTTCACAAACCATAAATGGATGCTATGCTTTGATAACCGTGTCAGACGAAATTGTCAATTAAACCAACACAAGTTGTACAATGGCCGTCATTTTTTAATTAATACAATGGAATTTTAAAGTAATATTTTAAAATATTTGATAATGGTTTTAATAAAACAGAATACCATTATCAGTTTAAATCTACCAGCTATTGTTGCAAACACAATGACTTTTAGAAATTACATTTACCACTAAATCATTCAAATTCCGTATTTTAAAAATCTGATTTGATTGAGCATGAAAATAATAATCAATCAATCGTAGGTTCAAGAAATTACTGAACAAGGGGAAACAAAAAATAATAATTTAATAGCAATAACAATAAGAAAGGGTTTTAATAAAATTAAGTCACTCGGATGGTATGTAAAAATTAATAATAGAAACAGAATCAAAAAAATAAAGCCGTTAACCGATGATAAATCTCTACATTAATAACAACATATATTGTTGAAGAAAAAAAAACGATGAACGGTAACTAAAAAGTTGATGAATGAGATCCAAAAAGTGAATTGCTATATTTATAAGAAAATAATTCATCGTATACAAATCACAAATAACAATTTTAATTATGTACAAAAATTACAGAGGCGACCATAATCGTGTAATAATTAGGTTTACAGGATAATTAATCAACAAAAGGTTCGATTAAAAATAATGCGGCATACTATGATTTAGAACAAAATTAAATTCAAGTACTCCAAAATAGATAGATACCGATAAGCCAACAAAGAAATTTATTTAATATTATAAATATGTAATATAAATGGTAGTTGAAAAATTTATAAACGTATATCGAAACCAAATGTGTCAATAGGTAATAATAGTAAGATTTACCTGTAACAGATTCCAGTGACATGTAAAAACAGTAATACTCATAATAATCCTTCCGGGCACACTGACTGTCAGAATAAACTTTTGTAATTGGTGAATAGAAAATTATTATAATGCAAGAAAATTTTTAAGTTTATGTAGTTATATTGACAATAATTTAAATAAAACTATTGAAACTTAAAATGCTATTAATGTAAACATAATTTAAGTGTCTTATTTATGATATTATGCAATGAATTTATTTATAATTTATATACTGAAAATAATTGAAGGAAATGGTTTCTTTGTTAGATATCGGACGACGGTAAGAGAAGGTATTTGTTTTAGCAACGGAAATTATTTATAATTAATTTTGTTTGTAATTAAACAAAAAGGTAGCACATAAAAAATCCAATAAGCCACTTGTAGACGGCTGTATGACGGCGACTGAATACCCCACTGCTAATTGCATACTGAGTTAATAAAAGCAGATCGAACCGTATTTCGTCATCCCATTGCATTTTGCATTCAAGTAGAATACGGACACCTTTCACCTTTCACTTTTTTACGTCACAAGCCCAGCCCCTGGGACACATTCCCCTCTACTTTTATATATTCTCACGTGGGGATCGTATTTTTTACCCCTATGGCTTCTTTTCTGAAGCCTTTTTCAATCCCTTGATGGAATTTCACACACACACAAACAAATCAATTAATTAATTAATTAAGCAGATGAATCTCAAACAAATCATGCTCGATCAAATCAATCAGATCAATCCCAACTAATTAACCAAAATCAATAAATCATGTCTTACAGTTTGGGGAAACCAGATTACAGTTCAACAATTGATTTGGTTTAATTAATTACAGTTTAATTGCTCAAAATCAGCCACTGTTCAAAATACCAAATTGTTATAACGGAAATAAAAGACGAAAGGTTTTAACGGTGTATTATTATATGCGAATCAATAACTACGAAGTTTAAAACCAACAAATACGTACCGCATAGTTCTATTAATTAATTTAAAAAGATAGCGTAACACTCTCACCTTTATCTAATTAACTAAACAAATGGGTAGAGATCGGGTAGAATAAGATCTGATGCAGAGTGTGTTGGTTTTATGACAGCCTCCCCCTATAATAACAGATTAAAATCCTTATTGGCGTTTTTGTGAACATATATTAAAAAATAATACGCATGCCTTCAGATGTGTTTTTCTCTCGATTGTTCTAATAATAAATTCGCTGGATAACTAAACTACGTATTGAAAATTTTATACAGTTTACTAAACCGTTTTGCGTTTTTACTTAGGGATAGTGGCTATTGGTTTTCCCTTCATTAAGTAAGTAATTTTAGAATGTAAAATATACAACCCTAATTACCTCTATCACATTTACTGCAGCCCGTGTTCACTTTTCACTTTCGCACACTACTTATACGAATTTATATACAAAACGATGTTTGTTATTTACAACATACATTTTAACATGATTTCACCTACATGATAAAACTGTTTTTATGGAATGCAGTTATGAATTGGAAAGTAACAATCAGTCGTCAATATCGTGTTAATCAATGTGTATTACAAATATTTCTAAAAAAATCGTTACTGAAAAATACACATCACCATCAAGGATCTGAGATGCATTTTCTTCGTCCGCTTCATCTTGGTCGTTATCAAATAGACGGGGGGATACGGAGAGCATATGGCACATTATCTAGGGATTCTTCTCCACAGGAAGATCGTCAAGGAGTTGAGATAGGATAGCGGAGGGGTGTTTGAAATTTAGTTTGGATTTTTTCCGTGGGAATTGAGGAAAGCGGTAGTTATAAGGAGTGGTAAGGATCTCTCGGGTTGGGATTGTGTGGTCAAAGATTCTTTTGTGTGCAAAGTTTCTCTGTAGTGTTTGTATTCTGTGTGTGATGGGTGCTATGCTTGCGTGTTGTATCTCGATGTCACTTCGGTACCTAAAGGGTAACCTGTGTATGCGTCTGAATATTCGGTGTTCACAGGAAGCGATAGAGGAAAGGTAATTGTGGTTTATATTGGTGTATATAGGTGCTCGGGAATCCGTAACAGGGCGAATGTATGTTTTGTAGGTGTGTTGTAGTGTTTTGGGGTGGCAAACTCTGATTCTACCCCGTAGGGTGCCCAATAGGTTGTTACGTGCAAACTTCAACTTTGTGCTCAAACTTACCCCAACAGAGGAGATACCTTTTATATAGGACTTGCCGGTAGCTCGGTCACGGTAGAGGTGGAGGTGTCCTACAGTGATGCAGATGGTATCTGTAGCTTAAAGAGAAGAGAGGACGCCAGCTAGAATGATAAAACAGCCCGCCCTAGATAACTAGTTAATTTGCCACTTTTCTAGCCAAGTAACGAATATGTGAAAGGATCTGAGCACTAGGAAAAATAGTTATAAAGCAGAAAGTCCCCAAAAGAAAAGCGATATATTAATTACAAATCATGTCAGTTGCATTTGTATGTACACACATATAATTTAATTTATATTCCACAAAAAGTAAAAAGGGAGATAATTCCCTAAACAAATAATTAATTTCAATTGTGTTACACAAATCGTTAACCACAGAAATACATAAAATATTTGTACTCTTAAATACACAATATAGCAAGCCACCCAAAGAGTCTAATACTAGAATTTAGAAAATGAAATTAAGTTAAATTTACATCCGAAAATGACAAAGTAATATATAGAATTTCAAAGCTAAGTTGTGCTAAAACATAGGTTTATAGCCTTTAATAAAATACAGTAAACAGGCAATTTAAGCATTCCCCAAGTTGTAAAGGCACATATAATAAAAGATTATAGTAATAATAGAATTGATATGAATAACTTGCAGTAAACAAAAATAATATAAATGATCAGGTGGTTAATAAAACCTTTAACTCGAATTTGTTGAGCTGAATGCATCCAGTTACACAGTTTCTTACAAAACAGTGTTTAATTACATTGATTACCAATAGACATGGTAATTTTTATACTCAAAAATTTTACCCAAAGCAATTTAATGTAAAAGTGCAAAAATTTGTGCAATAACACTTAAAGTTTTATCATAAACATATACATAGGTCTATACAACTTATAGGATTGGTCACAGATTAATCAAAGCATTGAAGTATCCAAAAGACACTGAATATGAGTGATTTATAACTTATCTTTTATATCCCAGCCTGTCGGAAAGTTACAATTTCAAATATTTCACAGGTGTGGAAGACAAATCTCTTGCTAACTATGTAATAAATAACACTTCATCAGGAAAATGCCAGTATGTCTAATTATATACGAATTATATACAAATGTACATATATTTACACAGCATACAAGTATATTTAGATGGTGTACAAAAAGTATATTATATGGTATACAAAAAGTATATTGTATGGCGTACAAAAAGTACCTCTAAAATTAAATACATACAGCCAAATGAAAGCATGAATATCAATCTTACCTTCAATGAGGTAAAGAATCAGAAAAGTATTAATGGTAACGTTCGGAAATGGATTCAATCAAGTACGAATATGAAAACAGCTTATAACTGTCTCGAACAGTTAAATAGTAATTACTTTCCCCTAAAATAAAAATAAAGCTAGCAACCGTTAAAGTAGGTTGTTACATTCTTACCAGTAAATCTAAAGTGTAAAAACAACTTCGTGGTTAGAGAAATTTGTGAAGTTAAGTTTAACCCCTTTAGCTAATTGCTTTAATGATTTTCTTAATGGGTTTAGTTCTTCAATCGAACCAAATCGATTGCTTGAAAGTAAAACGTGGTAGAAGAACAAAAAAACCAAGCATGACAAAAGCTCACCTGTTTTCAGTATTTCCTATATATCCGATATAAATCGTTTGTACCCACTAATTATAGTGATTCGGCACAAAATTTAGAAAAATGTTATAAAACTGACAACAATCGATGGGCTAAATAAAGTCCAGAAATTAAATTTTTCTTTTAGGAAACACAAAATGGCTTTTCATTCGTCAAACAACAAACAGGAAGTGAAATTAAGAATCAAATATGCGAATGTGAAAAACCGATATAGACCAGTGATACCCAACACATGAAGTTGAAATATAGCTTCTAAATGACCATCAAAAAGTTTACCTAACCACTACAGAAATGTTTTTTAATTGTGAAGCGTAATATATTCAAGAAACTACAGAGATAAGCTTAGAGAAATGTCGTTATTTTTAGAAAAATAGAAAATTTAAAGAAACACTAGCAATTTATTAATTCTAATAGATCGCAAAAATTTACTTAATAGTACAGCAAAAGCAACGAGTGTAACAAGGTTTACTCTGTTTCTTGTTTTGTTAAGTGTTTTTTGTACAAAAGGGGAGCCAATTAAGGGTTTTAGTGAAGAGTATTGCTAGGTAGGTGACTTCGCGTTGGAGTGGGAGTCTTTCTTGATATAGTGAGAGGGACACATTCCGGTCGGTTAACTTTTGCCATTTATCTTCCGTTTCATTAGGATGTTGGAAGAGGATTACTTGGGTTTTGGTGGGATTGACGGAGACTCTCCACCGGTTCACATAGATGGAGAAGTTCTGGGGGGTTTTAGATATGAGACTGGAAATCTTTCCGCTGTTCCGGTTAACCGCCCAGAAGGCGGTGTCATCCGCAAGCTGCGTTACGACTACTCCGGGTTGTGTTACTTCGGGAATTTCGGATGCGAAGATTGTGTAAAGAATCAGGGCTAAGGCAGAACCTTGTGGCACGCCTGCTGTAGGTTGAAAAGGATTGGAGAAGGTATTTTCTACTTTGATCCGAACTGACCTATTGGTCAGGTACGAGAGTAGGAGTTTGGAAAACAGGCCGGGTATGTTAAGGTTTCGGATCTTGTACAGGAGACCGGCGTGCCCAACCCTGTCAAATGCTTGCTTAATGTCCAGGATCACAGCCAGGTTGCATTGCTTGTGACTGAATGCCCTGGTGGTTTTTGTAAGCACCTTCAACAAGGGATCGTGACACGTGCGGTTGGGACGGAAGCCGAATTGGCTCTCGGAAAGGAGATCGTTGAATTCTAGGTGGTGAGTCGCCTGGCCAGAATCTACTCGAAGTATTTTCCGGGGCAACTCAGGAGGGAAATGGGTCTGTAGGAGGAGGGATCAAAATAGTGAGCTATCGGTTCTGGAACAATGATGTGCTCTACTACTGAGGCACCTAGATGTTCTAAATAGGTTGTCTGTGTGCTGGTGACTCGCAAAAGCGGCAACTGGAGCAAAGCTGGCGATAGTCTGTTACCGTTACATGAGGAGTCACCGAATTGGATGTGGCGGGCGTTTAAATGACCAAGGATGACAGCATTAGGAAGGCGGGAGGCGTAAATTAAAAGGTCATGGGTTAGAGTATTGAGTCCGAGCGGGTTGTAATATGAAAAAAAAACTATGGGAGTGGGGAAGTCCACCGTCACAACAACGCATTCGAAATGCTATAGGTGCGCTGGAAGTTGAAAAGCAGTGGAAGGTAAGCAACTTCTAATTAAGAGCGTGTTTCCGTGGTGGCTGTTGTTCAGGATATATGCTGAAGTTAAGTGTGCATCTGTTTGTGAGTTTCGTTTCCGTAATGGAAAGAATGTGTATATTGTGTTCGTGTAGGAAACGTTTAAGTAGGGAGGAACGCTTCCGACGAACGCCCCTGGCGTCCACTGTCCCTGATATCTATTTTGGAAGGAGTTAAGGTTTTGGTTGTCGTATTACGGAGACCTTCACCCGTGTACCGGACACGCAGACCCCGATTATTCCCTGGAAGAAGGATTGGGAGAGGGAATCAACGATGCGAGCAACCCTATTTCGCCGGTCAGGGAACATGTAGAAGGGGGAGTGTGTGAGAACTTGCAGGAAGTCTTTAATGGTGAGGGGATTGGTGTCGGGAGTGGCTTTGGGGTGGACGGTGTCTTCGGGTTGGGCTCTTCGGAAGATAGGATGGATTCGAGGGCTACTTTAGTTACTTTACCTAGTTTTGTAGTTGCCAAACTTGTTGAATAAGTTCGTTAGTTTCTATTAAAGTACATTTAAATTTATTGTTAGCATATAAACAAACGCCTCCTCCTCTACCATCCCTATCTTCCCACAATAACCTGTATCCGTTTACATTAATTGTTACAGATCATTGTGACACCACGTTTCACTAATTGCAAATATATCATAAGAGTTGAATTGTAGAAATTGTTTCACTTTATCAATTTTTGGTAATAAGGATCTAACATTAATGTTAGCTAGGTACACGCATCTAAACGTAAAATAAGTACCCAATGAATACACACTATATGGCTGATAAGATTACGGCATACGTGTAACAGTGATAGTACACAGCATAACACACGTATTTATTTGACTATGGAAAAGAATATTGCTAGTAGAATAATAATATGCAGGTACACTCATTGCAACTTATACTTATACTTATACATTATAATTAATTCTAGAAAAAAGGAAAAGAACAATTTAGTTCTACTTGTATTATTAATAATTAGTAATTGACCAAACACGAGAAAAACCTAAACAGAATTTTGCATATTAATATTCCTATTCAGTCTAAGATGAAATCACTTTAAGTTGAAAATAACATCTTTCAATTCAGTGGTTACGTACATAATCCACAGATTATAGTAATTGTTCTGCTAATAGTGCTTTGTTGCTTATATAATGGGGTATTGTAAGATATTTTTTAGTAATTCCCGTAAATAAATAAATAAACATGAGTGATTTTCAGTGTCATAATGTTCATATAAGTTAATTAAGAATAATGTGTAAATATACAACTCACAACTCAAAGCATACTAAATTTGATTGGAATAGGTCAAAAAAAAGCACACAAAACGTTTTACAACCACTTTATAAAGAACTCTGTAAGAGGAAAATTTTCCCAAGGAATTGTTCTTATAGAAGGTATCACCATTTTAATCATTTAATGTCAATATCATTGGTTGTCGCCTACTGGTACGGTACCACACACTCTTAAAGTTTCCTTGCACCCAAACAAAATTTTATTGTTTGTTTGGTCAAACCATCACTTGCGAACCTATGTTCTGAACAGCTTGAGCGAGTACAATCGGCACTAATTTAAAAACAGCCTTCTTTAGTCAATCGGAGGAAGGTGCTATTCTTACAGGATAACGTCAGGCCGAACACCGCAAGATTTACCGGGAACAAACTTCTGAACTTGGCTTGGAAACGTAACTCCCACGCTACCTATTCTACTGACATTTCACCATGTGGTTACTGCCTTTTCTTGTCTCTTGACGACTGCATGAGACATAGACAGTTCAAAACAAGACTTGCTGTTATAAATGCAGTCCGTCGATTTTGTGATTCAAAATCCATAGAATTTTAGAAGAACGGCATACAAAAATTGGTGTTAGGTTGGCAAAAGGTTAATAATTGTGATGGTGGCTACTTCGGTGGATAATAATGTATTGTTTGTTAATAAATATTTTTATGTTACCATAAAAAACCGCACGAACTTATTTGGTTACTTGATATACCCTGTTTCAAAAAAAAGCCAGATTGTCGAAGTTCCTGTTGTAAGTATGAATGGCTCAGTTCTTAAGTTTTCAGACTGTATTACTCTGTTGGGTATGAGTGTATCTTCAAATCTCTCATGGGTTGACCATCTTGTGTCAGCTACCAAAACAGCTGCTCGTAAAATAGGTTTTTTGTACAGATCTAAGCAGTACTTCAGCTCTCGACTACTCCTTCTGCTGTATAAGGCCCAAATTCGGCCTCATCTGGAATATAATTCTCACCTCTGGGTTAGTGCTTCCCAATACGCTCTTGATATCGTTGATCGTATTCAAAAGAGAGCGATTAGGCTTATAAATGACCCGTCCTTAACTTTTCACATACAGTCCCTTGAGCACAGAGGGATGGTTTCAGTTTTTTCTTTGTATTATCGTTATTACAACGGTTATTGTGCTGCTGAATTATATTCTTTAATACCATCTCGGGCTATCTTTGCGAGAAACACTCGATTCGCTCATTCACATCATCAGTATGCAGTACAAATCTCCACTTGTCGTATCAAACGGGCGCAATCCACATTTTTCTACACGGCTTCTAAACTCTGGAATGATCTCCCTAGTTCCAGCTTTCCTCTCACTTATGATATGAGAAAATTTAGCGTAGCTGTTCATAGGCATCTATTGGCAATTCATTATCCCTCTATCCACCCTTCTAAGTGTTCCTGAGTGCTTTAGCAAGATAGGCCAAATTTAGCCTGTGCAGGTCCAGAATCATAAAAAAAAATGTATGGATACTACTGAGAATGCACACATTTTTCAATCTTTTCCTTTGATAACTTGTTGGATAAATATCATCACATACAAAAACCTTCGTAGAATGCAAATGATTTCTCGATTTTTTTGGTACACAGTTCCAAATAGTTATGTCGACTCCTTTTGCAAACTTTTGGCCAAATTGAGAGAAAAAGTTATCTGGTTACATTCCTCCCCTTTTTTAGAAAGGGTTTATTACTCGTATATTAGGTTTTGTAGGAAACAGTTCAGATACTGCAACAAACTTATCATATTTTTGACGATCTCGACAAGTTGATATTAAGTCGAATCGAACAAATCGCTTTATTTGGTTGCATTTATTTCTGGGAATTTTATCGCGAACAAAATTAGGCCCCCACGGTTTGTTCCACAATTGATCTACTGGAGAGATGTTATCACCATAGATCCCACAAGAGTACCAATAAGATATAAACGCATCTAGTTCTTCCAAATAAGTTCTCCATGGACTTCCGGCTAATTGTCTACTTGCTTCAGCTTCAGTACACTTCTAATACTACCAATCATGGGATTCTCAACAAAAAGCCTCGAAGAACTAGCACAAGTATTGTCAACGTTTCGTTTGGCATATTCGATTCGCCCAGCTTCTTCTCTAAGTATATTATGACAATATATATGTCCACAACCGTTATTCAAATCACTGAGAATTCGCCGTTTGGTACCGTCAGTTGCATAATATTCTAAACTAATGTTTGATGTTCCTGGAAAACTGGATAAATACTCATCTTTGTCACCATCACTACTGCATCTTCCAAACCTAGGATATACCCTCCTCTGATGACACTACACTATTATCACTACGATTATCACCGTCCCAATCGTACAAATTTAAATTATCAGTTCCATATTGCCGTTCGGCTTCAGTAAGATATTTCGACATCTTAAACGTAAAGTACCTAACTAAAGTTGTTGATTCAATGTGTATAGGTAGGAATTTGTTAAAACTTCTAGGAAGCGGGTAGTTATTTAATGTATCATTATTGGAAATTATTTCACTTCTTAGAATGTTAATTAGCGGTTAATATGAATGTATAGAAATTTGTCTAAAGCATACAGATTAGGAAATAATTGTGCGGTCATAATGACCCAAGCGTACTAAAAGGTAATTATGATAAGCAAAGCAATTATATGCACAATGCAAACATTATGTCGTATGTCACTTTTAGGAAAAGTAATAATATTTTCCTAAAATTGGAACGATAGAAAAAAATGTTGAAGCGAATTCAAATTGAGATCGTTCATTTCGACCGCATGCGCACTTCTATTGTTAATGACAGAAATGTTGTAGTTGTAGTTATTCTGAAATGAGACAATACTCGTGAGCGTAAAAATAGCCCAATGAAAAAAGTTCAGGAAAAAAACCTACAGAAAATAAATCCATGGAAAGAATCAACAGGAAAAAATTCAAAATTTTATAAGGAATTGTTAACTGTAAGTAAACTGTTGGCTCACCAGTTTTTTATTAAGTGCACAAACAATTTTACTTTGTGAACATGCAAAAAATAACTTAAGCGGTTTCATATTTTGCTGATTTGAAATCTGGCTGTCATTTTCTTAAATATCGGTTATAGTTCCTTTAGCCAACAAAAAACCTGAATTCATCACTACGTTCAAACTTGCGTAACAGACAAAGAGATTACAATATGTAAATACAATTGATAATTTTCAACTTATCTATAAGTAAGGTATACAATTTGTATATTACTGGATTTAAAATAATTCATCGTTCAATAATAGGTACCTATAAATTCCATAGTTTCTTTATAATGCTTAATGGGGTGATTAGTTTAATAAAAAAAATCCTCTTATTGTTACTTTATAATATAATAATTAGAAGCTGATATATTTATTTATACACGAAGTTTACTAATGACATTTTACAAAAATTGTATAAATAGGGTTGAAAGAGATATTCTTGATTACTTTTCATCAGTGTACCGTCTGTGTTAGTATTTCGTTGTGTCCTCTTTTGATGGTGTTATGTTCTACGACTATATATTGGGACGCTTTACAATTTTCATATTTATGAAAGATATTAACTGAAAAATTCTAAATATATTCAAACCACATGTATTTTTCAAAAAGCTATTTAATACGCAAGTAAACACTGTTAACTAATTCTTTGAATGTGTTGTTAAACATAAAAAATAATTTAAACAAAGATATATTGCGAATTATGCTTGGCAACTAAATGTTGGGACAGCTCAATAAAAATACTTAGTAGGCGTAGAAACCAAAAATTAAATTGACATTTCTCAGTCTGTACAAGTCTAGTAGTTAGTATTAAAAGCTTAGTTCGATAGTGAGTATCAAAATATGGTCAAAGGTGGTCCCTTCATATTCCCGTCATATTCAGGGCAAATCTTTAAAAACAATTGCGGGTGAATTGAATTTATCGAAATCGTCGGTCGGTAATATTGTAACATTGAAAATAAAGGGAAAAAGCACCGGTCGTCCTCAATTAGTTAAAGAAAGGGATCGACGTGCATTAGTGAAAATATGCAAAAAAGGGAGGCGCGGCATTTTGTGGGAAATCACTGCTTGTTGGAACAATGAAAATAACCTATCCTTTTCGAGAGAATACTGCAGAAAATGGATTCATAAATCAGGTCTTGGTTTTTACAACGTATGTTACATAAAATACATTCTGATTGTCCTCTTAAAATTAATAAACTCTGTCTTAGGCGAAAGAAAAGCCACTTTTAACTGCTAAACAAAAGAAAAATCGCTTAACTTGGGCAAAATCAAAAATTTCATGGACTTTTGAGGATTGGAAAAAAGTAGTTTTCAGCGATGAGTCAAAATTCGATGTGTGTGTTGGACATATGCGTAAAAGAATAATTCGTACAAAGCAAGAGGCGTTCCATAAAGATTGTTTGAAACGGACTGTCAAATTTCCTAAAGGTCAAATGATTTGGGGGTCTATGTCTGCTAAGGGATTAGGTCAGATGCACTTTATAGAGGGTACAGTGAACGCTGAAAAGTACAAACAAATTTTAGAAAATACATTAATTCCGAGTATTCGGCAACTTTATCCCACGAGAAACTTTATTTTCCAACAAGACGGCGCCTCATGCCACACGGCTCGGTCAACTAAGCAGTGGTTTGCCGAAAATAATATAAATGTTATTTCTTGGCCATCTAGCAGTCCGGATCTGAATGTAATGGAATGTGTTTGGCATGAAATGAAACGATACCTGAGAAATAATCCCCAGAGAAATATGGAAACTTTAAGATCTAAGATTCAGGAAATTTGGAACACATTGTCTCCTGAATTCTGCGAAAAATTGGTAAGAAGCATGGCTTCAAGAATTCAAGCAGTAATAAAAGCCAAAGGCGATGTTACCAGTTATTGAAAGAAAAAAATATATAAAGTCGCTACATTTAGTTATTTCTTACGTTTAACAATAAATTCACAGAATTTGCTTGCGTATTAAATAGCTTTTTGAAAAATATGCGTAGTTTGAATATATTTAGAATTTTTCAGTTAATATCTTTCATAAATATTACTTCAAATAAAGGTCTCGAAAAAATGTCTATACGGCTATATATACAGGATGTCTGTGTAGTATACCGACAACGCTAGATTCAGAGGATAAAATAAAGACGATGTAGCGAAAAAAGTTCAGTAAAAAGTTTTTACTTTTCGAGATATAAACGATCAAAGTTACCATAATACAATGGTTTTTTGCTAACCATTTTGCAACGACGTAATGAAACTTAATAAAATTTGATACAGTTTCTACTCGGTTAAGCTACTCCGTTTAGAAAAATATGGCCAACTTTAGGTGAACTTCAGAACTTTTCCTATCGACACAATCATAAAAATTGAAAGCTTTCGTTTAATAGAACATTAATTTTTCAGGAGAAAAGCTCCCTTGCAAATTTTCGCTAAAATTAGCCATTTTTGAGAAAAAGACTATTTTGCGAAACCCTGCAAATCGTTAAACCGGAATGGCTATCAGAGCAATGTTTATTTATTTCACCAGAATTCCCATTTTTAATTAAAAAAATTGTTAACTTTTGGTAGATTTGTCGCTGAGAATAATCATTTTAAAATTTTGTTGTTGAATAATACTTCCTTCACTATAGCAATGTGGACGTACGTATTTAATGTCAAACAAAAGATATAGTGTGTATTTAAATAAATGCTGGCCTTAGTAAAAAATGTATACGATCACGCATTTTTTTTAAACCAAAATCGAAGGTGGTTTTCCGCATGTGATATCTAATGTTTTGCCTAATCTGTTAGTTTAAATGCTTTGTTACTACAAGAACACATACGGAACGTTACACGTTCAAATTTCGTTTTCCTTGTTTTTTGTTTCGAATACTCTAGTTACTATTCATAAAAATCCAATATTCTTTTAACGAACTCACTGATATGCATTTAATATTAGGAGAGTGTAGAATGAATTGTCGAGCAGCAGCACGAATGTACGGAGAAAGATTTCCAAACAGACGTATTCCTCATCATTCTACCTTTGCTGCAGTAGACAGACGGCTAAGGGAATTTGGGACATTGAAGATATCCACTGCAGATGTAGGTCGCCCTCGGTAAGTTCATGTTGAAACGGAAGAAGCAATCCTAAACGCTGCTGAAGAAAATCCAAGAGAAAGCTTGAGAAGACTGGCAAGACTATTTGACACACCAAAGTATACTGTTCACCGAACATTTAAATGACAACTTCTGCGGCCTTATCATCTTCAACGTGACCAAGAATTTTGCGAGTGGATTATGAATGGTTTTACTGGCGATAATAGGTTTTTTGATAAAATTTTGTTTACGATGAATCATGCTTTACACATCGAATCTTCACGAATGGAGTAATGAAAATCCTAGAATAATTCGACCAAATTCCTTTCAACGTCAGTTTACTATTAATGTATGGGTTGGAATCGTTGGAGATTTTTTATTAGGCCCTGTTGTTCTGCCACAAAGATTAAATAGTCAGTCTTATTTAGAAGTTATCCGGGACGAAGTGCCAGCATTACTTGAAAATGTACCGTTAGAGTTACGCTGCGATCTAATTTTTATGCATGATGGAGCACCGCTACATTTTTCCCTCCCTATGCGAGAAAACTTAAATGCTACATATCGTGATAGGTGGATCGGTAGAGGAGCTGATGCACCAATAAAGTGGCCACCCATGTCTCCTGAACTTACCTCAATGGACTTTTATCTATGGGGAGTTTTAAAAGAAAAAGTTTACGTCAATCCTGTTCGAGACCGCGACGATTTATGGCAAATAATAGTAGCTGCGTCAGAAGAAATTCGGAAAAATCCTGCGATACTACGTACTGTTTGCACAAGTTTGTTACGATGAGCTTAGGCTTGTATACGTTGCAAGGGTAAACATTTCGAACATTGGTAGAAAGAAAGATTTATTTTTCTACTATTATCTAGGACAGTTGTTATTTTTCTTCTTAATTACATACTTTGATTTTAAGCCACTTATGTAATATATACCATAAGTTTCGTCAGCTGTATTAATAAAATAATGGTTAAAACCTTTATGTATTAACTACTACAGTGGTTTTTTGCAATGCTACTTCAGATTTTTACAACAATTTTTTTAATTAAAAATGGGAATTCTACTGAAATAACGAAACATTGCTCTAATAGCCATTCCGATTTAACGATTAGCAGGGTTTTACAAAACAATTTCTTTCTCAAAAATGGCTAACTTTAGCGAAAATTTGCAAGGGGGCTTTTCTCTTGAAAAATTAATGTTCTATTAAATGGTAGCTTTCAGTTGTTACGATTGTGTCGATAGGAAAAATTCTGAATGATACTATGACGTCATAGTCACAAAAATTTAGGAGGCCATGACCTCAAGTCGGCCATATTTTGCTAAAAGGAGCAGCTTAACCGAGTAAGAAACTGTACCAAACTTTATTAAGTTTCATTACATCGTTACAAAATGGTTAGCAAAAAAACATTATTTTATGGTAACTTTGATCGCTTATATCCCTAAAAGGAAAAACTTTTTACTAAACTTTTTTTCGATAAATCGTCTTTATTTTATCCCCTGAATCTTCAGTTAAGCGTTGTCGGTGTAATACACAGACACCCTTCATTCGTTGACGATGTGCCAAATATACTTCATTAAAATGTGGAGCAATTCTGAAGACGACATTAGAAAAAACGGAGCCTGTCATTGTAAAACCCTATCATCATCCTGCAGATGCAGAAGGAATGGAAAACTTGCTAACCGTAATGCCCCAAAATGCATTTCATTTAGTAAAATATTTTGACACTACGTATGTACACGGCAGCTATCGGTGAGTTGGTAATGCGAACCCGGGAGAACCATTACGATTTCGCAATATTCCATCAGAGATCTGAAATGTGCACGCAACAACAGTAGCTGGAGAAGATCGCACAAACAACAGAATCGAAGGGTGGAACCATGAATTCCCCAATATTGTTGCACACAACCACCCTACAGTATGGACGTTAATAAAAGAAATGCGGTTAGAAGTGTCAGTGGATGAAACGCAATTAGAACAGGATCGTGTTGGGGTGTCCGCAAAGAAAAAGAAGTTGGCCCTATATGAAAATCTGCAGGTTCGGTTAAAGGCACTTTGTGAGGAATATGCAAATGGTACTCGTAACTTGCAAAACTTCATAGAGGCGGTTGGACACACATTTAGGTTTAGGTAGTATATCTAAGTTTATTTTTAACATAATATGCATTCATCTTTCAGTTTTATATTAATAAATAAGTAGGTACGTATATTATTTTGTTTTATTAGTGATTGTGGGTTAAATAAATTCTTTAAATAATTTTTTAACTCTTATTATAAAATTTATAATGAAAGACCTAAGAACACCTTTAAGGACACCGTTAAACCGAAAAAAAAATTAAATGTTTTCAAAGTACACTGAAATCTTTTTTACCGTGGATTTTTTTCCTGGATTTTTTTTCATTAGGTTATTATTCTTAAATTTGACAATACTATATGTACTGCTAACTATCTAAGTATGCAGTTTAGTTCTGTTTGAAATTTAATTGAAAGGAACAGAAACAAAGTAACTGTTTTTTTTTAATTTTGTGAAGTAATATAACAATCTTAAAAACTGCTGACGTATTGAAATGGTTTACGTTCTGTAACTAATTACTTTTAGTAAGCTATTTATATAACACGTTGCAAAGTAAGTGTGTTTCTTGGACTAGATGTGAAGGCATCATGTGCAAAAAACAAACAACTTTGCACCGTGTTTTATACAAGATTATTTTTAAATTTAGTCTTTGTTAATTAATTTCAATTAATATAAAACATAGACATTTTATTGTTACTTACGATGCTTTTCAAAATTGTACCTTTAATTTTTATAACAAATAAGTGTAATTTCTAGATAAAAATGAGCATGCTTCATTTCATTAAAATTGAAATGTCGTTTTACCACTACTAGCAAAATTGTGTTGAAACGAACCAATTTTGACAATTAAAGTGTATGTCAAAGACATGATCCTTGTATTTACAAAAATGCTAGAAAAGATGGTTTTGCGGGTACAAGTAGCATTACGAGCTGCGCCCTGCAACTAGAAAAACTAGCAAAAATTATTTCTGGACGTGTGAGACTCAAAATTTTGTGCTAATGTCATTTACATTTTAAGTTGTTGAAGAACAAGAAGAAGTATGAATATCAATATAATAATAATAATACGTATTAATTGATAGGAGTTTTTATTAGAAACTAACTTTTCCTCCGCAAAATGTTGTGTTTAAAATTAAATTTAATGATGATGTAAAACACATAATAAATTAAATACAAACGTATACGTGTAAATGGACAACAGTATTGGTATCGGCTGTTACACCTTTCCAAAAAAATTAAAACCTTAGAATAAAAAACTTTCTGTTTCTATAAGTGTGAAAATGGAGAAATTTACTCTCCCTTTCTTTATCGCTGCTTGTAATGATCATTATTTGAAAATTAATTAATTAATTGCAAAAAATTGTTTCAACAACTTGAATAATTTTAATAGATAATTTTACTACTGACGTAGATAACTGTAAGCGTTATCGAAACGTTTAGATTGTATAACTTTAATATACAAATACACCATTAAAAAACCCAAAAATGATAAGTATCTTAAGAAACGTAGTTATTAAGGATGTTACGTTATATTGTCATTCCGATAGGGTCAGTTAGCATAGCAGTGCAATATGATCTTTCAGAGGTTGCGCCAAACTAGGGTCCCAAATACTGAAAAAAAAACATATTTATGATGCCAAGTTAATGCTATACTGCAAGGCAAGATGTATTTACAAACTGGAACAACTTGCTATTAATTTTCCACAACTTGTGCCCTCTTGCGTCATAATTTTTAACACTTGCACCAAAGGTCGTGCCCTTGTGAGCGATTGTCAAGTGAACATGGAAAACACACAGCACTGCAAGGAAATGTGGTCATACCAAGAGCACCATTCTACTCTACACAATTTGTTCTACCTTGTTCCATCTTAGTTATAGCTTACATTTGTTGAATACGATCAAAAACAAAAATAACTTTTTCGAGTGCTAAATTACTTCTGCACTGCAATTTACTTTTAGTAGCTTAAGAAACTTGTTCTACAATGTCAGCATGTTGCACTAGTTTATTTTAGCCAGCATTGGACGCATGGTAATGTCATTTTACTCTACATAAGTTGCACCAAATTGATCCAAACTTAACGAACTGAAGTTCATCTGGTATAAAAATGTGTGTGTCACTCATCCGATTTTTATTTTATTTGCATGCGTTACATACAGGTGTAAAGTATGAGCGTTTATAAATCATTAGAAATGGCTGCATCTCTAATGCGTGGGATTAAAAAGAGTGGCAAGATGTAATGATAGACAGGCACATTTTATACTAGATAAACGTATTTATTTTCGAATAAATAAGTATCTAAGTATGTGCGTACGTGTTCGCGCCTATCTGCGTGCGTGTATGCCCGCGCGCATGTGCGCATGTGTGTTTGTGTATGTGCTGTGTGTGGGTCTGGGCGTGTGGTGATGTGGGTGTAGGAGTGGGTGTCTATGTGTAGCCACGAGAACATAGCCGATGTTAATGAGGTTATATTTAGGGTTACTTTTAAAATATTTCGGTTGTATCCAATGGGTAAAATCTATTTACAAGTAAAGGTATTTTAAGATGCATTATAGAGAACCCAAAGGAGCATTTTGTCATACATATGTATGAATATCTCAAAAACTGCTACTTATATAAAACAGACAGTATTAAGCAAGTTTCCTTAATACATTTGTTTAACAGTACTAACTAACCCAACGTTCCTACAATTTTTTTAAGATAATTCAATCTTAGAAAAAAGTTTCTCTTATAGAGCTTTTAATTTGAAACGAAACAAGCGTTATAGATTAATTTAAACATCTTAAGAAAGTTAGGGAGGTCAAAACGGAAAAAAATAACTTTTAATATAGCCTTGATCTTTACCTTCCAACCTACATATGTATATGTATAGAAGATGTAGAAGGCTAAGCAATCGAGTTTTATTTCACTATCGCTAAATAGACTTATTAGCTCATTTTACAACTTTTGCCCAGGTTTCTCCAAGATGGGCCATGATACCTGGATGTCTGTGTATGTGGATATATGTTAGTATCCACGATAACACCAAAGCGAAAATATCTACGTACGTAAAATGTTGCATTTTAGCTTGTTTTCATTTGGCTTGAAACTGATTAGGTTTTGGAAGAAATCCAGTGACGAACAGTGTTTTAGTACGGCAAGTTTTGACTTTTATCAAGTATTTCTAAAACAGCTGCATTATCAAAGTTATAAAAATACCTAAATATAGACCTTAAACATATCTATGCAATTTTTGATACGATGCACAATTTAGCGGCAAAAAAATTCCCAATGTAGAATTTAAGTGTGTTATTGGTATCTTATAGACACGAGCGGCTTTGGGATTCTTTCTTAAGTTAACTTATATAGAAATAGACATTAATTTTGCTCCGGCTAGCGTCACTCATTAAGGGGATAGAGTTCAATGGAATTAGTTCTGCAATATACATAGTGATTTACTTTAGATGTTAACTCTGTATAAAAATACCAATTATCTTTAATAATATAGATTTCAATACGTTTATAAAATTTTACGATTGGACTATATGAATGTCAGTATGCACCCTGTACACATAATTATGCATCTTGATCAAGGTATTTAGCGCCCTCTTTAAACACCTGTTCATAATTGTTTGTGATTACTAATACATTGAACAAGAAAAAGATCATTTAAATAGGTAAGCATAAATTAAAATTGATGTAATAATGTATCTCTTTTTAATTGATGTACTACTTTTTCAATACTTAGCAAGTATTCATACAATGGTATGGTCTAGAATTTTCTTAATTGGATGCAGTGGTTTACCATATGTGCCTGCTGTGAATCCTCCTTGATGTATACCATTAATATTATAACTATACTTTTCGATTTTAACAAATGAAACGATTTATTAGGTTAGAAAATTTCAGTCGAACATGTATTCACCGCAATTCAAATTTAGGTTATGAAAATATTCTCGATTGTTTATGCCAGCTGTGAGTTATACAGGTTTTACTTTCAAAATTCTAGCAAGTGATTAGAAAAATTTACAATATTTACTCATTTTTTTCTTAAATCTTAACTTTCCTATAGTGATAAAGGATTTCTTAATGTTAATAGTTTTTAATTTTACAAGTAACTTTCTTATATCTATTAGTGCCTTAGAACTAAAATTATCTTTAAAATCTATGCGCAATTCTCTCTAGTTTGATACCCCACATGCTATATTTTTCATAACATTCAATATTTTATACAAAAAAAAAACGCCATTTTGTGCATTGTGCTAATAATGAAGTTTTACTTTATAATTAATTAAATCTATTTTTCAGGGACAAAATAGGTTCATGTTCGGCTTCTACGCCCCCAAAAACATAAGTCCACATACATTTATAATCTGGCTGCACCAAATCTTGTGCACTTTCCAAATGTATGTTCTCCAAAGAGACCTACACTATTTTGCACTCACATCCTTTTATTTCACATATGATTGTCACTCCACGGTACTTAACTTCATCTAGAAAATTCAAAGTGTTTCTCATAATAATTGTCCAATGCGCTCACTTGAATTTCAATACATACTTTGTAACGTTATCGTAATCGTAATCACTTCTTATCTAATCTTATCTTTCCTCTTTAGGATTTTAGCAGACCAAACTACTAAGTAAGGATTTTCCATACATACACACAATTCTATGGATATTATCAACGAAAATGCATAAATTATGCTTTCCGAAGCATGTCGAACATATTCAATATGAATATTCTCCTGTACAACCTTTATTTAGCTGATGTTACTGTTAACCAGAGTTTATTTAACGTAGAATCTGATGCATAATTATACATGTGCGTATCTATTCATTACTTTAATTTCATAAATGTAGCGATATCACACCTATGCTTAATTAAATCCTATGGAAACTATCCCACGATTATTTCTATGTTTTATTATTGTTCTTATTTTTATATAAAATTATTACTATCACATAAACGTATGATTATGATGATTATTGATTTTGTTTTCACACTTTGGCCTATTTTCGTTACAAACATATAAAGAGGTTGATGGTTATCTTAAAAAAATTATAATTAAAATGATTTCATTTCTTTTCATTCTTTAAGCTAGCATCTAGATATCTGTTAACCTCCGTCTGACATGAATTTCTAAACGTCTGTTTGACATAAATTGTTTTTGTGTTTACACTGTTGCTTATTATAAAAGAGGTTGCATAATATTATTAAAAAAAATTGCTATTAAAATTATTTTATTTCTTTCAATCTCCATTTTGTAGTTTGGAAGGACGTGTGGTGTTCCACACCAGATATTTGTATTTGACAAACGAAGATTAAACATCGGCATTTAATTGATATCAATTTAAATACCTAACATTGTTTAGTATGTATTAAAGCAAACGTCAAACAAAGGATTATATGCACATACGGTGTTTCAAAAATGTCTACCAAAATTTCTAGGACGTAATCTGTGTGTGAAATTAAGCTAATTTAGTCAACTGAACGTGTGGTCCGAAAGTCACCAATTTCGAGATGTGGAGTGTTGTAGTTTCAAAAAAAGGGACGTTTCTTTTCGATTTCTCAGTAACTATACACACGGCCAATCTTATATTATGTACATTACCCACACTCTACATAAGTTATACAGTGATGCTCGCAATACTCAGTTATTCGATACAGTGATGGAAATACGGTCAAGTCCAAATCGTTTCTCAGGTTGAACTTCTATGCCACTTAATGTACTCCAATTTTGTTTTCATTTTCGTATTTGACAACTCAATATAACCAAATAAGATCATTTTGTGATTTGACGGCTCTTTTCCAAAATAAACAAGAAATTTTGATTTAATGTATTTCATAACGCCACTAGTTCACTGTTCCGATCTGGAAATCTGTGAAGATGAGGAAAACACCAAGGCATAGAAAAATTTCAAATAGGATTTTTCTTTAAATCGCTTCGTTTCAGAGATATAGGGTGTAGTGCATAAAAAGAAAACGTAAAATGAGGTGTGACAATCAAATACGTATGTGAGGGTGGTCGGCGTTTATAAACCAGCGTGAATGGGCTGATAAAAATCCCCAATCAATCATCCATCACTGCGCTCAACAGTGCTTTTGGGTAAACTTGCTAAACTGCTGGGACATACATACTCCTAGCTAGCCTGAATGGGCAGTTAAACTTGGCACTCCTGCAGCACCAGCTTCCAGAGTATTTAGATAATTTGCGCTTGGCTCTGCGGGATCGCTTGTGGTTCCAGTACAGTGGAGCGCCGTTACACCTTGTTGGCTCTGTCAGAACCTACTTAGATGAGACTCACAAATCGGTGAGCAACATTTCATTGACTCAAGATAATTTAATTTTAACCCGTTTTTTGGAAACGAACTGACAGTTAATAAGGTGAAACATTTCAATTTGTTGGGTGGATTGGGGGAGGTGGACCAGTCCAATGGCCACCACGTTCACCTGACCTGACGACACAGGACCTCTATCTCTGGTGACACATGAAGAGTCTGGTCTATGACGGGACTGACATTGCAAGCGAACAAGTCTTTGTTGCCAGGATAGTAGCTGCAGCGGTAGAGATCCAAGATAATCCTGAACTCAGTTGCATGGCGTCGAGTTTGCCTTGCCCAAGGAGATGGGCATAGTGTTAAAAACTCGAAAAATTGTATTGCATTTATACTTAATAAGAGTGTTAAACACATAAGTATCTAAATACCAGTAACTCTTTATCATAGTAGAGCTGCGGGGAACTAACACTTAACTAGCGTTTGCATTAAAATTTGACAGAACTGTTGAAGACCTAAGGGTATAGACCTTAGTGGTTTCTGGTTGTGGAGAGGATGGTGTTGTGGCGTAATAAGAAGGGGGGATTTTTTCTTCCGCAATAGGTCACGATCTTGAATCATGATTGCATTTAAATTTGACGTATTTGATTGAATTGGCTAAGGTAATAAATAGCTCCTGGGAAAGTTTTTCGAGCCGATTGGCTCAAATATTCTTTGATTACAGATATATACACAAGTGCCTCATAAATTATTTAATAAGGTGCGTAAATAAAGTGCAACTTAATGCAAGCGCAGCTATATTGTATTTTCGTTAGTATGAATTTACTGTTCCTGCGTATGTATACGAGGTAAATATAAAAAAATAGAAAATTGTCCAAATCACTGTTCATCTCGGATTTATAAATTTATACGTACAGGTTTCACTCGGGTGGAAAGTCCCACAACATTCTTATGTAAGTTTCTAGGAGAGTCCGTTTTAGTTGGCCTTAAGGCCTTGAATTGGCATTTGGGGTTCCTGCAGTTAAGTAGGTTCCAGATGAGGTGGTCAACTAAGAATGGACACTGGGTATATCTCGGGAACTGCGAATCTGACAATATTAAAAAAAAATACTAATAGGTAAATCGGCGAAGAGAATCGCTGGAAATTATTTTCAAGTTCCTACGATAAGGGGCGTACACCAACACCAAAGTATAAAATCGGCTAAAACGTCAGTGTGTGGAAGTGTCGGTGTGTGGAATTGTCCTTGGGGAAATGTCAAGTGTTCAAATGTAGCGTGGTGAAGCGTCATAAATTATTTTTTCTAGTCGGTAGATGGCGCTTTGTGACAAAGCTCTAAATATGTGCAATTCTCAAGAAAATTTTAGTTGTAATGGTTTTATTCTTAACTTACGAAAAAGGACGTGGAAAAATATAGAGATTGGTGAAATTCGTTAGAAAGATATGAAAAAAACAAATATATTTTTCAAGTAACAGAATTATAGAGAAGGTTTAACTGTCATTAATAATTAACATTCATTAATTATTAAGCTAGTAAAACAAAGGAGTGAAATTTTATAAATGTCCCCTAGGGGAAAGATCATCAATTTAGAGCAGATAAAAGAGGACCGATATAATTATAGAAGAATAGTGTGCAACAGCCCTAATACCAAAGAACTAATGCCGCCCCAAATGTTCAAATTTTCACTCGTACTGTTCAATACAGAGCTACAATTTCTCACACATAGCCAGAATAGCAGTCTATTAAAAACAACTAGGACTTGAAATGCCAAAAATAACACAGAACAATGGCCACTTTAAATATTGTTTTGTGTCAAAATAATATTAGCTCCGTTGAAGTTTTTTGTCTTTGATTAACGTACAGTTGATTTCAAAATGCCGTTAACAAATGAAATAACGTTTGATATGCTTGTTGTATATTTTGAACGCATTAAGAATTCAACTGCTGCTGCAAGAGTTTATGCTGCGCGGTATCAAAAGAACACCAAATTCTACCTCCGGCGGTCTTCTTGTTTCAGGTTACATGCATATCACTTAGTCCTGCACCGGGCATTGACTGCTGCAGATTTTGACCGAAGACTAGACCATTCCCACTGGCTTTTGGGTATGATGGCAGAAGATCGGCAAGTTCTTTCACGTACATTGTGGACATATAAAGCCACCTTTCAAGGCATAGTAGGTGTGAGTCCAGCTCCAAGGTCATTGGTCTGAAAATTGTTGGGCAGGAATTCTAGGTGGGCGAATTATCGGCCCACTCTTTTTTAATAACCAATTAAGTGATGACAATTACCTACAGTTTTTAAGAGAGGAATTACAGATTTTGTTAGAGGAAGTACCCCTTGAAAGTCGACAACGAATGCTGTTTCAGCACGATGGCTCTCCAGCTCACTTCGCGTTAAATGTTCTGAAATTTTTAGATGCCAACTGCCCTGGTAGTATTTTTTTTAATGTTGTTAGATTCACAGTTCCCT
Organism: Vesta saturnalis; assembly: GCA_036346205.1. NCBI lineage: Eukaryota > Metazoa > Arthropoda > Insecta > Coleoptera > Lampyridae > Vesta > Vesta saturnalis. The sequence goes on along the minus strand of JARFJB010000118.1, from coordinate 184,011 downwards.
AAACATAAACGGCCTACCTGTTTCTACTAGACTGCTGTTTTGTCTCTGCGTGTGAGATTGCAGCTCTGTGTTGAACATGACGGGTGACAATTGAACATTTGGGGCGTCATTAGTTCTTTAGTATTAGAGCTGTTGCACACCATTCTTCTATAACATCGGCCCTTTTTTATTCGCTCTAAGTTAAAGATACGGCCCCCGGGGGATGTTTAGTATATTAAATTTAATTATCTTTGTTTTAATAGCTTAATAATTAATAAATTTTAGTAACTGATGATAGTTAAACCTGCTCTCTAACTCTTTTACTCGCAAAATATATTTTTACGTTTATTTTTTTCACATCTGTGTAAAGAAAGGAGATATCGGCTTGCGGTTTTTACCAAATGCTATATTTTTTCACGGCTTTTTTGAGAAAATTGCAAAAATTTACGGTTTTGTCACAAAACGCCATCTACGGACTAGAAAAACAAACTAAACCAACAATGCTAACATTTTATTAGAAGCACCCTAGAAGCCTCTCTCCACCGAGAATATAGAAATCGGTTGGTTAAAGAGAAGTTATAGCATTTTTTCAAGTAAACATTTACCTCTCCCCCTTATCTCGTTTAACAAAATAAGCAAATGCCCTAAAAAAAAAATTCATCTAAAGTTACGGAGTTTATAATAAAACTACATTAGACATGTCTTGATAACGCCAATTTAAGAGAAAAAGCCGGTTTTCTAATTTGTTGTTGGTGTATGCCTCCTAGCGGTCATCGTAGTAACTTGAAAATAATTTCCAGCGATTCCTCTTGGCCGATTTACCTATTAGTATTATTTTTCAATGTTGTCAGATTGACAGTTTCCGAGATATAGCCGGCGTCCATTCTTAGTTGGCTACCCGGTACGAAAATAGGTATAACAGTGTTTTGTTTTTATGGCGTTATTTCAATTTCTATTTATAAATTTTAGAGTACAAGAAGTTCATGCTGTAGTACATTTTACCCAAATACTTGTGCAAAAAATTAAACGAATGTTTAAGAATGATATATTTACCACGTTCTATTTCAAGTAGTATTTCATTAGTACATACATTGCATTGGATCTTCTGTAGTGGTATATAAGGTTGTTAAAATGATATGAACTGCGTTTGACACTCTTCTACTAGTGACAATTGTGTCATATTGAATTTTGTATGTATATTATCCAATTGAGTCTCATTTTAGTTGTATGGTGCTGGTTTTTTACTTGTTATTAATTTCGAAAACAATTACAAGAGAGACGAAAATGAAAATTTGGAGGTGCTAGAAAGAGTTTGAAAATTCAGCATGTCGTTTTAGGTTACGGTAAATAATTTGTAAAGAACCAGCGTCCTTTACGTATACTTTTTAGAACAAATTATTTGCGGACCATCCTATATCTAAAATTTCAAAAGTTTACGCGATATTGCACAACAAATAATTTATTAATCACCGCTGACGTGTATTTCTGAAAACCAGTAAGTTTTTGCACGTCAGAACGATCTCAACCAATCAAATAACGGCATCCCCCGCACGGTAGCCGCGAAGCCGCCCACAGATGCACCTTTATAAACCCGCGACGCGCGTGAAGGAGGATGAATCGAAGTAGATTCAAGTCAAGCCGATATCCAGTAGCCGTCCGTACCGATTGCTTCGTGTAAGCACCGACCTGTTAATCGCCGCCGAAGAGTCCATCGCGATCGTGTGATAACGCGCACCACCTCGCACCGGGCAACCTAAAGTTTAATCCTGTACTGCCATTGATAGACACGTAAGTTGTAAAGTTATAAAATCTAACAATTTACAATCAAACACTACAGAACGTAAATAACGCCGGGCTGAGTCTCCAGGAGTTATAACCTTACACTAACGCCAACAGTGCCACGCAGAGTAGATCCCGACGTCACTCGCAAACACACAGTACACTAACACCCAGAGTGCCACGCAGGGGTAACCCCCACATCACTCGCAAACACTTGAGGGTGAAGGTTTGTTACAGGGCTGTAAAGACCTACGACCTTTCTCTTAGTCTATCCGGTTAAGACAGGCCATATCCTACGTCTTCTGAGTATTACTGAGACCCCGCTCGAAACAAATGCATACAATACATACAGACAAACACAATAACCATACACGGTGTGTTTAATCGCAGGAGAGTATACACGAAACCTGTTGCATAAATTTGTATTCAGAATAAACCAGCGCGAAACACCTAGTGTAAAAGCATTTGTACATAAGTTAGGGAAATCCGTCGGAGAGTAAAACATTAGATAATACGTAAATTATCCCATGTTTACCGGTATTAACTAATATAACTACGACCTGGTGTATATTACGATTTACCTTAGTAAATTCATTTAGTATAGCATTTTAATATCCAGTATTTCGTTCTCCTAATAAATTGTATATAATTAGATTTAGTATAGAAGTCCGTAATTAATCCAATTAGATAAATAAATAACAAAATCAAACCGCTTATAATTAAATAAAGACAGTCCAGAGATCTTGAATTTGCATACGCGGATCTCGCGCGTGTATTACTTCCTGGGAGAGCGACATACCAGCTTCAACGCTCTAGAGTTACTGAAGAATATATAATTATTCCATGCGCATAAGCCGACAACGATATTGATTTTCTCCGTCCGAGTTCGTTGCACTGGCGCCGTTGAACAAAACTGTATTAAAGCAACTGTACCAGCTTCTGTAAATACAGGACCGTAATATAAATATTACATATTAAGTAAGGAGTAAGTTAAGATAATCCATATATTTATATTTCCAGAAACGATTACGTACCTAGAAAGCAACCCCCCAGGAGAGCGAGTAAGGAGCCGGAAAGAATAAATACATTTGTTAATTAATTATTTATTTATTGTAAAATTAGTTAATATACGTTTTAAAACGCTTTAAGAGATTTATTTAAGGTGACAGTGTTAAGCCTATCAAGTAATTAATACGAACCACACCCCGTTTATATTAAATTATAAACACGACTGAGCAAGGCCGAGGCAAAATAAAACCGCGTTGGGTTACACACCCAGAAGGCGCGCAAATTACAAATAGTAAAATATTAAAGAGCGCAAACAGAGGTTAATACAAATTTAACAAAGTAAAATGTCCTTTCCTGCATAAGATTAAGTTCTTGTTACATTTGGATAAGTAGGGAAATGAGGTATTAAAAAATTAAAGGGTATTAACTCCGCCACACTGGTACGAAATTTCTGTGAAGTAGTGTCAGTAGACTTCAACACGTTTTATTTGGGAAAGTGTGTTGCATTTTGACAAATTATTGTATATATTTAAAATTTTTACTCGAGGTATAATGCGTGACTTTTTATTTTATTTTGGAACATTTTACTTCGAAACTTGTTTTTGAACAATTAGTTAAACATATTTCTGGTCAATCCCCTTTAGATATTTATACTTAGAATACTGTTTCTTTTATTTTAGTTTATTTCACCACTAGGTTATGTTACTTATCCAAAAATCCAAAACTAAAAAGATGGAATTAATTTGTACTTCTTAGAGGTAATAAATATATACATATTATCACATCTCGGGGGCTTAAATTGGGGTAGCTCAGATTTTTGAGAGAGGTATACGACTTTCAACCAAGACCTTAGGTAAAAAGGAAAGGTAAGATAGAGGTGTATTTGTTTTAGTTAGTGCATGGTGATAAACACATATATAAATAAGCAAAAATAATATAATAAAGAAATTCTTACATAGATTTGAACACACTCTGTACAGTGGTACCAACAATCGTAATAATATTAGTACTGGTACTCTGCTAATCTTTAATTTACTTTATTTTACTATCTAACACCCTTTCTATTCATGTTTATAGTAATTTGTAAACAGGACCTTTACTTTTAGCTAATATGCTTTGCTCGGCGTTAGCTTAATGAGAGAAGGGTGTGATTCGTAGAATAATTATGACTATCTGATCTTAACAAGCACACTATTTCTTATTTGTACAATTCTAAATAAAATAAAATATATTTTATTATTCAACTAAAATTTTAAGTGAATAAATCAATAATAAAATAAACAAAAATAGTAACAAAAGGACAGCCCCTACCTGAAAGGGCTCGAGAGGTTGAAAGCGGCTTAGGAACTTCCTGGCGGATGCTTAATCTCTGCGGATCGGACATCTAATTTACTTTGTCATTCAAAATATGTAATCTGATGTTTAATAATTTTCACGTAATTCGCTTCATATATTTGGGTAATTAAAGTATTAGGTTAATCCTGTATGAATTACTACAAGAAACTTAAAACGAAAAGAAATCGATATTCTCTTTTCATTATAAATTCGAAGAATTTGTATTAACGACTAACGTAGTTAACATCTGGATATACGAAGTAAACTTTATATAAAGGTATCCTGAGAAGAGCACAATAAGACTGCTAACGAGGGCAATGGCTTTTATTTTCTATGAAAGGAATGTAGTTTACTAGGTCAATCTGTGTTTTATCAATTTTTGTTCAAAATAACTGAAAGTATTGCTTTTATTTACGTACCTTTTAACTTAACTTCAGGACTTCGTTATAATTATCTTAATTATGTAAAAAGACCGTAATATGAAATAACAGGATCGTAAACCATAGAAAATTTGCACAAAATAAGAGACAGATAGTGACTTTCTACACCACTGCTACGAAAGTCGATAAAAAAGAAAAATAAAATCAAGATTGAAACGAATAACATGACAAGGAAATACGTGGTAAGAGGTATATTGGAAATCGGAAACTGTTGTTGGGTCAATCTTAATCCAAAGAATCTTTTAAGGCATCAAAATGTAACGTAGGCTCTTGCCACTTTGGAAAAGATAATCCTCCATAACGTGCCCATGCTGCTGTAACAAGCTGATTTTCTACAAGTTTCACTAATCTATCAATATATGGATAACTGGGGTACATTATGAAATCGTCGTCTGTTGACAATGAAAGGGAATGCTTAGGCTGATAGCTCCATTTCTTCACAGTGCTTTAGTTTATGTATAGTGGTGCGGCACTTTAAAGGTAAGGATCGTTTTGGACTAGTAACGATTATATTATGGCTACTTATGGGCGCCATGTATTAAAGATTACTTCCTGTTTCACGACATATTATGGAACAGATTGTCGCGAAGTATTTGAATGATCCTCCATTCAAGACTTCATTGTGGTAGTCACTAATAAAACACAGTTCTTCACGTATAGGATCGCCCTTGGGTATACATATGCTCCAAGTGGAATTCACTTCTAACAGGGCAATTTTGACTACTGGTACATCTACTGAACAAGTGTATTTTCGCCTAGCATAAGCGGAGGTAAGTATATTCATCATATCTATTCCTTGTAATTGTTTCTTCCATAAGGGTGAATGCAGTCCAACCAACATAATGTGTTGGGACATAATACACTCTACTAAGGACATCGTATACAACTGAGACGTTGATCCCAATGCTACAACTTAATTTTTTTTAAATCAATCAATATTTACAGATTGTAAATCAAGTAGCGATTGGGACTAAGTCTACTGGTAACCTTTTTAATTGACACATATGTATAATTGTTTTGCTTGCTTCATAGCGGCGCATTTGTAGTTCCAATAAAACTAAATCTAATAAGAATGGATCTGTACAAGAGATATTACTTAAATCTTCGCTAACGAAACTAGAAAAACTAATTTCGCGAATCTCTGCATGATCGCATTCACTAATTTAACTTAAAATTCATTTTATTTCGTAATCATTTGAAAACTTCTTTTTTAGATGATTTCGAGTGGTTAACTGAAAGTCAAACCATTCTCCGTCACATAAAAGGTATATATGTATATATATATATATATATATATATATATATATATATAATAGTTTGACAAATATAATTATATTTTGCACAAAAGAAAATTCTTTATACTTAATGTTATCTCAAGCATTTTGCGGTTGTCTCACTGTTATATCCATTTTACCATCTTTTCATCTTTTAATAAAATTGACGACACAATTATCACAAACATTTTTACTCTAAATTCATTCAACTAAATTATCTCGATGGTATTATACCAATTTGAAACTTATCAAAATTATATTTTACTTATTTATACTTTTTCAAAAAAATAATACTTTACTTTTTTATTAACCTTTAATATCTCATTTTATTCGTACAGTATAAATTTGTTTTCAAAATGCACCTTTGAAGTTCAAGGTAGATAGACTTAATCACATAGAGACAGAATGGTTGTTCGTATTTATTGAAAAATTACGTTTCTCCATATTTTGCTAGCGTGGAGAAACATGAATTTCCAAAATTTCATGAAGGTCTATATCAGGGATGAAGATTCAGTACTAGTCTCGTCAAATCACTTCTTTGACGTTAATTTCAATAACCAAAATTCACTTAAATCTCAACATATTCATTAACATAACTGAATACTAATTTTTTTCTCTAAACAGTATCATATTTCCTTACAATTTCTTTTGTTTTACAATACCACCATTACGGCTGTAAACAAATTTATTATTAGTGGTATACTTACTCCTACATTCTCCATGAGTTGGGTAACTTCTTTGAGAATGGTTCACTACGTGGCCGAATTCTTCAGGAAACACTTACAACCAAAGTTTTGGGCGAGGAACGCATTTTACTGAGCACATAGTATGTTTGCAGTTTCTTTCTTACATCGAAAGTGCAGTGCATAAGTAAGAGTATGAAAAATTCTACTAAAAATCTCCTTTTTGAGTACATTAAACCTTGTTCAACTGTTACCTATACCCTCTGGCTAAGAACACACGAACACGAACACACAAACACAAAAACACACAAGCACACAAACACACAAACACACAATCACACAAACACATAAACACACAAACACACAAACACACAAACACAAACACAGAAACACACAAACACACAAACACACAAACACACAAACGCACAAACACACAAACACAAACACACAAACACACAAACACACAAACACACAAACACTCAAACACAAACACACAAAACACACAAACACACAAACACAAACACACAAACACACAAACACACAAACACACAAACACACAAACACACAAACACACAAACACACAAACACAAACAAACAAACAGACAAACACACAAACACAAACACACAAACACAAAAACACACAAACACACAAACACAAACGGACAAACGCACAAACACAAAAACGTAAACACACAAACACACAAACACATAAACACACAAACACACAAACACAAAACACACAAACACACAAACACACAAACACACAAACACACAAACACACAAACACACAAACACACAAACACACAAGCACAGAAACAAAAAACACTAACACACTAACACACAAACTCACAAACACACAAACACACATAGACACAAACACACAAACACACAAACACACAAACACACAAACACACAAACACATAAACATACAAACACACAAACACACAAACACACAAACACACAAACACACAAACACACAAACACACAAGCACACAAACACAAACTCACAAACATACAACCACACAAACACACAAAAACGCAAACACACAAACACAAACACATGAACACACAAACACACAAACACACAAACACACAAACACTCAAACACACAAACACACAAACACACAAACATACAAACACACAAACACACAAACACACAGACACACAAACACGCAAACACACAGACACACAAACGCACAAACACAAATACACAAACACACAAACATATATATATATATATATATATATATATATATATATAATTTATATGTTATTTATATTTTAAAATCACCGACAAACGAAAACTGGAGATTCTATGAATCAAAATAAGACAAAAATGATCATAAACGCTTTTCCGAAAATGGTTCCTAATCGAGATACAGGTTGATTAAAAAATACTTGGTGCACCTAAATGTCTAATTAAATACAATTAATCAGGTGAGTTTGAGTCAACTGACCCCATCCAGTGGCGTAGAATATTTTAAGTTAATCAGTTTAAGTAAAAAAAAGCACGCCCCTGGTTTTTTTGAAGAAATATTTTTTTGATAAATGCAACATTTATTTCTGCAAATAATATCATACTTAGTATTTTTTAGATTCGGCACCCCGTTTTTGAAATATTTTGCATTAACATAAACGACCACATGATTAAATAAAAATCAAAATTTGTTTTATTTTACAAAAAAATAACGCAGTTAACTATTAGGTACATTATTAAAGAGATATTGAAGGAATCAAAAATAAAATAATAATTATTTTTATTCATGTTGTTCAAAATATCCTCCTTTCTTTATAATACAAGCTTGTATTCTTCTTAGCAAATGAAACCTAACACACTGAAAAATCTGTGGCATAGACCTATCTCATCGCATGCCATCTGTATGCGATTCCAAAGTTGCTCTCAATTATCAATTTGAACAGAATCGACACGAGTTTTCAGATACCACCACACAAAAAAATCCAATGGGTTTAAATCTGGAGATCGTGCCGGCCACGGTACTTCACTTCCTCGTCAAATGCAGCGTCCAGAAAACCATGCATTTAAAAATTCTCTGTCGTTTCATGTAGAATGTGGTGGTGCACCATCATGCATGAAATACATGTTCATTCTAACATCTAAGGGTACGTCGTCAAACAATTCTGGCAAATCTTCTCTCAAAAAATTTAAATAGAATTCGCCAGTAAGTCATTGAGGAAAACGGATAGGTCCGATTAGGTGATCGTCTAGTACACCTATCCAAATATTTTTGGATAGGTTGGTGAGCTGTAACTACTGTTGGATGCTGATTTTCATCTAACCATTTGTGGGAATTATGCAAGTTTATTATTCCATTTCGGGAAAAAATACTCTCATCAGTGGTCAACAAGTTTCTTACAAAATGTACATCTTCAGCATTTTTGTTTAAAAACCATTCGCAAAAATTCATTCGAAGAGGATGGTCAGCAGGCAATAATGCATGCACTTTTTGTAGGTGAAAGGGATGTAAATTTTGTTCTCGTAAAGCTTTCCAAGACTTGCTATGCGACGCACCAAATGCTAAACCTAACTCACGCGTGCTTATTGATGAATTTTCATAAACTCCATCTAAAATTTGTTCCTCAATTTCAACAGGTACACGAGCATTTCGTCCGGAATTTTTCTTTCCTTTTTAACCTCCATACTCTAACAAGCTACGATGAACGGTTCTAAACGTAGTATGATGTGGTTGTCTCCTATTTGGAAATCTTTGTTCATATAGTCAAGCAGCTGCACGAACATTGCAATTAGTATTACCATGACATAAATGCATACCTACCAGTTCTAGTTTGGAATAATTCATTTTTTCACCGTAATTAGACACAAACAATGAACTACAAAACAAGCGCAAACGCAACTATTTTAGCAAACATAAGATACGTAACTGTCAAACGCAAAGCAACCTCTGATTTATTTAATTTGGTTATTACTGAATAATGTAGTCTTTCTATGTTAATGCAAAATATTTCAAAAACGGGTGCCGAATCAAAAAAATACTCAGTATGATTTTATTTGCAGGATTAAATGTTGAATTTAACAAAAAAATATTTCTTCAAAAAAAGCAGGGACGTGCGTTTTTACTTAAAGTTATTAACTTAACATATTATACGCCACTGGATGGAGCCAGTTGACTCAAACTCACCTGGTTAATTGTACTTAATTAGACATTTCAAATCTCAGTGTAATATCTTTTGTAGTTATTGAGGAATCTTAAAAAAATCTTTAAAAAATTATTTTTTAGTCACCTGTATCTCGGTTAGTAGCATTTTCGGAAAAGCGTTTATGATAATTTTTGTCTTATTTTGAATCATAGAATCTCCAGTTTTCGTTTGTTGGTGATTTTAAAATACACCCTGTATATATATATATATATATATATATATATATATATATATATATATATATATACATACATACACGCATATACACACGTACACACACACAAAGTTTATAGGGCCAAAGGAAAAAACCGAAACCTTGGAAATAAGAAATGTGGATTATGTATTAGTATTGTCAGTATTAAGCGATATGGCATGCAAATCCTTATTTTGAATTTCTAGTCTTTACACTTAAAGATAACTAGGATAATTGCATAAAAAGTAAGCTTGTATTCTACAGTTATTTAATTAAAAGCAAATAACCACTAATATTAAGGTCCTCGAATAGGTATCGGTTAGAGTTACATATTGTTTAGTTATTTATATACTGAGAAAAACTTCACACAGATACACAAAGGCATAACATGAATAAATAAATGTGCTTAAGGCTGGCCGTACACTGTCGAACGTGTCATACATGTACTCACATGAGGTATGGTCTATGGGTAGAACAGTCTACCGTACATATTTTTAAGTAATGTGGAGGTCATGTCCTCGCGTACATGAACGAACTCACATAATCGATCATATGGGAATAACAGATATTTTTTGACGGATTTATTTCGGTGTAAGTACTCAGTCCATGGTATATTTTTTTAAATATACCCTAGGCACTTACTGCAAACGCACGCCACTGCCACTTAGAAAAGTCCTTGTAAACATGGATTTTACTTTTGCTAAATTTGCATTAAATCCTATTCCCATGTGTTCACGAACGAGAAACGCTCATGTCTGTCGACACGTGAAAGATCGTACATATTTAAGAGATATTCGACAGTCCGTGCCCAGCTTAGAAAAAAGTAGCAATTATGTACATTTTTATAGAATCCTATGTTGCAATAATTTTATGTGAATACAATTTAAATAAAAAAAGACTTAGTAACTGCCTTATATTTAAACAATATCCGTCCAATTTTATAACTTCGCACAGTTTTGTTGATCACGTTATGCGAAATCAAAAAGTGCTTTGTCATTGTCTATATTTAGAAGAATCTCATAAATATAGCACTGTGAAATAATTGCAAGGACATTTTAATCTCTGATTTTACGTGTCATTCATTCATTTCATGAGTTATAATAATTTGTTTTTTACATTCCCAGTATGTAATGTGGTGATTTGACCTCTCTTCTTTGGAAGGCAAAGTATGGCGTTTAGCAAGAAGCATTAAATGAACAAGATGTAAGAAAATGCAATAATAGAGAACAAAGGTACAATAAAATCGGTCGCTAACATGACCGTCGTTATGATACGAAGTAAACTAGACTTTAAAGTAATGTCATTTTGACAAGCGTAAATTATTATTTCCCCTTCTGTTATAAATTTGCAACACCATATCTTAAACAAAATCCTTCGATGCAAAAAATAATGCACTTATTTACTAAAGTACGTTTTAATCGCTTAAGTTTCCCTCGCTGGCGCTCAGTCAAAAACTTCCACTCTCAAGATTAAAAAGTGTGATTTACTCCTTTGATATGTGTCCTTGTTTCTTTTTAACAGTAATTACGACTAGCTTTACGAACTCTATATGAATGTAGGTATATTCAACATATTTCAAAAATGAATAAATGAAGTAGACGATGGTTTAGATTTAATTCTGGTTACTAGCACCCAATTAATCGTCTATTTGGATCATTAGACATGGTACAATTAAAAACCCATTGAATAATTCATTAATTAATAGTGTTCTACTAACATATATTACCGATTATTTATTTCGTATCATCTTCAACCAATCAGAACGTCTAATTAAGTTAAGTTACCTCGTATACCTAGAGTAACTCTACAAATACAAAAATTTTACATTATTCGTATTTCCATAGCAACCACATTAATTTGGTTTATACAAACTATATGTATTTGTAATAATTGTATTTTTTACTGTACTAATATGTACTTAAACTAATAAATTGTTTCCATTTACTCAAAAAATAATCGCAATAACCACAATTCGTACCTCAAAATAATTATGGTTATACATCTCAAACTTCCTGCATAATTACATATCGTCTCAGTTTGACAGAATAAGTACTGTCAAACTGAGACTCTTTGTAATTATGCAGGATGTTTGAGATGTCTAACCAGATTATTTTGTAGTACTTATAGTATTACTACCGATAATAACAATTCGGTGTTTTAGTTTTCTGAGATGGAAAACATTTTTTTTCTGAAAAAACAATAGATTTATCCTTATCTTTTCCTTTTTAATTTTTCAACTTTGACAAAATTGTTTACAACATCTTTAACAATTATTAACAGATATTACTACTGACGAAGATAACTGTAAGTGTTATCGAAACGTTTAGATTGTGTAATTTAAAATACACCATTAACCCCAAAAAGATAAGTATCTTATTATGTGTGTTAATGGTGAAAGTTTACATTAATTAAAACATGTTTTAATTTTTCAACTTTGACAAAATTGTAAGTGTTATGGAAACGTTACATTGTATAATTTAAAAAAATTAAAAAAACCAAGTTTGACTAGTTTTTCTCTTCAGGAAGTGCAACAATCCGCAATATGAACTAAAACGTTATTAAATTGACGGCAACGCACGGCCACGGTACAAAACGTGCCTGGTTTCAAAGCGATTAGGTGTAGTACATATTTGCATGAGTCCGCGAACGTAATATAATCATATGAATACTACAATCAAAAAATGCCCTGATTAGAAATGCACCTTTTTAAAAATTTGGCGGTAGAACTTCGATATCACCATGTATTAAGGTGCATAAATCATAAATTCTGAAAGATGCAGAAAGTCGGAACATTTTATAAGTTAAGCTTAATCTTCTGTAGGCGGTATCGCTAAAGAACCTTTTTTCTGTCGGCATATTGACACAAATATATAATACAAAAGATATGACAATGCATGGCAGAGCTGTAAATTAAAAGACCCTCTGCTAGTGTAAATTCTAGGAACAGCTTTCAAGGCTAAAACAGGAAGTTCGATCAATTAAGTCAATCAATTAAACAGCGTGCGGAGCAAGTAAAAGTGGGAATCAAAACCTTTTTAACAAATATCACAAGTTATAAAAAACGTGTTAAAAAACACCACCGGAACGGTATAAAACGTGGGGTTTAAAGTCATACCCTGATAAGTTTTTGAACATTTTCCTTTAGTAGCAAATTCAAAATTTAATCTAGCTTTTATTTGTTACTATGTTTAATATTAATTTTAATTATAATATGTTATATAATACATTACACTTTTCTTTGATGACAAATCTAAAATTTAATCTAACTTTTACGTGTGTTACTATATTTACTTTTAATTTTAATTAATTATTCCTAAAATTAGGCTATTAAAACCGGAAGGGATAACAGGGTAATTATCGTTGTTTATTATTACCCTTCAAATAAATTTAAGTGAAATTTAAAACTAGAAAATTTGAGTTACCACAATTTAAGGCAATAATATAACAGATTTGATCAGTTTAAAATATGCAAGTTGAAACCTCAATTATAAACCAAAATAAACAAATTATTTTAATCGTAATGCTGTCAGCACCTACGAACTAACTGTAAATAGATTGGGGTACTATATAACCTATATACGATATTTTCTTTTAAAGAAGTTAATCAATATTCAATTTTGGTTTCAGTGCAGTTACTTTAATCTAGAATCGTACCAACATTTTTTTGCATAATGCAATTTAAATTAATTGTTTCCTTTTCACCTCTTACATTTTACTTCATAGTGTGGAAGGCATGCATACCCCATACCACCTTGTGCAGTACCACTACCTTTACCATGGACTCCTTAATATTGGTGCTCCAATTTTCTGAGTTTGGTAAGGGCTGCCAGTCACCATCTCCTTTATTCCTTACGTACTCGCCAAGCATGACGTTTTAATCGCTAAACCTTTAAAATGAGTTCTTAAACAGACACTACACCCCAGGTGAGTAGGGCGAGATGCTCACAGTTTCACATCCTTTCGACGATCCGTTCCAAGGATATCTGGGTGAGGGGGGAGGATTCGTCAACTCCAAAATCAAGACAATGAAGAGCAAGATCTGCTGGTAGGAAAATCCTGTCCCATGCGGATGCCCGGGGGGCCGGGCTCAAGCGACCTCAGTCATCGGAAGTACCACCATTCGGATACATTACTGCAAAATACCGGATATCTGGTCGAATCTGAATGCTCTTTACCTACACCTTGAACATGGGCAACCGGACCTTCTGTTTCTATCAGAAACACGTCTCCCCATGAAGCACAGATTTGCCTGATTTTCAATTTCCCAGATACAGCCTCTACTCTAACTTTCGACTAAAGACGGTGTATGTGCGTATACCAAGGACAAAGTAGTTTGCAAGAGGATGCCCACTTTGGAAAACAACAAATTCGACGCGATTTGGTTCAAACTTCCTAGTCCTCAATTTTTGAAACTCTACTGTTTATATAGGTCTCCTAGTGATAATAACTTTCAAGATACTTTTGATTACGTTAATCTGAAAATAAACTACCTTTTGTTACAGTTTCCGTCCTGCGATATCTCAATTCTGGGAGATTTTAATGTTCACAACTCCAAGTGACTTCAATTTTCATCTACCGTTAATCCCGCAAGTCATAGTGCAGAAGCATTTGATGTATCCTATTATCTTACACAAATGATTTCCGAACCCTCTAGAATCCCTGATAATCCTAACCGTACTCCACACCTCCTGGACCTATTCCTTATATCAAACCCACTTGTCTACAAAACAAGAGCCCTTTCCCCACTTGGTGAATCAGATGATTGTCTAATCGAAATAACTTCTTCTGTACCAAATCCCACTGTTCGAGAAACAGATAGAACTATGTGGTGTTTTAAATCAGCTAACTGGTGCTATCTGCGGGATTTTTTTGCTATCTTCCCCTGGCGTGGGTATTGTTTTAAACCGTCCTCCTCTTCAAACAACGATATTACAATAACGGAAGTTATCTTGATGGGTATGGAGTTATACATTCCCAAAAACACAATCGCGTAGGTTATTCCCGTTCCCAACCATGGTTTGATAGGGTTTGCGCTAATGCATGATCGCAAAAGCATAAACTCTTTATCAAATTGAAATTAAATACATCTGACGTAAGTCACGCCGACTATATTGCCGCAAGGAATAGTTGCAAAAGCGTCATCACCAAGGACAAAAAATGTTTGAATAATATTAACGCAAAGAATTAGTCTCACATCATTTGGGTAGTTGTAAAGTTTGGTCATTAGCTAAAAACATCAGTAAAAACCTTAGTACATCTTCCTTTCCCACATGACGTCTCGTGACGGATATTTAGTAGTTGATCATATCTCAATGATGTCACCGTGTGTGAAAATTATAATTTACGTACGCTAGCTTTTTTTTTTAATTTCCGATTTATCGAATTTCGGAGTGTTTGTAATGTAGAAATTAATTCAATATAGGAATGAGTTTGGTTTTAAAGAATGCTAATGGGAAAGTTATTTTTGCTAAATTGTTTTACTACCGATTGTTTTGGTTTGCCGAACTCGATTTTCACTTTTGACGTTCTAATATTGGTATATTACTTATATAGGAATGATAAAAGTAAAGTTTTAGATCATTTTAGTCTGAAGTCGGCAAACAGTATGTCTGTTGAAATTACGTTAATTTGATATACCAATAGTTTGAGTTCATTACAAAAGAAAGACTATACCACAGTACACCAAACAATAGAAACAAGTTCTCGCTTTAAAATTTTGTCGACTCCTACCAACCAGCAATCACAACTAAGGCACATATATGGGATTATATGGTAAGTAATACCTCATTTGAAAGCTCGTTTTAAGTTCTTTTCAACGACATCAACACTTAAGTACTACTACTCATTCAAGGGTTTCAAGCGAAAAATGCCAAGTAACGTTTTGAAGTTTTTGGGTTCAAATTCATAAATCAGCAGTAATATTTGGTGTTGTTGATGTCGTTGAAAACGACTTGAAATGAGCTTTCAAATGGGGTATCACTTGTCATATGATCTCATTTAAAATTATTTGACAAAATGGCGGCTGTCCGCCGTTACGTTACGTCCCTGAATGCCATCAATAACGTTGTATATGAGCCTTACGTCGGTTTCCTTAAATGTTGTTAATTTCAGTTTTATGGTTCATACAATAGGTTGGGAAGAGGCTTTAGACTGAAACTATATATATATATATATATATATATATATATATATATATATATATATATATATATATATATATATATATATATATATATTTATACCATTGGGTAAAACGACAGCTGGTAGTCCGTTTAGTACGACATATTCCCTTACATGAGAAAGCGAAATAGGTACACAGATTTTTTTCAAATGAAAGTTGCTCATATTCATCGAAACCTTATCTGAAAATATTTATATACAGAGTGGTGACAGAAAGTTTCATTTTGTTAAATGGAACACCCTGTATAGTATTGCATATTTAAATATTGCTTCAAAAGACAATTTCAAAAATATGGGGTAGTGGAGTCTGCGATTTTTGTTACTGACATATAAGCGTTTATCTGCCAAAAACTGTCCAAGCTCAAACGCCTGTAAAATAGCTTCTATTGGACCTAGACACTTTTACGTGAAGCCAAAAAATTATTATTTAGCCTTCTATCAATTAATGCTCTGAAATTAAAAAAAAATCCTTGTTATTTGAGAATTGTAGTTTTAGTCCAAGTTCTTAAATGCAACACCACATATACACGAACACATCTTCGAGAGCATTTCAAGAGCTTTACTATGATACAGCATATCATAAGTTAAGAATTCGTAGTTCAAGACCTACAATTAATTCATGTTGGTAATTCTAAAATATTGGGAGGCGTAAAAAATAGCATTTCCGTAACAACAACAAAAGCTTGTTGTATTTGTGAAAAGTGGAACTTATATCAAAATTAGATTACTAATCTTGCTTGTTCCCTCAAATAATGTATAACTCATGCACTTTAGGGGAAAAAATACGTATGGTCGAATTAGAAAAAAAAATAGGTCTGCTGTATTGGAAAGCCGTAAATTGAATGAAAAGTTTCTCTTCAACACGATTCCAACTCGCAAAATAATTTGGAGGCTATATCATTCTTTCGAAAAAGATTTTCCAGTAGAGAAGCAAATAGGAAGTTGACATGCTCTTACTGAGAATACTCTCTTAAACATATTACTCCCCTTTAACGAAAATCCAGCAACCTCAACACGTAAGGCGCCACTTCATCTAGACATCCCAAGTTCTTCTTTAATCTTAAGTTAAAATTTTTACATTTCAACCAAAGCAAAACCGAAACCAAATGATTTGGACAGTCGGATGATTTTCTGTTCATTTTTTATGGATCGACAGTTTAGAGATAGTATTGTTCAAATTATATTGTGGGCCGATGAGGCCATATTCACAATTGCAACAGTGTTGTCAACTGAAAGAAAATACAGATTAAAAGAAACTAAAATGCAAGGGAAAAATTCGTTAAAGTTTGGTGTGCTATATGGAGAAACTCCACAATAGGGCATATAGTTGTGAAGGCAATATGAACTCCGAAAGATACATTCAATAACTGAAAAATGATATAATAAAAATGATTGATAGTTTCCCACAGGCCAAATGTGATTTGGTAATATGATCATCCATCCTACCATCGAAGGGTTATGTGCAAAATATTTTAAGCAGCGAATTCGCAGAGTGGCTTGGCGAAAATGATATCTTTTGACCTGCACGAATTCCTGACTTAACCCCAATTAATTTCTTTTTCTGGGGTTCTGTCAAAGGCATGGTGTATGAAGGCCAATGCACTAGAACTGAAGAACTCACAGGCAAAATTACAGAGACGCTATCCAATTGCGGATGCAAACAAATTATTTCTTAAAGGCTATTTAGTGTATTTTAAGTATATTTTAATCTTTCAATTTATGTTTACAAAACATTTTGAAACTTTAGAGTCATATTTGTGTAATATCTGTGATAATGGAGGTATTTTTTGTTGTTGTCATAGCAATGTTTTATGTATAAGAATCACATTGCATTTTTTCAATATAAATTAATTACGATCTCTTTAAAGGTTAACAGACCCATAGTTTGTCATATCATCATAAAGCCCTTGGAATTGTCGAATATTCGAAGATATGTTCATAGATAGGGCGCTGCATTTCAAAAATGGAGAGAAACTACAATTCACAAATGTTGGCAACACTGATTATTTATTGATATCTTTTAAAGTTTGAGAACATCGATTGGTAGAAGACTTAACCACACTTTTTTCGGCACCACTTAATAGTTTCTAGGTCCAATGTAATCCATTTTACAGGCCTTTGAACTTGGACAATTTTTTTACAGATAAACGCTTATATATTTTTGATACTGTCGTTTGAAGCGCTATTTTAATACGCAATAGTACACAGGGTATTGCGTCAGTCCCCACTCTGTATATAAATCTTCTCCTGATCATTTTTTAGTTCCGATGAGTGTGACGGGCCACCCGGTACATTAGTTATGATGATTAATTAGAAATAATTGTAAATTTGAGTAGTTAGTAAATATTTATAGCCTTGAAACTTATATTAAAAGTAATGCATTTCTTACATAATGCACTGTCGTTAGAAATGATAACCCATTAAATTACAATGTAATCGTAATGATGCAATACACAATGGAGGAAAAACGATTATGTTTTGTATTAAAATCATAACCTATTTTAAAAAATATGTTTTATGGTAATCCCTACCTTTCAAGCTACGTCAGTGTACAACTGCCATATGTTGAGACTTTAATATGAAGTTTCCCCAGACTTATATTTGCATGAATATAGCACACAGCTTGACGACTCACAGGTTTAGTAACAAAAATTGGTAAAATAAGCCGTATATATATATATATATATATATATATATATATATATATATATATATATATATATATATATATATATATATATATATATATATATATATATATATATATATATATATATATATATATATATATATATATATATATATATATATATATATATATATATATTATTAGTATCGACTGAAAATTATATTAATAAACTATGTAAGTGTTTCATGTAATACAGTCTTATATCCAAATCAATGCTTTTATCAAACTTTCGCAAAATATATTTGCTTCGTCAGGACAGAAATTATTCATAAATTTTAAAATTAACTATAAATTTTAAAAATAATTATAAAGTTTAAAATTAATAACTAATTTCTGTTAATAATATATTTTGTGAAAGCTTGACAAAAAAAAATTGGTTAGAAGATAGGACTGTTTTACCCGAAACACACACACACACACAGATACGCACGCACGCACGCACGCGCGCACGCACGCACGCACGCACGCACGCACGAACGCACGCACGAACGCACGCACGCACGCACATATATATATATATATATATATATATATATATATATATATACATAAAAATCCAACACCAAGATGGCGTTGGACCAAACTTGGCAGTAATGTTTAGCTACTCAAATGTAGTATCTGATTAAAATTTGAAAGAAATTGCACAAAAGATAATGGCATTTTTTATTAATAATGTGTTGGACCACCCCTATTAGTTTCACACTACCGCACCCTTCTTGGCATGGATTCCAACAGATGTTCGACTTCGTATTGCATACCTGGAAATATGTAATTCATACCGGAGAGGTTCTAATGTCTGTGGAGATTGGCTAATTGCTTGAGTCTTCTACCCATGATGTCACATAGATGTTCGATGGGCGAAAAGTAGAGATATCTGGGTGGCCACGGCAATATATTAACGTTAACCTCTTCGAAGCGCTCCATAGAATGCCTTTCAGTGTGAGGACGGGCATTATCATGTTGGAAAATCGGGTCAAGCCAAAAGATCTAATTCGATGGTAAACTGTACAAAGGATTATTCGTTTACAACCATTGATCGGCTATTGATCTTGTACTCGAGAATCGGTCTCTTAATGCCATTAATCGGAGATGGCGGTCCTGGACCACATTTGTCTGTCCAAAGAAGAACACAAAATATCCCCATCCTCCGAGGCCGCCCGTCCACCTACACCTACACACACCGCACACACAACACACATTTACGCACACACTCTCTTCTCGCCACCACCATCCTCACGTATACGATCCCATTCAAACGCCTCATCCATTTCCACCTCATCCACACACTCCTACATTACCACACATTCCACCGCCTCCACACACACACACACAAACCCGCACAAGCACACAAAACCGCTCTTACCCACACTCGACCAACCACCTGTACCTTTCGTGATTTCTACACCCTCTTTCCCCAATTCTAATCCCACCTGCTCTCAATCCTCGAGGTATTGCATCAGCAATATCCCGAAACCTATAACCACCCAGAGATCCCTATTCAATTCCCTTAAACCTCTAATCCCCTGGTTAAACTTAACGTTTAACCACAATCACACCTGTCTCTTAGAGACCTCCTCTCCCTTGACGGATGGTACGCAGGTTAGACTGCGACACCATTTCGGTGAACCCACTGTAACCCTATCCCAACTATCTGGCCCCCATCTCTCCATCTCCAACCCTAGACCTCCCTCCATTTCCTGCGTGATTCGTGACGTAGATAAGGACATCCTAGAACCCGAGATCCTTGGTGCGACCGATATCTCACACATGAGGAAGGCCATTCTCATCATCGCTAAGGCGACGAACACACCCGCATCCTTAATCCGCATCATCACCAATTCCAAAACTTCCCTAGAGTATCTCCTAGCACGTGGTGTTTTCATGTTCGGGGGACACTACAGTTGCGAACCCTACCCTTATCCCTCAACCCCTCCCCAAATATTGCTCCAGTTGTACGCAGGGGCATATCTCTGAGGAGTGTCCTACCCGCTCCATCAGATGTTCCAACTGTGGCGAAAGTCACAGATCCTCCTCCTGCAAATCCTCGGCTAACCCAAGGTGTAACAACTATGGGAAAGCTCAACCTTCCATCAAGTACCGGAAGCGGCGGGAACCTCCCAGTTCCCCGTCGAAGATGGCATCCCTTGAACCCCTCCTGTCCTTCGAAGATTTCTTGACTCGGAGAAGACAGCCCACCTTAAACCTATTCCCGATATCGAATTTTTTACCATCAAGGACTTCCTGCAAGTCCTTACCCTTCCCTCAACCAGATGTTCGCCGACCGGCGAACTAGGGTTGCCCGCGCCCTAGGTTCGCTATACCGAAGCTTCTTAATGCCAGGGGCCTTTGTCGGAAACGCCCCTCACTTAAGCACTTTTTACACACACACAATATACGCATCTTTCCATCACGGAAACAAAACTCACAAACAGATGCACACTTCACTTCAACACGTATCACACATTCCTAAACAATAGCCACCACGGAACCGCCTTCTGAATTAAAAATTGCTTCCCATCCATTCTTTTCCAACAGCGCACCTACAGCATCTCAAATATCCTAGGTGATTTCAAGCCCGCCACATCCAATTCGGTGACACCGTAACTAATGGCAACGATAACAGGCCATCCTCCGCTCTGTTGAAGTTGCCGCTCTTGCGAATCGCCAACACACAGCCCACATACTTCGAACATTTTGGTGCCTCAATAGTAGATCATATCATAGTTTCTGAACCCATAGCACACTATTTCGATCTTGAGCGCTTACTAGGCACCACGATCACATCAGATTATATACCCCTACTGGTCAACACTTCATTTTGTCCAGCTCCCCCTACACCTCTTCTGTCATTAAAGATTTTTCGAAAGCAGACTGGAATGTGTTCTCCAAGATCTCGAGAGAGCCATTACAGACCTAACTTCCGTAATTATCGATATCTTTATCCCATTAAAATCTATCGAATCTATCGTCAATTCTTGCAATCTAGGGATCCTGCTCTCAAGACCGAATACAAGCGCCTTAGCGCCTTAATCAGGCGAGAAGCCAACAAACACTTCGGGGACTCCTGGACCAAAGCCACCTCCCAGCGAGATTATAGAAACGGTAAACTATTCTGGAAACAGTTCGATAGACTGACCAGAACGAAAGTCAACCTTAAACCCCACCTAACCTACTCTCAGGGCAAGATAATCTCCCCCTCCCAAGGAAAGGCCGATTTCTTTGGTCACCACCTCCAATTCATTTTCTAATCTCAATTCGATAACCGGTTCAAGGCACTCGTCGGGGATCGCCTTGAAGAATTCCGCAACTTTAACCTTCTTGAAATCCAACTCGATAACGAGAATCCTTTTTATGCCCCCATCACGACCGACCAGGTCCACACATACTTCAAAAAAGGGAAAAATTCTGCCCCAGGCCATGACGGCCTCAATCGAAAAATCCTCTGCCATTTACCCGACCCAGCCCTCCGATTACTCTCCAACACCTACAATGAATGCTTAATCCTATCTCACTTCCCGACGGACTGGAAATCGGCCTCCAGCGTCATGATACCCAAACTCCACGCCAACCTAACCTCACCCTCTTCCTATAGACCAAACTCCCTCCTGAGTTGCTTCGGAAAATGTTTAGAGCAAATTCTATCCAAGCGACTCAGAGACCACCTCGAATTTAACGAACTCCTTCCCAGCAGCCAATTCGGCTTCCGTCACAACCGAACCTGTGACGATCCCTTGTTGAAGCTGCTTTCAGAGACGACCAGAGCATTCAATCACCAGCAATGCAATTTGGCTGTGTTTGTGCACATTAAGCAAGCATTCAACAGGGCCTGGCACGCCGGTCTCCTGCACAAGATCGGTAACCTCAACATTCACGACCCCCTTCTCCAAACACCTACTCTCGTACCTAATCATTCAGCCAATTCGAGTTAAGGTATTGAAAACCTTCTCAGATCCTCTCCAACCCACAGTAGGCGTACCGCAAGGTTCTGCCTTAGCCCCGATCCTCTTCATTATATTCGCATCCGACATTCCCGAACTCATACAACCTGGAGTAGTCGTTGCGAAGTTTGCGGATGACACCGCCTTCTGGACGGTTAATCGGAACAGCGAAACGGCCTCCCGCCTCATATCCAAAACCCTTCGGAACTTCTCCAACTGGACCAACCGGTGGAAAGTCTCCGTCAATCCCACAAAAACCCAAACAATCCTCTACGACATCCTAATTACACCGAAGGTAAGTTCCCAAAGCTTGCCTCCAGAAATGTACCACTCGCCCTAAACCAGGAAATACTCACACTCCAAAATGAAATCACCTACCTAGCAATACTCTTTACTAGAACCCTCAATTGGCACCCCGATGTAAAAAGAACACTCAATAGGATTAGAAATCGCGCAAGCCTACTGGGGACCCTCCGGGGCATAATCAGTGGTTGTCACCCTAAAACACTTCAACGCACCTACAAAACATACATTCGCCCTGTTATGGATTTCAGAGCATCCATATACACCAATATAAACCCCAATCACTTTTCCTCTTTTGCCTCCTGTTAACGCCAAATTTTTAGACGCACACATAGGTTACTCCTCGGGTACCCTAGTGACCTCACAACACAACACATACCATCAATCACACACAGAATCCAAACACTTCAGAAAAACTTCGCGTAACAGAAT
The DNA here is from genome assembly GCA_036346205.1 of Vesta saturnalis. Classification (NCBI taxonomy): domain Eukaryota; kingdom Metazoa; phylum Arthropoda; class Insecta; order Coleoptera; family Lampyridae; genus Vesta; species Vesta saturnalis. The sequence goes on along the minus strand of JARFJB010000118.1, from coordinate 160,601 downwards.
TTTCGGCGATACTATCCCAACCAAAGAAATCTTTACCACTCCCTACAACTACCGTATTCCCCAATTCCCGCGAAGAAAACCTAAACTAAAATTCAAGCATCCCCCGCGATCCTTACTCAACTCCTTGACGACCTCCCCAAGGAGATAGGAGAATTCCTAGAAGACATCCCTTATCCCCTCCGCACCCTCCCGTCTATCCGATGACATCCTAGCATGAAACCGGATAACAAATCGGATTAACCACGCTAAGGACGCTACACCCCGCTAAACAACCACACTTAAACCAATTAACCCACTATAAAATATGCAAATAAATCTAAATCTCTTTTTTCTTTTTTTTACACCAAAAATGACCACATCTCATGATTGTAAATTATGCAATAATACGAAACATCACAACACAAACAAGGATGGATTGACCGAGGCTGAAGAGAAGGACCCCTGAACAGTCTATATATGTACACACACATATATATATATATATATATATATATATATATATATATATATATATATATATAAGCTATAAATAAGTGATTACTTATTAACCATAAGCATGAGCATACTAACAAAAAAACGCGAATATTCATCTTTCCGCTGTCGTCCTGAAGCCACCATTTAATTACTTGTCTAACCGCTTCTGACCTGAAGGTCTTCACCGACCTACTGAACCGCCGTATTTGTTGTTCTTCTACTTACCAGCCCAGAGTAAGTTTCTATCACAATTATTATTAATTATGTAAAACACTGCCTGAAATACGTTCTCTTCCCTGGTGCGTTAATCCCGCGGAAAACAAATACACTTATACTTTCTCGGAGCGTAAGCCCGCGGAAAACAAATATCCTGTACACAAATCCTCCTCTTTGCTTTTATGAGTATTCCTGAAAAGTACTAAAATTTCCTAAAAGAACTATGCCCTCAGGCGTAGGCCTTTAGAACTGATTCTTTTACCTGTGCTTGTGCGAAAGGCCTAGCCCTGTTCGATCTAGCATTCCTTCTATCTAACCCATGGCGCGTATGGCCAGTTGAGTTATAAAATCTTTCCTAAAACACAATACCTGAATACGTACACGACTGAGCTGGAGCACCCAGTAAAAACTACAGACACCTGATCGATTAAATATAATCGTCCCAAACCCCTGTTTCAGCCAGCTTTCCCTGAGAAAGAAAAACAGTTATAAAGCACTGATAATCCATCATTGATACCAACATTTGCTTATACGCATCCCGAATAACATCCTGTAATTGACAAACCTCTCCCTGAAAGAAAATAAACTCTTTAACTGTAAATCCAATTTAAAAATTCTGATTTAATTCCATATAAAAAGAAATATCCTTTTTGTATACCTGAAGGGATAAAACACATCGCATATAAAAACTCCTGTATGCTATCTTAAATAGCCCGAAAATAAAACGTTTATTTATGTTTTAATTTACGATTCCCGCCCTGCTACCTTGTATTTAATCACAAGAAAGCAACAAGCATTAGTGTAAAACCAGAAGTCCCAGTTTATTGAATTGGAGATAAATGCTTATTTTAAAGCCGATGTCCTACAACGTATGATCCAGTGACCACTATAAGGGAGAAGGCAATGAACTCATACAAGTGTTATCATTTCTTTTGTTAAATGCCCAGAATAAATATAAAGGAAATATTCTTTTATATATTAGGAACGTTTTAACATTATTAAAATTACACGTTGAAGAATTTTAAACATTCCAATCGTATTGTTTTATTTCCTTTTGAAAATAAAAGGTCATTATTTCATTAGTTTGTTTTATTCAAAGTATTGATTTGCGTGAGTGTGTAGTAATCACAGGAGGGTTAAAATAAATTACCTAAAGTAAACCCAGGGGATTATTACCGTAAAATACCCCCTGAATTACGTTAACCATCTTATCCCCAGGTATTCCAGTACTCAAGAGGGACCGTTATGGGTCTATTCATCCTCTGGAGGCGACCTGAAGATCCTGGTTTTGTGTTATGCATATAGTGTTACATATTATTAATATTTTGTAGATTTAAGTTCCATATTTTAGCATTGTGTTGTATAGGAAATAAACATAGTGTACTGATAGCTAACGGGCAAAGCAAAAGTATTAATAAATGAAACCCACTTGTAAAAGGGGGTGTTTACAACGTAAATATAGCATTACGTAAAAGTATTACTTTGAACATACTTATAATACAATAAATCATTTAACAGTTATGGTTAAGGATTTGACTTAAAGGACTAAATAAATAGAAATCGTATTATACTATTACTTACGAGTTGCATTCGTGCCCTTTCTTAGTGGACAAAACTTAGTGACGTTTTCACCAGCTGGAGTAGGTGGCCAACAAAGTTCATTATCAAATACTGGGCTACAGTATTCTGAAACAAATAAATATTTACCCATTAGTATAGAGAACAAAATTATTCACTGCGAAATAAAAAGTAAATTAATTGCTAATTAGGATGTACCTATTGTTTACAAATGTATACATATACACACGCACGCGTTTGCATATTACACGGTATATGTGAATTAATATAGACTATACTTTAATATTATCTAGAAATATACAGTGTTCAAAATTTATGTGAAATACCAAGTTATCCTATTTAAATACCCTGTATAAGTACCAATTGTCGATTGCACGTAACAAAATAAGGCAACTAAAGCTAAAGCATATACCTAAATGTAACCGCTACAACAAAGGAACCTTTAGCAAATTTGACTTATTCATTACGTACAATCGAAGATGCAAGTAACCATTAAGATGTAGGTTGTTCCATTAAAAAATGCATAACTTTGATATGCCACATAAAGTTGGAATACTGTGCACGTTTGAAAATAGAACAGTTTTAACCGACTGGAGGAAATTCGAAAGATCATATACAAATAAGCATTACTCTATTAATTTTAACGGAACCATCCACAACGTTACTTTATGTTTGAAATCTATCTAAATTTTGTATTTTTCTATAGATACATTCCTATGCTTAAACTGAATAGTTTTTGAGATATGGGAATATTCACATTCAACTGAATCCTGTTGAATCCTATAACGTTGACCACTGTTGTAGTTACCTATGGCCCCTTTCCAATACAGTACAACGATTGTGATTGGAAACTTTACCCCACCACGATCTAGTAGGTATAACCCAGCAGCTAGCGAAGTTATACACTTTCGATGTGTGGTCGGAAGATTTATTGTTTGGACTATACTAGTATATATGTTGCCAAGGGTAAGCTTTTTTTTAACAGTAATAGTAGAATTTTTCAGAATACAATCCTAAAAATTCAAAAAGAGAGTAAAGAGAGAGGGAAGCACATACAGGTACGGAAACACATTATTGTGAGTCTGACTTATAATAAGCTAGAAAGAAACCCATTAAGCATTATATGAGTGTGAGAGAGACATAACTTTACCGATGTTGCCACTTGTACATATTTGCATGTAGGCACAAAATATGAACTACTTAAGTCTCCTTCAATCTAGCTTCAACATTTCTAACGAAACCAAAGCAATTAAGATGATGTTGAAAAGTCGCGTGTTCTTTGAAAATATTAATTAAATACTTTACACTTAAACATTAAATGATAATACCTCAAACATCGAAGTTTATTGTAATTGCTAATTTATGACATGGTTCGATTACTACTAGTAAGAAGAACCAAGAAGAAACTTACGAAAGCTACAAACAAGAATATTAACATTTACATTGATGGTACAACTTAAGTTTAAGGTTTAACTAGTATTATAATTCTTATTGAAAAACCAACTATTTTAAAAAATGAACAAAACACACCTTTTTCAAAACTCTACAAGATTTTTGAAAAGTAACCCAATCTCTGATAAAATTCAGTTCGGGTGTTTTCTAACATTTCTTGAGTGATGCTGTTTAAAGAGTCTGTAATTTTGACACGAAGTTCGTCCAAATTGTTAGCACGTTCATGCCTGTACCCATAAATTTGCTGGGATACGTATCCCCAAACAAACAAGTCGTTCGGCCCGATATCAGTTGAGCGAGGAGGATAGACCAATTATCGAATTGCCTAAATTTCCTTCCCACACATTAACTTTTTGGGGGCATTGTGTCCGGTAAGGAATACTAATGTGTTTGTTTTCCCAAGAGTAACCAACAGCAACAGGCGGATTTTGATGGCCATGTAAGTTAAAAGAAAACTGGTCGGTAAACAAAATATTTTCAACAAATCTTTCGTTTTCATTAGCCCGATTATCATATCTTCACAAAATTCCATATGTTTTTGATTATCTTCTGGAAAAATTTCTTGTGTAGTTTGCAACTTATAGCAACGGTATTTATTCCTTTTCAAGGTATTGCGAACTGTTCTTGGTTCAATATTCATTTCTTCAGCAATTTTTGTACTACTGCACGGGAAATTAGTTTCTGCTAACCTACACACTGCAATTTATTGAAGTTCGCGCTCGTCCTTTAAGTTACGGCCAGGATGCTCACCATCATTACTATCAATGCTACTGCATTTTATACAATTATTTAAACATCGACATCTTTCAAATTTACAAACAGTACGCATAATCGTACTTTCTGATGGAATTGACCTGTTTTCAAAGGAAAAAGCAAACCTGCCCATTATTTCTTGTGCAGTGCTTCCTGAATAATACCAATTAATAATCTGTATTTCTTCTTCAGTGGAATACATGAGTATTGTGTCGGACTTGCAAAAACTGATTTTCAATTCTCATTGACAGTAGCAATTAAATGTGTCATTGATACTAATCTACTCAAGAGACGTATGTATGGCATCAGCGCTTTTAGTTTGTTGTGTATTCTATCTCACTTAGCACCTGAACTGATTGTACTGTCTTTGTTTTACTTATTATAAGTCAGACCCGCGATAATGTATTTTTTTATTGGTCCCATTTTACCTATTTAAAGCACGCCTTAGCGTGTTTAGATCGAACTTACCGAAGTTACCATGGCAACATCAACAACTCAAGAAACGTGAAGTTTAAATGACAATTTTTTTATTATTGATCTGACAGAAGTGCCTTGTAATGTCAAATAAAATATTACTAACAAATTCAAAACCTTTATTTAAACATTATTTAACACTTTTAATTTTATAATTGAAAATAGAAAGTACAGTTAGTATTGTTAGATATATTAATTTTTATTTACATATTTTCCATTATTAGTTCTTATTTCCATTTTTTGTAGTAATAATACTAGTATTTATGATTAAACACACTCTATTTCAAAAATTCGCGCGTGTTTTACAGACCTTTTTATCCACTTTAGTATACTATTCCATACCTGTATATAAAATCGCATAAATCAAAACGAGAAATAAAGTATGCAGTAATTAAAAATTCGTTTATTTCATACACATATAAAAAAACAAATTTTAAGTTACCCAAATTATAGTTTTACTCAATAACACAATTTAATATTAACTATAGAATTCTATCACAAATATTAATTTCGCAAATGAGATATCAAAACTATAAATTGTAACTCTGTAGAAATCAGTAACACATCAATGTAAGTTGCTATTATTTGTAAATGATATTGTTTACTCAACGCATTTGCATAACTAAATAAAACGTATACCGTTGAGCTCAAGGGTCTATGTGCTATGTCCCAAAATGTTAGCAATTTTACCTTAAATAAACCGATCTTTATGTGAAACTATCTGGATTTAAAGTTAATATTAAAGAAAAGTAAATGCTCGAGGCACAAGGTCTCCATCCAAGTAACGGATAAATGCAAATAAAGTGAATTTACATTAAAATTCTTTATATAATTCTAACTGATGTTGAGACACCAAACACAATTAAAAGCGGTACAAGAGTCACTCGTGTTTTGTGAATGTAAACTGACAGTTAAAGCGAATAAGTAAATAATGGTGAACAGTTAGTATACAACTTACACAGTTATATAAATTAGAATATGTAAGTAAATTTTATAAGAATTTGTTCATTTAACCGACTTTCAATCTTGCAGATAACCGTACAACTGATACAACAAAATAATTCAACTGAAATGACTAAGTTAAATTATAATTGCTACGCAGTTCCCACTTGCGCAAACAGAGAGTAGATTGATGTAATAGTATTTGATATAACTAGTTATCACCAGGTGAAATAAATGTAATTGTAGAGTAACCCGTTCCAATGTCTTCCAAGGAAGATATGTTTATCGGTAGTGTGTAGATAATGAAGTTTACATTTACAGTAATTAATTTTGAGAGTAGGCAAAAGGTGAAGATGTAATTTTAGTGAAAAGTCCTAAGACAGCATATTGCTAGATTAAATGGTATTGAAAGTTATTATCTAATAACCTATTCTTTATTTACAAAATGATGATGTCTTCAACTACAACAGAGGGCACACAACGCATTACCAAATGTAATGTTTCATCTAAAGTTTACAAAGTTTAAAACATCTCATATATAATACTTCATAAGTTTCTATTTTATATTAAAAACACAATTGGCAAATTGTAGAAACTATCATTATGTATCCACTAAATGTAGAAATAGAAATACTATAACCAAAAAATAGAGCACATATGTACAGGCTGTCCCAAATTCGAGGGCAAGCATGGGGATCTCGCTTATTATAAGAGATAGGATATAGGTTTAAATTCGGCACTTTTGCTAAATTCGATGCCGAGTAATAATCTGAAAAGAAATTTGAGCTAACTCGAATGGATTTGGTTTTATGCTCAAAAAAACTCGATAAGTAAAAATAAACCTGATGATGGTTCATAATAAACAAAACGTCGCATAATATTTTTAATACCGTATTAGTATTGTGCGTAAAAAGTTGTCTTAATAATGTTTAATCGAATTTTGAAAATTCCTAATAATAAGGTAGCCAAACGCGAAAAACTAAAATCGAAATTTTTAGTTTTTAGAGCATAAAACCAAATCCATTCGAGTTAGCTCAAATTTCTTTTCAGATTATTACTCGGCATCGAATTTAGCAAAAGTTCCGAATTTAAACCTATATCCTATCTCTTATAATACGCGAGATCCCCATGCTTGCCCTCGATTTTGGGACAGCCTGTACATAATAGTTTAAAACCAGAAGTGTATCCATTTTACAAAATGTTGATCTTCGCCATATAAACGTAATAATTTTTTGACATTGACCTTCATAACAAACCAATTATTCAGGATAACTCAGTGAAACCTTAGAATATAAAATACCAGGAAGGAGTTTTTGTTAATTATATGTGCGTCCGGGATCGGTTTTGCATATGGCGGAACACAAGTTTCCGGTTAATAATAAATAATGAATATATATACATATATATATATATATATATATATATATATATATATATATATATATATATATATTTTTTTTTTTTTTGTTTAAATTATTTAATATTTAGAATATATTTTTAAGCTACGATATAACTGGTCATGCATTTATTCAAAAAAATATCTACATTTCCTGATACAATAAAGGTAAAAATATAAATTATGATGATTTTAAAGTTAAATCTTGCAGAACAATAACCGTTACGCCTATGAATTAAAACCATAACCTAAATTGAATCTTGTATTATTCAATACAACACCACTTAATGTGAATAACGTTATTATAAACACTTGATAATTACAGTAATTATTATATAGGATACTTTAAAACAGTTCAAAATATTCAAAACACTTTTACAAACACCACTTTCTTCGATCAAACCACCAAGAATGAGTCATACTTGGGTGTTCAGTATGGCGAATTCGGTCGAAATTTTTAAAATTCGGTATATAGCTCAACGTACCTTCCTGGTATTTTATATTCTAAGCTGCGAAACTATACTTCAGTGTTACCAACCTCATTAAATTTTCCTAAAATATTCATATATGTATGCCCATTTCTTCCGGGTTCATGATATTGTGTATTGATAGGAATGATAAAAGAACCTTCGTTGATTTGGCGAAGTTTTGGCAAACTTGGTTGGGTGTGGGTGTGGGGTGGGCTGGTAGTGGGTTGTGGTGGTGGTTGTGTGTGTGTGTGTGTGTGTGTGTGTGTGTGTGTGTGTGTGTGTGTGTGTGTGTGTGTGTGTGTGTGTGTGGTGTGTGTGTGTGTGTGTGTGTGTGTGTGTGTGTGTGTGTGTGTGTGTGTGTGTGTGTGTGTGTGTGTGTGTGTGTGTGTGTGTGTGTGTGTGTGTGTGTGTGTGTGTGTGTGTGTGTGTGTGTGTGTGTGTGTGTGTGTGTGTGTGTGTGTGTGTGTGTGTGTGTGTGTGTGTGTGTGTGTGTGTGTGTGTGTGTGTGTGTGTGTGTGTGTGTGTGTGTGTGTGTGTGTGTGTGTGTGTGTGTGTGTGTGTGTGTGTGTGTGTGTGTGTGTGTGTGTGTGTGTGTGTGTGTGTGTGTGTGTGTGTGTGTGTGTGTGTGTGTGTGTGTGTGTGTGTGTGTGTGTGTGTGTGTGTGTGTGTGTGTGTGTGTGTGTGTGTGTGTGTGTGTTGTGTGTGTGTGATGCGTGTTGTGTGTATGTGTTAATCCAGTAGTGGACCAAGGATATCTCAACTTATACCTCGTACATATCCGGCTAAATGAACATACACCCCTTAAAGTGATACAAAATGTAATGCTTTCGGGCATACCCAGATAAGTTGTGCTGAAGTAGAACACACGTGCGCTAGGTGTAAGCGAATCCACTGCCCATCTTATTGCAAAAGAGTTAAAATTGAATGCTGTAATTGCAAAAAGGCAAACTATCACAGTTTAGACCATATGGCTCTCGATATTAATTACCTAGTATATTAGAGAAAATTGAAAGTGACTGAATAAAATAGATTATGGATTCTAAAAGACGCAGTGCAGAGGAAACTCAGAGCGGCCACTGCCCAACTTTGTCAAGTAGTAGCAGAATGGTCACCTGCAATAGTCTTAAGTGGTAGCACAGTAGTGATATGTACACGTACATCGAGCCCCTCACAAGCTGGTGGGATTAACTAGCGGTTATAAGCGAATTAGCACGAGAACTCATGGTTCTGTTAGAAGGTGCCCTTAACGCCCAGCTATAACAAAAAATTAAAAGGTGCGATTGGGATATTAAAACTTAAGTTGCAGCACGGTCTAGCTCATCAAGGTACAATACTTACGAATCTTTCTACAGGTTGAGAACTCTTATTTTCAGGAAAGCAGATATATCCATAGGTATAATCAGTAAAGCATTTGTTTGTTTTTCTTGTTGGGCGCAATTTTATAGGTTTAATAATTAAAATACAACAAAAATTGAGAAAGTTGTACATTAAGTCAGCTGTTTCTTTTCATTATAACCCTATCTGAACAACACTATACTGATTTGTCATTTCCTTAAAACGTAATCTGTATAAAAGGATACGTGTTACTTATATAATGTTACTTTATTTTGAAACGAACTGCAACTTGAGAACTTCAGTTCCCATCAGTATGATAAACATACGGTAAGGTAAGCTTAATCTTCATTTGTCTTCAACGTACAAATAAACGAAATGTAGACCAGACTACAAATAGTCCGGGAGGTAGTCACTTTTTTAGTAGTGATCCATCTCAAGCTAGTTTTTACCCATAGCTAATTTGTCCATTGCTTGTATGATATGCACACGTCAGCCAGCTCAGCGTGACTCGGGTGGGTGTGGGCGTGGGCGGCTGTGAAAGTTGTCGGAATTATTTTTAAGTTATTTATCTCACGCTAAATCTTTGAGGACGCATTATATATAATAGATTATCAAAAAATTCAGTGATTTATCTCACGCTGAAATTAAGTGTACTATTATTTGCAGTGCTCCAAAGTGTAGCGCAGCGTTGAAATCCCTTTGACGCGCTGAATTTTTCGTGGTCCAGCTCACGCTGAATCCATTGCTGTAATCCTGGCTGACGATTATTTTCATGTTCTACAAATAATTAATCTACTCAATTTTAGCGTGAGATAAATCACTCCATTTAAGTCAATTATGTGAAAGTTTATAATTTCTTCGAAATTGTATTTATTTATTTTATTAGTTTGCAAATATATAAAATAATCGGAGAATTCCATATATAATAAACAATGTAGAATTATTTTGCATCATCTGACTATATCAGTATTACCTAGGGAACTCTCAGCGCTATCATCACTATAATCAAATGTAACATCCATAAAATCTTCAAGATCGTCTTCGAAATGAATATTTTCCAAATTATCTGTAAAAATAGAATGAGAATCAAAAATACCTACATTTTTTTCGTCTGTTATTTCTTCTATTTGAGGTAATTGTTCACCGTCTTTTTGTCGCGTCCACATCTGCGCGATATACGATGTTCTTAGCAAATCTTGACGTAGCTCTGATTTTCATGGTGGCAAAATTGATCCTTCAAAGTCGCGTTTTGTTTTTAAAATGTCTTGATTACCAGTTACTTGGTATGTTTTTATAAAAGATGCTACTATAGCTATTTTAACATCATTAAACCCAAAAAATCGATACATTTTGGTGCTTTCCTAAGCAATTGATATGGCTTCTTCTTTCCCTTCCCATAAAAATAAGGGTTGTAATTGCACCCTGTCAAAGCATGGAAAGCAGCCATTCCCTTAACTAAATCAGACCCCAGTTTATGATACAGTTTTGTGACATCAATGTATCTATGCAAATTCGCAGTTCCGGTCAGAATCGAAATTTATAGTTTTTTATTGCTAATCCTATCCATGTTTCCAAGCATAATAATTAATATGTCAGTATCTGAACAGCGAATCATCACGTTATCATCGAAATTCAACTGACATACGTGAAAAATAATTTTCGTGTTAACTTCAATATATTCCGGACACAATAAATCATCTTCCACTGTTCTTAAAATTTTGTTATCATTAACCTCCTATTTATAGCATAATTCATAATTTACATTAACGGTTCGATTTAAGAAGAACGCAACCATGTAGTCATCTTTCCAGTGATCAGAAAGGAATTTGATTAGCGCGTGTTTGAAGTGTATATTTTTTAGATCCTTTTTAAAACCGCTCGACCGCTTTAGATGTTCTTCGCTAACAGTGAATCAATTACTCCCTGCTCTCCCTCTTAATAAATGCTCGTTGTCTTTAATTGAAGGAGAGGTATAACGATCAAATACAATTATGATTGTTTTCGCGTCGTTCGCTGTAAAAGCATGTAATATTTTTTTTGATATATTCCCGAAGGAAACTGGAATTTCCTTAAGAGAATGAATGACGTGAAAACCATCGTAAACTATTACATCGGATTTTTCGGGCTTCTCGCTGATTACTTCTTATTCAAGAATCTGAAGCAAGGCAGATTTATTAGTTAGTGACATAATAGCAGCGGAACTGGAGTTAGGGGGTAAGATAAAACTTTATTAATGTTCAGTGCCTTTTCTTGTGACAATCTTAGTAATTCAACAAAAAGATCTCACTGTATTTTTACTTCAACAATCTTTCCATTCACCCGAATCTTAGGGTTTTCTGTCGCATCTGCAAAGGTGAGAATTTTCTGCTTTTTCAAATCTGTTCTCATATTCGGCGAAATTTTTTTGCAATTTTTCGCCTTTTTCCTGTATGTTTGGTAAAAATTTCTCAATATTTTCATCTACACATTTTCCAGTCGATATGTTGTACAAATACTGCTTGTCGTAATCGTCGGAGAATGGATTTATATTTTGTTTAATATGCATGATGAGAGTTTATACTTGTTGATTGAAATTTTTTACTCTATTGTGCTCGAGATCAGCAGTTCTTTATTTCGTCTATGATTCCTTCACCTGAGGTATTCAATCTATCAATAAACGAATCAAAATATAGCATCTGCAACGATAAAGATACCAGCGGATGCAAACGCTTACATCTATTAAAATGCTTGCCGGTTAGAAAACTAATTATTGGACCGGTAGCTAGTATTTCGCTATTCACCATAATACTCGTTATCCCGCAACTGTCAATAAATTTGTGTACAGATTTGAAAAATTCCATCATTATGTGGAATGAATCAATATGGATCAATAAATTATTAAAAATTGATCTCTCTATGTTCTGAATCTGAAATGCTACTTTTTCAATCGCTTGATCATAAGTCACCTCAATATACAACTGTCCACATTCATCAGCAGCTTTCATCGCCAGTTTCAATGTTTCTAAAACAACGGATTGATTTGTTGGGAAGAAATTTATCGTTGTTAAATAAGAAATTTTTTGTGTACTGCTTCGATCGTCGTACAACACACTACTATAACCCACCCAAGCTGGTATGTCCGATAATTTAAAATAATGGAACATCATCCAAGCGATATCAATTTGTTTATACTGTTGTACAATATTATCCTTTAATTACCTCAATAGACTCTCATATTCTTCTAATTTTTCAATGAACCTAGGTCTCTTACTATAAGTTTCTAATTCGAACGTCACAGCATCCATGGACCGAATTTTTCTTTTTCGTGGTTCAGACAGTTAGTTAACCTCATGCTCAGAGTTTGCTGGTAACAAATTGTTGTTGGAACTCTCTTCGGAATTGTCCGGGACATTACGAAAAATCATACCTACTGTATCATGGACGTATCAACGAACGTATCGAAATTAAAGTAAGCTAAGCCTGTACTCAAATTCGGCGACCGTAGAATATCATCAAGGCAAATACTTGAGCTAGAGAGAGGCGTAAAAGTTGCTTCTGTTTCCAATTCCTCGAGAACTGTGTAACTTACACACCGTCATTGCAAATATCAAGTCTTCGGATAAAGATTTAGCAAGTCTCTGTTTATGTGAACTGTCGTTGACGTTTTGTTGTAGATATTAAGTTTGAAAAAAACTCAGAAATTATTACTGGAACTTCACATTCTCCAGCTTCCGTACTATTCACTGTAATTTTCTCAGGTAAACATTTTACTTTCATATTATTAACTGCAGATCTCAAAATTAATGCAGCTCTATCTAAAATATCTTATTCTATTTCCTTCAAATTAGATGTTACCAAATGTCCATCAAACGATTTAACAACTTTTTTTTATTCAAAGATACGATTGAAATTTGTCGGAGAAATGAGTGCAGCAATCTATTTTCTAAATCGAAGGGTTCACAACTAGTGTCGACATCAAAATTTCCTGCTTTTATGAACTGCTTGAAAAAGGACAAAAAGTGCGATTGTCTTTTTTGAATCATTCTATCAATGCTAGTTTATGAGCACCCCTCTTTTTATGCCAGTATGTTTACGGATTTGTTATCTTGTAACGTGCCAATTCTTGACTATTGTTACCTTAATTTGTTTTCAATTTGGACCAACGTTACGTTAATTAGATTTCGAAATTTGCATTATTGATAAACATATTTACATTACATTAGTATCTATAACGATTTCTTTTTTTCTTTCAATAATTAAATTGTCAATATTTTCTCTTTAGTCTACATAATTACGAATCCCTGTGTATATTTAGTAATATCTATTTAGTTGTTTTATACGTAAACCCGTATTGATCAAGCTTAATTTACTTCCTTTCTGTTTCTTCTACCTTACGTTATCTTTTTTAAGTTCTGCTTCCCTTTTATAAGGGTAATCCTTTGGCAGTGGCAAGGCTCTGGAATTGGGAAGGTCCCCAATATGGTAATAATTTCGTGTCGTTGCAAAAGGTGTGCTGCATGATGTCACGAAAAATGCATAAAATGGCGCATGATAATGCATGTCATCTTCATTAGCATAAATGGAGATACCTATGTTTTGCATAAATCACACATGCTGTTATAGGTATTCTACATTCGCCGTCAATATCTGCCGCTTTAGTCGTTCGAATCTGCGTTAGTTTAATCTACACTTCCATTATTGTAGGTGGAACATTTTGTGAAAATTACCTTACGTTAATATATGCTGCAGTTCGTTTATTTGTACGTTGAACACAAATGGAAATTGCCTTTACATTATCGTATGTTTGTCTTGTGAATGGAAATAAAAATTCCCAAGCTACAGTTCGTTTTAAGACAAGATTAAAATATTTATTTTGTACAGGTAAGTACTTATCCTTTTAGTGCAGTTTAAGTAAATAACAAATCAGTGTAGTTTTGTTTTGATGCGGTTATAAAAGAACACCTGGTTTCTGTTCTAAGATAGAAACATTTGAGTTCATAACCAACCATACGGTAATATATGTTGACATACGTCTGTACGATTTATGATTGAATACTGTGTTGATCATATTACATTTTGAATTTTAAGTAAAAGTAGATGATAAGCTTATATAGTTCTATTGATCTAGTAATTATTTAAAATCGTAAATCATTACGAGAAATATCGTTTGTTATTTTATGCCAAAATTTTGTTTTACTTAAATATACATACAACTACAACTGCGTATTATTATTTATATTACCTATGTTAATAAGGTACAACTTTCTCAATTTTTGTTATATATTAATTATTAAACGTATAAATTGAGTGGCGTCCAACAAACAAAATGCTAATACTGACTACACCTACGGATAAATCTCTGCATCCCTCACACCTGAAAATCAATGAGTTCTCGACTTATATTTCTGGTATTAACTCACCTACTTATCTGCTGTCCAACTGGTTATCTAATAAATTTCATAACCACTCCTACCAACAGACCAACTTCAGTGTGGCAAATTCGTATGAATTTATTGATAACATTAAAAACATCGAACTTACAGAAAATGAAATTTTAGTCTCATTCGACGTTTGTTCACTGTTTCAGAGCGTTCCAATAGATCAAACCTTAGTTTATTTAGATGTTTCAAAACAAAACCATTTGGATGATAGAGAAGTAGATTTTCTTAAATTAACAGATTTGTGTATGAAACAAACCTTTTTCAAAATTAACTAGCAATGTTTCCAGCAAGAACACGGTACGACAATGGGTAATAGCTTATCTCCGTTTATAACCAATCTATTCATGGGTAAATTTGAGACGGACTTAAAATGCGATTTGCCTTATTTTCCTAGAGTTTGGTTTAGATACGTGGATGATGTGTTTGCCATCCCTAATATTAAAATTTGTAGCGTTGAGAACTTTGTAGAAACTTTAAATTCTAAATTTCTGACAATCAAATTTACCTATGAGATAGAGGCAAATGACAGTCAGTCTCCCGTTCCTTGATACTCAAGTAACAAAAAATGGTAGTAAACTAGATATAGATATTTATCGTAAGGAAACTAGCACTAAAAGATTCATAACTAATGACTTCCTCTTTCAGTTCAAAATTATAATAAAGAATTACGCAGTATTAAAGGAATTGCTGCATAAAATGGGTTTCCAGATGAAGTGGTTATGAATATAGTTAGGAAACAAACACATAGGATGAGAGTTAAGAACGTAACTACATTAGGTAACGCTGGAGAACAAATAGCAACAAAGTATGTAAGGTTACCAAACTATCCTGCTTATAGAAATTTCTTTCTAAAATCTTTTACAAAATTAATTTGAAAACAGTCACTACTTCAGATAATAGTTCTCAAACTCTTTTAGGCAATCCAAAAGATAAAGTGGATAAGCAGGATAGGTCGGGAATTTATAAGATTAACTGTAAAAATTGTGAACAAATATATGTGACGCAAACTAAACGACCTACCAAATTTCGCTTTAAAGAACGTTTAGCTCATATAAAATACAAACGTTGGGACAAGTCTACCGTAGCCCTACATATGTTTGATAAAAATCATGTAGTAGATAAGGTATCATTAATCAAACACGTTAGTAATAAGCACGAACTTGATTGTTATGAAAGTTTAGAGATGCTCAAAAACAAACATATTCTAATGAATAATGATGATCAAGGACACTTAGGCTACTCAGAACTCATTAAACTTTCATAACTTTCACTTTCACTTTCACCAGATTAACAACGAAGCGTTACTCGCTGATGGTATATACGTTATAAATTTTCTTTAGTCCACCCTAGTCGCCCGCTGATGTTGTTAACGTAGCTATCGAAACGCGCTCGGTGTTTTTTAATTTTGTGTGGTACATGGGTGTGTTTTTTTTTATGATTGTGGACCAGAACAGGCTAAATAAGGCCTATCGTGCTAAAGCACTCAGGAACACTTAGGAGGATGGATAGAGGGATAATGTTTTGTTTGTTACAGATCCTGCCATAGTTCCAGTGTTCCAGATTTAATGAGTTCTCAATTACAGTAAGTTTCTTATGTTTGTACCTCACTATTTTCGTAACTCCTCTTCAAGTCTATTTCTTAGCAGTCCATCGTCGAAGCGATCAATATACATTTTCAAAAATGTAGCTGTCTTCTGTTCCGTTGAGTACAAGCATTGCTCACGTACTTTCAGTTTTTTCCTTTTTTTCTCACAGATTATACATACTTGTTCTGAAGCGATATTCTCTTGAGTAGGGACTGCCCCATCCTCTGCTTCTACATCTTCTCCAAAATGTCCAAGTAAACTTTCTTCAACAGATTTTAATTATTGAAAGAAAAAAGATGCCAACGTAATGTAAATACATTTCGTAGCAATTAATTATAAATTCAATCTAACTCTGCTAATCAAACATTTATAAGTAATTTAGCGTACTTGGTATAAATAAACATGTTTTGATCTAAAACTACAAAACATAAAGAACAATATACAAATAATACAGTAAACGTTCGACATAACCTCCGTTTTCTTGGAAAAAAGCCGGATTCTCTCTTCAAATGATCTTCTGGCATTCTGCAGTATGTTTGGTTGTGATTCATACGATCTGCAGTGGTACACAACATTCTTAACAAATAAAACAAAATCCGTGGTGGTAAGATCTGGGGATCTAGCTGGCCACCTCCTCCTATCTGTTTGTTTAGAAACTTTCTATTAAGAAAATTTCTGACTTGTGTGTTGAAAATGTAAGGAGCACCGTCTAATTGACGCCACATGCTTCTTTTAACAAGGGATGTTCTCAAGCGGAATACAGAAATCTCTTTCCAAAAACCTTAAAAATGTATCATAATAATGGAAGTTACGTAGATTTACTAGACTATTATTATGAAAGCTGATTCATCGGTGATCAAAACGAAGTTGAAGAAATCTTCTTCTTGTCCAACTCGGTCAAGATACTATGTGCAAAAATCAATGGGTCGTTGAAGCTCCATATGGAAACCTGTAATGTTTAAGCACCCGTCTTAGATTGGTATGGCTATTGAGTGTATCACCAACAATTCTTCTTGAGCTTTTGCATTAGGATTTTCGATTACCGATCCTAAGGTACGGAACTCATTCTCTTCATTACCAGTTGCACGTCTTGCTTTATTATGTTTCAGCTGAGGAACACATCCTGTGATACGAAACCTCTGCAACAACTTTTCTGGATGTTTTAGATCAGGGTATTTTTGTGCGTACACTCTCGACCCAACAAAACAATTTTTATGACACTCCTAGCGTGAGAATCATGTCAATACTCTCTACAGTGGGATAAATTTTCATTTTGTTTCCAAAAACTAATTTCAATGCTAATTAATGAATCAAGATCAAAATAGTATTTTAAAAGGGAAACTTTACTGCGATCTAAATTATAAATAAGTGAAATATAACTGCTTTGTAAAGCCTGACATCAGCTACCTTGATTTTGAAAGACATAAAGTATAAATAGAAACAATATTTAACAAAAACACTTTTAAAATTTAAATAACCTCTAAAGTATTAGGTTTAGGTATAGGGAAGCCAGACATCGATTGAAAGACAATTAAATAAGCAATTGTCTATCTGAGGAAAATACAGGGCGGTCCATTGAAATAAAACAAGTTTTTGAAGTTCGAAGTTAGATAAATTTGAGCCTTAAGTATTTGACAATTTGTATAACATTCAACATTTTTTTTTATTATAGCTCTTAGCCTATTATGTTGGTAGTTTGTAGTCCAAATTTTGTTAAATTTTATCTACAGGTTACATATTCAGCCTTTGCAAAAAACAGCTTTTTGGATCACCCTGTATATTTTAAAATACTTTTAAAGCATGTTTTGTTTACATAGATTTTATAACTTTTTCTAATCTTTAATGGTGATACCTACTCTTTTTAATTAAGGAAATACACCTTTATACTTCTTTTTATTTAATTTTACAATTATTGCAGAATCTAGTGAAGATGTTTTGTCTTGTAAGGAATAATAAAAAACAAGTTTATTACACACGTAGTACAAAGCAAACCAAACAGTTGAGCAAGTCAGAAACTAGAGTTATGTACTCCGACTACATACATATAATTTTTTTTTTAAACGTACCGTTTTCCTCAAAACAACTGAGACGTTACAGGTGGCCCACCTTATGTACAGGATGTCGTTTTAAATTACCGATAACCGAAAACCGGATATTCTAGGTTCCAAAATAAGACAAATTTCTTATAAGTGCGTTTCCGAAAATATATATAGGGTGTTTAAGAAAAAATTTTTCGAAGATATTTTGGCATTTCTTAAAAACTAGAAGGAAAGCTAAAGGTAGTGTACCTCAATGTCTCACTAATTGCAATTATTCCGGTGAATTTCAGTTAGTTGGCTCCATCCAGTGTTGATGTCACCACATAAACAAAAGAAAAGCGTATACCTCGCTTCTTTTTTGCAAAAAAAATACGGTTTTAGATTAACAATTTTATATTGAAACTAAAACCATATTTGATATTTTTTGAATAAGCGCTCCGTTTTTAAGACATTTGCATCAACACAAACGACCACAGAATTGGCCAAAAAGCAAATTAAATAAGCATAAGCGCTTCAGATATTGAGTTGCATTTGACATTTACCTTTTAAGTCAAATAGTTGTTGAATTTAATTGTGTTGTGCGTATTGTTTTTGTAAATTATTGTAAAAAGATGAATTATTGTATTCGAGAGCTGGTCGATACGCATTTGTGTTACGGTGCAATGGTCGTACAGATGCTCGGTTTTTGGACAAAGATTTCGAAATAGAAGACTCCCACATCATGGCACCTTTAGAACTGTTCATTGCAACTTATTATTAAGGAAATTTAAAAAGAAGGAAAAAATCCAGACCTGTAGGCAAGTTGAAACTGATTTTAGATAGAGTTTATGAACAGCCCTCAATAAGTACGCCAGTGTTAGGTTTAGAATATGATGCGTCGCACATCAAGGCGTTTACTTTTACGTGAACAAAATTTCCATCCGTTTCACGTACAAAAGAACACGCGCTATTGTCACCTGGCTATCCTCATCGGATGAATTTTTGTGAATCCAACTACTCACAAGTAGTTGGATGAAAACGAACATCCAACTGTAATTAGACCACATCAACATGGGTTCAGCGAAAATATTCGGCTAGGGATAGTAGACGACTACCTAATCGGACCTTTCCGTTTGATTGGACGAAGCAGTGAGGTATCGTAGCCGGCACGATGGCCGGATTTAAATATGTTAGATTTATTTTTGTGAGGTTATCTAAAAATATACGGTTATGCTGGTGAAATAAATACTCGAGAACAATTTTGGGATCGCACACAGATAACATGTAATGAGATTAGAGCCATTCCAGGAGTCTTCCAGAGAATTAGATATAATTTACTGAAAAGACTGCAAGTTTGTATTCAAAAAAGAGGAGAACATTTTGTACAATATGTATAGAAAAAAATTACACTTGATTGTGTTATTTCTACCTAAAATAGAAAAACAACTAACTTTTTCTTGAATTTTGTCGTCTTTTATATCAACGAAAACATCTGAAAGAATTGAAAAAATACTAGGTATGATTTTAGATTCAAAATAAAATGGTGAGTCTGAAATCATAATCTTTTTGCCTAAAAATCAGCGAGGCATACGTTTTTCTTTTGTTTTAAGTCGTGACTTCAACACATTATACGCCACTGGATTGAGCCAACTAACTGAAATTCACCAGAAAAATTGCAATTAGTGAGACACTAATGTACACCGAATTTCAATTTATCTTTCCTTCTAGTTTTTAAAATATCTTGGTCTTCGAAAAGCGTTTTTCTTAAACACCCTGTATCTCGGTTAGAAAGCATTTTTGGAAACGCATTCATAAGAATTTGTGTCTTGTTTTAGGACCTAAAATCTTTAGTTTCCCTCTGTCGGTGATTTAAAAAAGATACACACGCACACACACACACACACACACACACACACACACACACACACACAGATATATATATATATATATATATATATATATATATATATATATATATATATATAAATGGTCATTGCTGAGTCCGTAGCATATATAAACCGTACTCTCTTGAGCCCGAAAAAACCTTGTTGAGCCCGACCCCGGGCTCAAAAAGGTACCCATGTGTACAAAATACAAAATATGATTGTATAGGCATCAAAACGTGTAAATCCGAAAATTAGGTCGGGCCTCATAATGTCCGTTTATACCTCCACTATATACAGAATAGTTCTGAGGAGGCCGATTCAGAGGTCGCTTTTATATAGAAACTCTCGATCTTCACGAACCGTACATTGTGTGGCTCAGCATGCGGGAACGTTGGGATCAGCATTTAATAGAAAAACATGTGCAAAGTACTCTTTTTGCACATCTTTAAAATATTGGCAATCTTTACGTGCCGTACGGGTACGTATGGGTATATTTTTAATATGGTGCTTCTCGCATAACGAATTATTAAGTTACTGTAATCAAAACAGTATATTATACACCTAGGTTGAGAATTGAGCCATTATTAACCGAGCAATTTTAAACCGAGGTGTATATAGATTTTTTTTTACTACTTGACGATAAAACTGTTAAAATTGTAATTTGATTGAATTAGTACTTGAATATTATTATGTTACCTTCTATCCACTTTCAAAATATCAGGTAGACTGGGCATTATTTGTCAAACTATCAAAGACAAACTAAAACTGACAAAATGACAAATTACATAATTCATTATTAACCCATAACGGTTACTTATAACTAATAATATTAATTCTGTTAATACCGGAAATGCCGGAATACAAATGATTTGTCATAACTCCACAATTCTATAACTCTCAATATGTTTAGTTAATTGTGCAGTTAATTAGCAATTTCTATCTTGTCAAATTTTCCGGTTTGTTTTTTTTCTTAGAGTTATGAGTTTTGTTTCTTTCATTAAAAATAAATAAAATCATTATTTAGTAGGCGTTTTTTTATTTTCATTATTTACCTAGGGAGAGAAATATTACGTCTCATTAAAGGTATGGGTAAATAATGGCGATTTCTCAGGTTAGTAATAAAAAAATTTATTTATCTTGACTATCAAAAAATGCAAGTTACTCAAAAAAATCAAATGGAAACCCCTATTTTTTATTACGATTTAACGTCAAAAACAAAACGTAAGTTTATCTAAAACTTTATTTGCCTAAACGTAACAGTTTCATACTTATTATCAAAAAAGTCCCAATTTAAAAATTTGTGGTAAAAATGAGCTACATACTTAAATCTAGTATTCCTTGTTCGTGGTCACCATGGAAACCAAATAATTGAGAATTGAAATAAAGAAGAATGTTTGAAAAAGTTACTGCAAAAAATTATAAAAATTGATAATTTTGTGATTCAAAAGTCATTTTTGCCAAATAGAAATTTTCTAAGACATTTTTTTCAAATTCGATATACGACATAAGTGTAAAAAATTAATACTTTAATATCTTTTAAGGTTTACAGAAAGCGAACACATACTGATAGATTTCTTCATAACTTATCCAACCAGCATCTACGTCAGAAAATTTGTATAATTAAATCTTTAGTAGATCGAGCAAAACGAATTTGTGATCCTAAATTTTTAAAACATGAATAGAAATATTTAACAAAATCCTTACAAGGTAATAGATATTCACTTACTGATAGGACTGAGAAAATCTTAATTAAATATGGTGTTAGAACTATTTCTAACCTAAAAGAAAAGTTAAAGAACATTTAAGGTCACCTAAAGATATTTCAAATCCATTGTCATCTTTCGGAGTGTATATTGTTCATGCGGAAAAGTATACATTGGAACCACAAAACGCAGTTTTGATACAAGACATAAAGAACATATGAGATTTTGTAGATTAAGTCAACCAGAGAAGTCTGCGGTAGCTGATCATCTCTTAAATAATTTAAATTATGATATCCAATTTGACAATATGGAAATATTACCAATACAAACACATTATTATGTTCGTTTAGAACGTGAAGCTATTGAAAAATATACAAGAAGAAAGTCTCCGTTTAAATAAGCTTTGCCGTCGTATAATTAAAAAAAAGGGTATGATGATACGTCTTGGCTTGAATTTTAATTTTAGCTTTTAGTGTCTCATCACATTTTGTTAAATTTGTTTCTTGGTGGACATTTTTCATTATTAACCTTTGACTGTTGGAGAGTGTTATGATTTGCCATCTTAAAGACAGTTTAACAACACTTAATCTTTTAATTCTCTAGTTACTCTTTACTAAAATTGTATTCTATAGTTGGCTTTATACGTTTTCCAAACTGTTATTTTAATAGCAGGTTTGTGTTTATGTTTTAATTTTTCAAATTTCACATCTTTAACAATTTTATTAGAAAATACTACTACTGACGAAGATAACTGTAGGTGTTACCGAAATATTTAGATAGATTGTACATAAAAACACACCAAATAAAAAATCCAAATAAGATAGTATTTTAATATGTATAATAATGGTAAAAGTTTACATTTTCATATTCCGCTATTTTCTGTTTGAAATTTTTCTTACAGTATATTAGCTTGTCAATACATAACAAAAGTGTAATCGCCCGATATATAATTAAAAATAAGGAAAAAGAGAAAATAATAAGTGCATATCTATATAAAACAGCTAGAAAATATCGACAACGCTGCCGGGATTCACAACGTACGGATATCATAAAATCGGGCCACACAACGTTTTGTATATTAGCGCGGGGGGTCGGGCTCAGTAGGGACCTGTTGCTATATCGGGCTCAGTAAGATACCGTTTATAACTATATATATATATATATATATATATATATATATATATATATATATATATATATATATATATATATATATATTATATATATATATATATATATATATATATATATATATATATATATATATATATATATTCATAATAACCTTATTTATCCTGCTGAGATTCAGCTAGTAGCCGTTTATCCCAACCAGTTGAAAAAATAGTATAATACAAAACAAAGTAATAGAACGAATAGCATGAAATTGAAGCCATGTTTCCTTTTTTTTTGGTATATTATTTTTAATGAGATAAATTAGAATAAAAAATGTTTACGTTTTGCTTAAAAGAAGCAGCACTGAGGTTTTTATAGTTGTTTGATATCGTATTATATAAAAAATGTGACATTTGCGAGAAAGATCCTTTAAATGAGGTAGTCTTATGTGCAGGTATTTGTAAATTGTCTTTAGATCGTGTGTCCATAAATTGAAGGTCTTCACGGGACGAAATTTCATCATACAGGTATAATGAATTTTTAGTATGTAACGCTTTATATATGAAAGTGTAAGGAATATTCCTTCTAACATGCATCCGATTCATATTTAATTTCTTTAAATAAGCTGAAATATGTTCCGACTATTCAAATTAAAAATAAATCTGACGCACGCATTTTGGACTTTTTGAATTTTATATGAAGCAGCGTTTGTTAAACATGGCTCATATGCTACATCACCATAGTCAAAAATGTACAAAATTAACCCCTCAACAAGTAACACTTTTGTTTTAATAGGCAATACATTAAATCTAGACAGGGACCGTAGACAACCATAAGATTCTTTTATTTATGTGAGTCGTAAAATTCAAACTTTGATCTACGATTATACCTAATTTTATGTTTTCGGATTTAAATATATTATCATTACCTGTTTTGATTTGACTACAGATTATATACTTTCTCAACTTGTTTCCTTGAGCCAATAACCATTCCAGTGGTTTTTTCTACGTTAAGAGTAAGAGAAGTACTAAAAGAATAATAAATTTGGCTGTCATCGTCATGCTTATGGTAACTACAGTAGCGAAGACTTTGTACAAAATCAAAAACATACAAAGTAAACAGAAAAGGACCAAGTATTGATTCTTACGGCACCCCCTGCTTTAACGAAGGAGAAGTAGGCAACCAAGTTGTGTATAATGAAGTGGTACAACCCAAGAAACTTATAGCCAATAACATTTTGTGATCCAACCTATCTAATGCCTTCGAATAATCGAGCGAGATCAATTCTGTCACTATACCTTTATCGATTCCCTTCAACAAATCATTTGTAAGGTCTAGCAAACACAAAGTTGTACTATAGCCTTGCCGAACCCCCGATTGCTTAGCAGGTACGAGATTATTCAAATCCAAATGAGTTTTTGGTTGCTCATAAATAACGCGTTCCAATACTTTCGATAGTGCAGGTAAAATGTTAATGGGTCGTAAATCGTTATAACCAATAAGTAAGTCAATTTTTGGTATTGGGTGCATTAATGCTTGCTTGCAGGCAAAACGAAACGTACCAGAGGTGATTGAAAAATTTATCAGATGCGTAATTGCATCAAAGCAAAAGGGCATACATAGTTGTATCATTTTTATGTCGATATCATCAACTCCACGTGAATTACTATTTATGCTATTGAATACACTTGCCACCTTAGTTTTTGCAACTGTTTCGAAAGTTAATTGTTTCTTGAGATTGGGATGTTTAGAATTATTAAACTTGTCTAATAAATTTTCATCAACCGGCATAGAACAGTTTGAGATGACGAAAAAGTTATTCAATTCCTCTAAATTTTTAACTTCTACAGGAATATTTTTGTTGCCATTATTACAATGTATAAACAAATTTTTAAGTGATCTCCAAACTTATTTTGAGTTACCTACATAAATTTTGATTAAGAGATTAAGAGAATGTACGCCTTTTTCTCCCGTCTGATTGCTGCAGTTACATAATTGACATTTCCACTTCGAGCTGACAGTCTAAACCACAGTTTAAATTTTTGCGACATCTTTTAAAATTGACAAGCGCTTTGTCACGTAAGAATATCATTACCTTTATTACATTTGTAATCCAAGGAGATTTATTTTTAGAGGTATTGATTGTTTGGAGTGGGGCAAACACATCACAAATATTATGGACACACATATTAAAATATTATAACATTAAATGGCGTCAAATTGTAACAATAATAAAAATAAAGCCAACTTATTATAACAATAAATAATGTGGTGATAGGTTTTAGAAAATTTAAATGTTATACTAAAGTTCAAGTTTAATAAAAACTCTTACGGTGATGTAATTTGTATAATGATTAAAGCCAATTGTAATATCTCTAACTGTGATGATGTAATCTGAACGAGATAATTAATAAATAATGAAATTAGGTAAAGTTCTCCCTAAATACAAATCGTATAACTTAATGGAGATACTAACCTTTCACCACTAATTGTGCCGTCTCGACTCCAATCGGTAGATTAAGAAAAGGGCAAGTTCTAATATGCTGATTTGCTCATATACCTGAAATGCTGCTTGCTTCCCATCTGCTTAATTATTTTCTCTTCACTAAATTAATAAAAAATGCAATGTAAACAATAAAATGATACCTCGAGCGCCACGTTGTCTTTAGTTATTAATATTCGGAAAAACAACGAAACCGAGTTCGTAAATAATAAAACATTCATCAAAATTAAAATAAAATTACAAGATACACTTACGTTTATTTAATATCCAATTGAAAGGATTATGTCAAAGAGGTCTTAAATGTATTCGTTAGTTACACAAAAAAATATCATTAAATAATTACCTTGGAAAGGTTCTATTTTATTACCGCTGGTAACACATGAAACAGAATGGTGAACTTGGTGAGGTCATTACCTTGATAATTTATTCTTAATATATTGTGTCCATAAATTTAATGCATTTCTTTGAAGTTTAAGTATGTAAAACTTGCGTTGTAGAATGTAATCCAGATAATAGTTCCATTAAAATTAAAAAAATAGCAAAATAGGGCAAAAGTAGTAAAATAGTGCCATTAAAGCTACAAAAAAATAGTGAAATATAAGTGCCATATACAAGTAAGTGCCTGGAAAGAGCAAATGCTTTAGTTTTAAATATAATGAATTAGAAAATAGCTTACCATCAAAATCTGATGGCACTAAATATAAAAAATTAGGTAATAACCATTATAACAATGCCTTCTGCTGTAACATTCAGCAGCAAGTGAAAAATATAGCGGCTTTCAGAATAGCTCCTCTAAGTGTTTCCCCCAAGAAGTTGTCACGCGTTGCGCGGATACAATGATCAGAATCCAATTTTTTTTAAGAAAGGGAACTATAACTCTTTATGAAATATTACACCTAAAAAGATATGTTCTAGGAAATGCAAATTAAATTGCCTTTCTCAATTCTACATTTTAATAATTAAAAACTTTTCTAATATTACGCCAAATAAATGAACGATCTTAAATTAATGTATTATTTAATACAACCCAAAAAAAAAAGGTTGTTACAATATTCAACCTTAGAATCAATTGTATTAAATGATTCAATGAGACGCCAATTTATAACAGATGCAGCATATTTAAATTCATCTGAGTTAACATATTTTAAATCTCTAAAGGTTATTTTCCGTGACTGAGTTTTAGGAACAGTAATATCAAATAAGGCATAAACTAACAGGTGATCTGAGATATCCGAAAGAGTTACGGTTCCAACCTTCCAACCACTCGATGGATTACTTACCATCAGATCAATTAAAGTGCTAAGTGCTACTGCCATGAGTTATGCGCGTAGGCTGATCTACTATTTGAAACAAGTTGTATATTAAAAGAATAGAATTTAAAAATTTATAATCAGAGGTTTTGACATTAATAGAATGTACGTCATAGTCGCCTAGGATAATTAATTTATCAGTCATATTAATAATATCAGATATAGCATTGTCCATTTCTGCCATTGCCGAATAAAGTACGTTGGGTGGTAACACCGAAAACTGTAGTCTGTTGTGATATTTTAAAGCACACCCGTACCTGTTCACATAATTCTCCATCGTGCACGTTCAATACCTTAAAGGATAAATTATTGCTTTTTGTATAAATGGCAACCCCTCCGCCTCTTTTAAACATCCGGTCATTTCTTACGAAATTGTATCCAAGAATACAAACAGCATTATGGAATGGATGGGTTTAACCACGTTTCTGTGATACCTACAACATCAAAATATTGACGCAAAATATAGTCTTTCAAAATATCAAAGCACTTAAGTAAAGACCTAGAATTAATATATGATACAAATAAACCACTGCATAAAACAGAATCAATATTTCATTATACTCAGACAACATAATTTACACTATTTACTAAATTTTATGCAAAAGTAAGATACAAAATTTAAACACTAACAAAATAAGTAGCTACAGCAAATGGAAAACAAAATTAAAGATTAATAATGTATAGGGAATGACCCCCAAATGACAAAATAAATTAACGTCGTAAGCAAGAAAAATGAAAAATTAAAAATTAACCCATCTATTAATTAAAATTAATAGTCCGTAATTTTACTTTTACAACCCAAATTATTTAACATAAAAAATAGTTTGTAATAATTAAAAAAAGTTAAACATAACACCTATTTATATTATTATAAGTTTTTGTTATGAACGAATAAGTTCAAGGTAAATATGTAATTAAAAATTATTATTAATATTATTAAATACATAAATAAAAAGTTTACCTCGAGTAGGATTCGAACCTACGACCTGTACTTTGCTAGAGTACCGCGCTACCAACTGCGCCACCAAGGTTCAAGCCCCAATCGATGCAAATTTTGTCTTTATGTATGTAGAACTGAATAATAATAATAATTTTTAATTACCTATTTATATTAATTAATAAAAAGTAATTCATATTCTAAATCTTGCATCTGAGATTATTTAATAGTAATAAAGGAACACACTAAAACAAATTATTTTGATAGACAGTTCCTCCACCTTTTTTATACCATCTTTATCAATATAGAATATGTTTCCATCACAAGACCATACTCTAATCTTAGTGTATATCTCACAAACATGCTTGTACAGCTGATAACGCCGTGCAGTTAAGTCTTCACTGATTAAAAAACAGCTACGTTTATGTAACTTCTTTTTCTATAACACTTCAGCCATTTTCCTATGGGTTTAGGCAAAGTCGTTCAACAGGCGATCTTCTTTCATATGTGACCCAAGTTTGGAACAATACAGTAGAGCAGTCCGGTGAAACAGTTGTAGTCGCTTTAGATATCTCAAAGGCATTTGACCAAGTTTGACATAAGTGTTTACTTGCCAAACTCACCTCGTTTGGGTTAAATGATACGCTCATCAACTGGGTTTCTAGTTTCCTTGATAAAAGACGAATACGTGTCGTAGTTGATGGCTTTTTTTCAAAAGAAGTTAGCATTAACGCGGGCGTACCACAGGGATCCGTTATAGCGCCTACACTTTTTCTGCTATACATAAACGACCTTATTTCTTTAACAACTAACCCCATCCATTGCTTTGCTGACGATAGCACTCTTCACTGTAGTTGATCTCAGTCTACTCATAGTGATAATCCACCTTCTATGTCAAATCAAGAAATTAAAGCTGAAATGGCAAATTCAATCAACAAAGACATTCAACGTATTCTCGAATGGGAAGCAATAATCTAGTTAAATTTAATGCTAACAAAACTCAGTGTTGCCTTATGTCCGCCAAAAAAGATCGATCATTTCCTGTTGTAAGTATGAATGGCTCAGTTCTTAAGTTTTCAGACTCTATTACTCTGTTGGGTATGACCGTATCTTCAAATCTCTCATGGGTTGACCATCTTCTGTCAGCTACCAAAACAGCTGCTCGTAAAATAGGCTTTTTGTACAGATCTAAGCAGTACTTTACCTCTCGACAACTCCTTTTGCTGTATAAGGCCCAAATTCGGCCTCATCTCGAATGTAATTCTCACCTTTGGGTTAGTGTTCCCCAATACGCTCTCGATATCGTTGATCGTATTCAAAAGAGAGCGATTAGGCTTATAAATGACCCGTCCTTAACTTCTACATACAGTCCCTTGAGCATAGAAGGATGGTTTCAGTTCTTTCTTTGTATTATCGTTATTACAACGGCTATTGTGCTGGTGAATTACATTCTTTGATACCATCTCCGGCTATCTTTGCGAGAAACACTCGGTTCGCTCATTCACATCATCACTATGCAGTACAAATCTCCACTTGTCGTACCAAACTGGCGCAATACACATTTTTCTACACGGCTTCTAAACTCTGGAATGATCTCCCTAGTTCCTGTTTTCCTCTCCCTTATGATATGAGAAAATTTATGGTAGCTGTTCATGGGCATCTATTGGCAATTCATTATCCCTCTATCCATCCTCCTAAGTGTTCCTGAGTGCTTTAGCACGATAGGCCTTATTTAGCCTGTTCAGGTCCACAATCATTAAAAAAAAAAAAATGTGACAAACTTGACAATAATGGAACGCTTAACACCTTCCCTAGGTTTTCTAAGTACAGTAACTACTAATTTGTTTTTTAAAAAAGTTATATCTAATGAGACCGTATCTTCATTGGCACTGTCAGGTATTCCCGATATTCGCAAATTATTGCGCCTCATATATTGTTCAAGTACATCATATTTATTTTATAAATAAGATAAATAAAGAATCAATGATTACCATTGACTCAATAATACTACTGGTTATTTTTTAATTAAATCTTGATCCGTTGTGTCCGTTTTCTTAGCTTGGCTTGTAATCATGATTGATAAAGAAGCGTAGTTTGAACCAACGTATGAATAAATAAGGTTATGCTTCAAACTGATTATTCTTAAATACAAATTTTTCGGATTACACAAAAACCACTGTTCCAAATACGACAAAAGCGCTGCTAATCAAAATGTACTATTTATTTGGTTTGCAGTAAATATACATAAACCAGTAAGATATATATATATATATATATATATATATATATATATATATATATATATATATATATATATATATATATATATATAATACAGTGTGGTGAGTTTGCATTACACACCCGTAAGTTTCTAAATATCAAGATATTTAAATCTTTCAAAAGTATTTCTAAATAATTTTTTCCGCTCTTTTCAATGCTCTTACTTAAAATGCTCCCATGAAAAAACAAAAGAGCAGCAAAAACTAAAGTGATTTTTTTAAACGGAACACCCTGTTATTTTTTATTATCTGAAATTCTATTGAATTCTACATATGACACCATTTTTATTTTTTCTTAAAATCGATAAATAAGTTAGTTAGGAACAACAAAAGAAATTTCCGGTAGTTGTCCATGCTTGTGGTAGTCATACAAATATTAAAATGTCGGTTTGTTGTGAGTTGTATAGCTATGGCACTTCTGACTCACCGTGCACGTACGTGTTCCCGTTTCAAGGTCATCGCATCGTCTATGTCTAAGTACATGGTTTTTCAAGGTCATCATACGCATTGCCTGCATCGAAGTATATTCTTCAAGGTCATCCAATAATTTTCAAGGTGATACAGATCAAGACTTTTGGCGGGAAACTTCAAAGTCACCGCTTCAAGGGCACGTGGTAGGTTTGTAATCCTGCTAAGTCTCTTCAAGCCCAAGTGGTGGGTTGGTAACCCTGCTAAGCCTCCTCAAGGCCACCGCTTCAAGGCCACATGGTAGGTTTGTAACCCTGCTAACTCTCTTCAAGGCCACGTTGTAGGTTGGTAACCCTGCTAAGTCAAGGCCACGTGGTAGGTTGGTAACCCTACTAAATCTCTTCAAGGCCACCTCGGCCACGTTGTAGGAAAGGTTGGTAACCCTGCTAAGTCTCTTCAAGGTCACCTCAGGCCACGTTGTAGGAAAGGTTTGTAACTCTGCTAAGTCTCTTCAAGGCCACGTGGTAGGAAAGGTTGGTAACCCTGCTAGGTCTCTTCAAGGTCATGCTTGTAAGTTCCCTTCAAGGTCTCGTCAAGGTCAGTAACTACAAAGGTCACTAGAAAAGTTACCAGATTTCTGGTCATTGATTGTCCACGTCAATTATAGGTTACCCCACGCATTACCTACATCCTCTAAGTACCTGGTTTTCAAGGTCATAACCCTTGTCTTCAAAGCCAGGGTCACCAATCAATTTTCTGGCTGAGTGTTAATTGATCACACCGCCCCAGGAAGTTCATTGACCTCTGTCTCAATCATGCCTATGCATGTTTCAAGGTCATCAAGCAATGTCACACCCCCAAGTGCCCTCAAGTGGTTCCCCAAATACAGATAGACGTTACCCAAAACAGGTAGCCGTTTCCTAAAACAGGTAGCCGTTTCCTAAAACAGGGGGTTCGTTTCCCAAAACAGATAGCTGTTTTGCAACCGTTTCCCCGAAGGTCACACGAGAGAACAAAAGCGATTCATTGTTCTGGTCGAAAATAGATTGTTATCCAGCTACATCTCAATTCTGGGAAATCAAGAACAAAGACGATGCATTATTCTAGCCAACGCTTCAAAGTCTATGCTTATAATTTTCAAGGTCACATTAGAAAAGGACAAAGACGATACATTGTTCTGGTGATTTATAAAAATAGATTGTTATCTAAATACAAATCAAAATAGAAATCAAGAACAAAGGCTATCCATTGTTCTAACCAACGCTTCAAAGTCTATGCTTATAATCTCACACGAGAGAACAAAGGCGATTCATTGTTTTGGCTGAGTCATAGCTTCTGAAATTCTGAGAAATCAAGAACAAAGACGATGCATTGTTCAGACTGATTAGGTCATCTAACAAGTAAGATATTTTTCATAAAACTTTATTAACCACAATATTCATCTATATACAGATAAAAGATCGATTTAAGTAAATATACATATTATGGTACTTAACATTTTGTAATACCTTTGCTGGATCATGTAACATTTAGTGCATCCAACCATATGTAAACATGCTCATTTCGAAAATAGTGTTTAGTCGTAGTGGAGTTGTGGACAAGTAAAGTCATGAAAAAAGCAATCAAATCACTCCTGGAACGAAGTTCACTGCCGGACACTTAATGTAGTAACAATATGAATAATAATTTAACATTTTGTTGTTCACGCTGTCAAAATAGTGATGGCAGTAGTAGTAGTAGCAAAAATGATGAGAAACAAGATGAAGGT
This sequence comes from Vesta saturnalis, assembly GCA_036346205.1. Lineage (NCBI taxonomy): Eukaryota > Metazoa > Arthropoda > Insecta > Coleoptera > Lampyridae > Vesta > Vesta saturnalis. The sequence goes on along the minus strand of JARFJB010000118.1, from coordinate 128,580 downwards.
TATTCCGACTGGTCATCATCATTTCAACATAGGGCTGAGGTGTATAAACAGGCAGCTAATGAATACTTAATCGATTGTGCTTCCTATAAACTATCGAACGATACGCATATTGAAATTGGATACAGTACACACCTTAACCTTGCACCAGTAGTGCGTATGGGATGTGGCAACAGCGATAATGTGGTATTAGACGTGAAGGAATGGAATGAACTTCTAAGATGGTATTCATATGTAGAACTACAATTTCTCCGATCCCAATAATTTAAAAGCCAAATTGATTGGTCATATGTAAACGATGAGGATATAATACATGAGCAAGATTACGAATCTCTATCTAACAATCTCGGTATTTATTACAATTGGGAATTGATTAAAGGATATGAGAGAATTTGGAAAACTGTTATGATAGAAAACTACAACTGTTGTTCGTGTACATTCAATGCCCATAACATAGAAGAACTATTCGATTTGAAGGATATAATAAGCTATAGATTGGAATTTCTTGAATCTTACAGTCTGGTGTGTTTCTATGAAAAGTTCATACAAGTGGTTGACAACCGTCGTTTTCGTGAGAAGGAACTCGGTGATGATGGCATTTATAAAGACATTCATGATGTTATAAATGCCAAGTATAATATTAATTCACATAACACTATATGCTTAATGGAAAAATTGTACTATCGCCCTGCTTATCTAATGTATAGCATTTACTAAAAATAAAGTTTTTACACGATTTTAGGTATAAATACTCTACCCTATCCCTCAAGGTCAACAATGATAGGTAAGAGGCGGAAGGGTGCAGGTGGTTTAGTGAATACGCTAATCTATAAACTTCCGGTGGAATTGCATTTACCCGGTTACCAGTATTGTGGTCCCGGTACAAAATTAGAGAAACGACTAGCACGCGGTGACCCCGGTATTAACCAATTAGATGCGCAGTGCAAACTGCATGATATCAGTTATAGAGACTACCAAGATTTAGAAAGTAGACATAGAGCAGATAAAATTTTAGAAGAAAAAGCTTGGGAACGCTTTAAAACGGTAGACGCAACATTAGGTGAACGAGTTGCAGCTTTAGCAGTCGGTACCACCATGAAGACAAACAGAAAATTTGGAATGGGGTTTAAACGTCGGTCCAAGAAGAAGAATGGCGAAAGTTTATTGCATGTACGGAAAACAATAGCTAAAGAAATGAAAGCTAACGGAGATTTCACCGACACAATAAAATCAGCACTGTCAACGGCAAAACGTGTAGTAAAAAGGTTGGGGGGAAAGAAAAACATTAAAGTTCCTAGAGTAATTCCCTTACCTAAACAAGGAGGTGTTTTACCATTTCTTATTCCGTTATTCGCAGGATTATCAGCAATCGGTGCTTTAGCTGGCGGCGCATCGGGAATTGCCAAAGCAGTCAACGATGCAAAAAATACCAAAAAATTGCAAGAGACATCGCGCCATAATCGCATGATGGAATCGATCGCTGGTGGCGCATTTTATCTAAAACCATACAAATCTGGTGATGTATTATACTTAAAACCGTTTCCAAAAAACTGAGTAGATTACCCGAAAGAGCGTTAACAGATATTGATTTAAAGAAATACACAAAAGATGCACCATACTTTAGGGGTATTTTTATGAGAGATAGCCTGCCTAAATTACCACAGAAAAATGAATCTGGAATCATCAACCTTGATAGTCAGAGCGGACCGGGTACACATTGGGTTTGCTACAAAAAGCGTGGTGAAAAGGTATGGTATTACGATAGTTTCGGTAATCTTCGACCACCAGTTGAAGCGATTAACTACTTTCGGGGATGTTAAATTTATTATAATTACAATCAAGATCAGGAATTGAATAGCATTATTTACGGGCACCTATGCCTACAATTTCTATATAAATAATCGACATAACCTTAAATTTTCTGAGTTATGTCAATAACATTCAGTTTAGAAGGTGTTGGTAACATAGCTAGCTGCAACTTCTATCCACCGGTAGACCTAGATTTGGAGAAGAAATACGTTGTTGGATTGGTGGGATTTTACGGGTGCAACAGCATTAGAAACATTTATACGGGCAACGATAGATTTTATTTTAGAACAAATTCATCTCATTTGCGAGTGATTAATATTCCACACGGTGCCTATGAGTTAGATGAGATTAGTGATTACTTGAAATCAAAGATACCCACAGAAAAATTTTTCATTAGGGCAAACAACAATACGCTTAAGTGTGAGATAAACAGTTCATTTGAGATCGATTTTACTAAAAAGAGTAGCATTGGCCGCATGCTCGGGTTTGAGCCTAGAATATTAAAAGCGAATATCTTACACACATCCGCGTTAGACATCCAAATAATTAAACACACTAATCTACATGTGGAGTGCAACATTATAAAGGGATCTTTTCGAAACGATAAATCTGCAAAGGTAATATATGAAATTGACGTTTCCGTCCCCTCGGGCTATCGTTTGGATAAAGTTCCAACCAACACTCAATATTTAGAAGTGAACACAGACGTAGTAAGTAATATAACAATCAAATTGACAAATCAAAAGGGTGAGTTAATAGACTTTGGTCAAAGTGAACCATTCACGGTACGCTTTGAACTAAAAGAACATGGGTCTGCGAATTAATCATAGGACAATTCCATCTTCATACAAGAGACCCAATCAATCATCATTGCAATTAACATCTGCAGAGAAATATTTTTTAATATCAATTGGATTGAAAGTTCTGAGTGACCAAACCATTAAACATGTTTCACAACCTACATTTTAATAGAATTAAAATATTAATGTATCTCTAAGAAATGTTAAATTTGTTGAGTGAAGTTTACTTCTTTAATGTCTATCTCTTTTGCACAGTGATATGTTCCGCTTACACACCTGAAGCTGAATACATAAGTATTCATCTAAAATATGTAATGCGGAAAAAGTCAATGTTTTATTGAACAATGGGTTTTCTTTCTTTAAAGAAAAATTTGTAGGAATGTATAAAAAAATGTAATATTCAAGCAAATAGGAATTTTCTTTGTATAAAACACACAATGCATCTGCATTCTTTAAAACTATTTTTAATAACTTTAAAACTTGTCAAAACTACATTGCATAATTAGTAATATAATAATTAATAGACTTTAATGAAAATGTGTTATGAAGAAAAAGGTTTCGCTATAAATAATGTACAATGAATTTTACTAAAACAATAGGTTTGCATTCATAAGTGTGCTAATGTGAACAAGGGATTTTCTTTGTATAACAATGAAAGTATTTATAGTGCATTCTTGAAAAATATGAAGTAAACAAACTGTAAAAGGCATAATTAATAACAATTAATTTAAAGGTTTGAGAAGAAATTCATATAAAAGACATCATCCCTATAGTAAATATTTAATTAGTCATCAACCCTCATTGTGGTTAACATCTACAGAGACACAATGAACGAATCTTTCAAAACGTACATTTTGATGATGCTATAATTAAATCAGATATTCACACCTATCTTCCGTATGGCTCTTCTAAGTATGGACCTTCCGAAGAAATACGCATTTTAATTCAAAGTCAGGATCTAATTACAGCTACTTATGATAGTTTTCTGTACATAGAAGATAAGCTGAAGAAAGAAGATAAAGGAAAATCATGCAACTTAACCAATAATTTCCCCAACTTCCTTTTCGAAGAGATTCGTTATGAGTTAGGCGGTCAAAGAGTGGACGTTTGTCGAAATTCAGGCATAACATCTACACTTAAAGGATATATTTCTTATACGACAAGCAAGAGCAAAGCATTAAGCCATTTGGTGCTGTCACCAAAGAATAATGAACCATTACAAGTAGAATTCGATGAGGGAAATGGCGAAAAATCCTTTACAGTATGCATACCATTGAACCACATATTTGGAATACTGGAGGATTATGGTCAAGTGATCGTGAATATGCGTCAAGAGTTGATTTTAATTCGATGTAGAAGCGATACAAACTGCTACTATGGTGACGTTGATGCGGAAATAACCCTAAATAAAATACAATGGAAAGTACCACACTTAACCCTTAGTGATGCCGCGAAACTGGACTGAATTCTATTATTACTGTTCCATTTCGTCAATGGGAGTTATATGAATTACCTGCTTTAAAACAAGCAACCTCTGATATATGGCCAATAAAAACGTCAACGCAACTGGATAAACCGCGCTGGATAATTGTTGCATTCCAACAAGGTAAAAGGTACACAAAGTCTGCAAGAGCCGGAAATTTTGATCACATTAACATCAGGAACCTTAAAGTACATCTGAATTCTGAGTATTATCCCTATGAAGCAATGCATTTGAATTTCAGTGCTAACCAATACATACCTGCCTATCGCAATTTTTTGAACTTCCGATGTGACTACTATGATGAAGATAATACAGATGCGTTATTCAACTACACCAAATTCAAATTATGTCCAGTATTTGTAATGGACTGTTCTAAACAGAATGAATCCTTAAAAAACTTAACAGTAAACATCAAATTGGAAATGGAATCTCTAACACCTATCGATAATGGAATCGTTGCCTATGGTCTTATTCTCCACGATGCTATTGTGCAGTACAACCCACTCACCGGAGAAGTGAAAAAATTATAATCTGTATTATATAAATAAAAATGTTGTAATTATTCGTTTAGTTTCATTTCATCCATCAAAGATGAAAGCAGTTGCGCAGAAACAAAGACTTCCAACTCAAAATCATGACTTTGATGAAAAGTCTGGTACTTCAAAACATGGCGATTTACTTCCTAACAGTATACGTGGCATTATATGTGGCCCCTCCAACAGCGGCAGAACAAACGCAATGATTAGTTTGCTTACTGAGAAAAATGGTTTGAAATTTAAACAAGTCATTAAATCAAAACAAGTGCAAACTTTTACAGGAAATCCTACTTCCGATAAGGGATATAGGCTACTTTACGTTCAGTGATAATCAAGATGTGATTGAGCCGAATTGTGCAAAAGCAAACTCTATCTTTATCTTTGATGATATCGCCTGTGAAAAGCAAAATAACATAAGGGCATATTTTTCTACGGGTAGACATAACGATATTGATTGTTTCTATTTGGGTCAAACTTACAGTAAAATTCCAAAGCAATTAATTCGTGACAATGCGAATCTAATTATATTATTTGAGCAAGATGAATTAAACCTAAAACATGTGTATGAGGATCATGTAAGCCCCACCATAAGCATGACATTGTTTCGGGATATGTGATCAAAGTGCTGGATAGATCCGTTTGGCTTCATAGTCATAAATAAGGATGCTGAAGTTACTAATGGTCGCAATAGGAAAAGGTTTGATGAATATATAATACCTTAAGCTGCGTTCAGTTCAGTGGTTTAGTAGTTACTGATCCGTTTAGGTATTAACAACCATATATTCAAATTTTGCTATAATGGATACTAAGGAGATAATATTAAAGCGAAAAATTATTCAGGCTCTTAAAATAATACAGCAGAAATACAACAGTCTTAAAACTGCCCGCATTGATAATGAAAAAACACCCGAAAAGGAGTCCCTTGACGTTAAACCCAAAAACCTGTTTTTGTTCATATTTCGAAGAAAGCATGCTACTACTAGCCCGATATCTCCACGCTTCGTTTCACCAAGGAAGAGTGCTACAAGCCCCCTAGCCCAGCTTCCGTTTTTCAAATAAATCCCCCTCTCGTACACCACCTTTCCTAGAAACATCTGTCGTAAGAGAGATTACTTAGTATTACAGGTGATTCCTGTAATGAACCAATCTCTGAAGAATTTCTCGAGCAGTACCACGAATTACCTCGTATATATGTTGAACGTATTATGAGGGATCTTGAAGGTGCTATTGATCACACTTATGGAGTCCACTACGACACCAAAATAGACAAATGGTAATACCCCCATCACAATTAAAGGAAACGATATGATTATTAAAGGTGTCACGTATAAAGGGACTCCAGGTTTATATGATCTGCTTATTATGAATGAACCCGATTTAAATCTAGTAAATTCAAAGGATAGAAAGAATTATAAACGTATTTTAGAAGCTACGAATGTTGCAAGGCGAGATTATGATGTAAGTGGACAGATTCGAGGAAGCCGCAGCAAAAAGTATACACAAATAATTAAACCCTTGCTGTCATCACCCACAACTCAGGGAGGTGGAGCTATGTTTTTTAAGAAATTAACCCCGATTGAATATAAGTATTGGAATGAGGTACATGAACTAATTCGTGATCTAGAAGTATTGTGGGCAGAAAAATTGGCTGGAAACACAGGTGTCGTAAATGATATATCAGTTGTAGAGGAATTGTATGAAGATGGATACATTGAAAGACCAAACACTAGTTTTCTGAACAATATAAATCAGAATGCATTGATGTCGACATATCATAACTAAAATGCCCCTTTATAAATTTGGACGGTCACATGCCCAGTATCAATTTAAGAAATTAACCCCTCAGTTTCAACTTATTGATGATAATCAATTCGATATCGGGAATAAGAGACTCAGCAATGTTGCCAACCCCATAGATCCTCAAGATGTCATTACCAAGGAATACTATTTATCGCCAAGGTTGAATCTGGATGGAAACGGTTTGACACAGTTGGCGGATCCGGAAAAAGATGGTGATGCTATAAGTAAAGGATGCCTTGATTTTTGCCTTCAAGCAGTTCAGAAAGCTGTTAAAGGAAACTTTAACGCTTATCTAGTGTTCGAGGACAAACTACATCAACTTAAAGAAATTGTGGACCATGTCCAAATTACAACTCGTCAATGAATTGCACAAACCCGCAAGAAAAAATTTTAAACGAAGGCGCACAATAATTAAGGGATATGATGACCTCTGGCAAGCAGATTTGGCCGAATTTAACACATATGCCAAACAAAATAAGGGCTACAAGTATATTTGAGTGGTTATTGACTGTTTTTCGAAATACTTGTGGACCAAAGGATTAAAAACGAAAACGGGCTTGGAAGTTGCCAAGGCCATGCAGACAATTTTCAAAACGGATTTGCAGACAGATGCAGGAAAAGAATTCTACAATGACCATTTCACTAAACTAATGCAGCGTTATGGAGTCAACCATTACCCCACCTATAGCACAAAGAAGGCAGCAATTGCAAAACGAGTGATCAGGACCGTTAAGTCTGCTCTATACAAGTCATTCAGCTTACAGGGTAAATATAAATGGATTGATACAATTGACACCGTAACGATGGATTATAACAATCGTAAGCATAGAACTACAGGAATGAAGCCCAAAGATGTCGGTAATGATACAAAGCTAGAGGCTTACACTTACATAAAAACAGTTGATAGGAATCGTTATTGTGTGGGTGACATAGTACGAATCAGTAAGTTTAAAAGTATTTTCGCTGAAGGATACACCCCCAATTGGTCAAGTGAACTATTCAAGAATGTGAAAGTTTGCATTACTAACCCAACCACCTACATGTTGGAGGACATGAAAGGATCACCTGTACTGGGATGCTTTTATAAACACGAATTACAGGAAACAAAGTATCCGGATGTGTACCTTGTGGAAAAAGTGCTTCGCTCCAAGAATAATAAGTTATTCGTAAAGTGGTGGGGATTGGATGAAAGATCATGGATCAATAAAGACGAGTTAGTTTTATAATATAGCTATAGGGTTTGTAACTTTTAGATGAATTAAAACCACATAAAAGAAATTATAGTTGTATTTTTTTAAATATTACATCATCTTATATAGTAAACCTAAAGTATTTCTATAATCGTTTAAATTAGTAGATGGCCATATTCCGTAATCTGGTCCACATGTCCATCCCAAGCAGGAATCACCTTTCTCAATGTTTTCCAAAATCCAATTCTGTGGTGCTCCTCATTTTCCCACGGTTGAAACTTATATGTAATGTTTTGTTCTAATAATACTTCAATTAAAATAGCGAGGCACTTGTAATTAGCATAATATGCTGCTGTCTCGATACATTCACTTATAATAGAGAAAGTGTCTTTATAAACAATATTTTGTATGCTAGCATTTGTACACAATGAATCACCCCATAATAACTTGTATATGTACATTTTAAGGGGTGTCACCAAATAAATTCATGTTATCTAAAATCTTATCTACATCATTAGACGTTAACGAACCTTTATCGGTACACAAGTTCGTAAAACTTTTAATGGTATTATCTAAGCTAATTTTTCTATCAAATAATGTCTTAATAATTACTTCATTTGCACACTTTGAGTTTACACCAGTTAAAACACTCATCGGGAATAACAATATTTTGCAATATATTCAATATAAATGTATAGTTTTCAGGAGAGGTCAAAGAACGCTTCAGGTACTTTCTGTAGATTTGATCACATTGTTTACTGAAAGTTGTACCCCCAAGGTCTAGTATCAGTGAAATCAAAGTTTACTAAGCGTTTATCGTCATAAGGATTAAGTATGACTTTATTTTGTTTAATGGTAAACACATCATGTTCCTTTGATCTTATGAGATGTTGATAGCGCCTTATTACGCCACCATCAAACAAAACCTGTTTATAATCATTAATCGTGATCTGCCTCACGCTTGCTTGCGTAGAACCCTTTGATTTTTTTACAACCTTTTCATCAACCGCGTAAGCATACATTTTCGTGCGAAGTCCTACAAATTCAACCATAATTTCGCCATGATTTTCATCTTTCATTAAGCCGGGGACTTTTTTATTTACTAATGGGAGTCCAAAGATGTTGTCGGGACTATAATCAGATGTATCGAATTTATCAATGTCCTCTTTAATACATTCATAGATATCGGGAACCGAAAAGGCGTATATGAGACTATCCGTATCCGTGTACAAGAGCTTAGCACTATTATGGAACTTGGGTAGCGTGTAACCGTAATGAAAATTATATAAAAAAGTTTTTGAAACGTCCAAAACACTGAATCCCGCATATATAGGTTTATTGAAATATACTTCAAGCTTATTCATTTCAATGATAAGCATATCATTGTCAAATATTGTACAACTATAAAAATTTGGTTTTGATATGTAAGCACGAGCACCATAGTGACCCTCCCATTTCGTTACTAACCGTGTGTCCTTATGTTTACGTACATTCTCCATCAGCTTCCCGAAAACACTATTTATCATTAATTTATGGAAATTTTTATCGAATTCATTTTGAGATTGCTGGCGCATGGCTATATTTAACTCTATATATTGTTTTAACCACGGGGACTGTTTAAAACGTAATATACGGTGTACTTTTACCAACTTCAATCCATATTTTAAATATACTTTCAAATTTCTGTAATGAATTACAAAATTACGTTTTGGATACAAGGTAAGCAGTAATTTTTTCATTTTGGAATCAGGCGTGGGTGGAACCATATGTTCGGGTGCCAGCGGTAGATCACTGTGTAATTCTATAGGATAGTCTAAATCACACTCGACTATATAACCAATTTCCGAATCATCAGGATGGTTTATTAAATCTAAAGTTTCAAAATTAGCTTCATCAACAAAAGAAAAATCACCAAATGGTAGAAATTCTGACATGGCGGCTCCATATAAATTATTTACGTCGTAGTACATTAAATACGCACTTTCGGGGGTGGGATCAAATTTTTCCCCCATGTACTTATTGTTAGCTTTAGCATATCGATTTGAACATTGAGCTACACCACCTCTAATCCCTCTTACAATAAACATTAGCATATTAATGTCTGTAAATAGTTCTAACTTTAATTGTGTAATTTTAAGCATAGCATCGAATGGTAAACCGGGAGCTGTATAATAGTGCAGAGGGTCAAGCTCGTAAGTACTTAAACAAGTTTGCCGAAAGTTCTCGAAAATATCTGCTAAAAGTAGAACGTCTGTTTTTAAATACAAATCTGAGTATTCCCCTAACGATTTAATACTAAATTTGTTCCAAACGTTAACCGCATGCGCAAAACTCTCATCACTGATTCCCTCATTATTAAGATGACTGAAAAATGCTTCTTTGGGCGGGAGCGTGGTCTCGTTTAATTTATCCCACGTATCAATATACTCATAAGGAAACACACCTTTGCGAACTACTAGAGAAAATTCCTCATCATTGTTGCAACTAGTGCGGGAAATAATTTTTTTACTATCCTCCAAATAGTCTGAAAACTTTTCAATACGACTGCTCATAAATCTGAAAGAGTCAATAAATCTAAACTTAATTTTGGTGCCTTCCATTGCCTTCATGAAAGAGATATATCTTTCTTTGTTTAGGGGCAGTAGTGAAATCGAATCGGGAACACTAGCGAATTCTCTAATGATAAAATGAAAATCATAACCTGATAAATTATGGAATACAACTGGCAGAATGTGTGAGTCTGTATAGTTTAGGTTACATTCCTGATGCGCTGCCCCCCGAAATGCTCCTGTAAGATGATTATGGTCTCTAACTTTTATATCAGAATTAGTAAATGGTTTTCGGCAAATGTGACAAATCATGGCGCTTTCAAATTGCTCAACCTGACTGAGACTTAAAGTAGCCATAGGAATTGTTTGATTAATTATTTCGGTAGCCCAATGTGCAATACTTTGAAGCTCGTTAACAAACCATTGAATTGAATCCTGTCCTCTATAAAGCCTAAATCGGGATAAAGAATCATCATATGAACACTTCAAAGAGTAATCAATGCTGAAAGGTGTATGTTTGGAGTGAAATAGAGTATTACTTTCGATACCATTTGCACACTTCTCTAAAATACTTTCTAAATTGGCATAAATGACAAATGGCACCTTTTCTTGGAATGCGAAATTTTTGAACTGTAAATTAATTTCTGCCTCGGTAGGCAGCCTAGCTGAACATTGATTAAGTTGATTGCAATATGTTAAATGTTTTTCTAAAGCTACATCAGACGAAAAATGATTCAAACACCTGTTACAAAGTACTTTCTTACGACCATGCTTTGATATCTGTTTTGAAAATAAAACTGACATATTTTTAATCCATGTGAAATGGTATATAGTGTTAATATCATCCCCGGTCTGATCATTAGCAGAAAGTAGTAAAATATTTATGGGTTCTCTATCGCTTTGCTGATTACTCAATACAAAGTGTACAACTTTTTTACCATTTATGCAGTACAAATTAATTGCGAGGTTAAGTTTCTGAAATTTCTTCACATCATCCAGCTTAATGGGGAAGGGATTTGAATCAAAATTCAAAACATCTAGAAAATGAGGATAACTTTGAACCCTTTCCGTATTACGCTGCGCGGGATATAATACTGAAACAACGGCCCACAGGAAGCAATACTCATCGTTATTTTTAACATTAACAACAGCGTGCTTTACTTCTATGAAGCGAGGAACTTTAACACAGGATGAATGACCGCCTCTAAATGAGACATAGCTATTAATATTCACTTTTAAATGTGAAATTTCGTGTAATGCCCAACCGGAATCCCTTTCGGAAAGCTCCTCTAATTTTATCCGTAACTTATCATACACGTTTTCATTGTACCACACACGTATATTGGTTGAAATAACAATAACGCAAATTTTTGTGGCAAAAGTCTTCAACTCAATACTATGATTTTGGGGTTGCATGAAATTGCAGCCTAAGACCACATTTACCTTTAGCATAGATTGCCTTAACATTAATTTCACCTTACGTGCAAAACTATTATATGCGTTTAGTAAAAATATCAAAGGGTCCTTAATGTTTGACATATTGATTATAATTCCTGTAAGCAACCTACCATTAAAACATGTGTCTAAGGGGTACCAACGTAATTTATGCATACCTTTTTTATTGTCAATTCCACTACCAACTTTCTCTGAAGCGTTCTTTAACCGTCTCAATCTAACCAGATAGCACTTGAGCAATGCTAAGTTGCTCTCAAGCTTAAGCAGGCTTTCAATGGTCTCATAATAAATTTTATGTTTAATTATATCTTGCAATAGCTTGATATTGGTGTTAACTATATGGATGTGCCTCGCAAATTCCTTTTTTCTTTTCAATAAGGGAACAATACGCTTTGTTAAATTAACCATCTCACTACTACTTGGAATACTCATAGTTAACAATATAAAGCACACACGTAATAATGAACTTTTAACAAATTTCTCTTCACAACGGTTTACAATAAAATTTCTAGTCAGGATTGTAAAAATATGATGCACACACTGGTGATTAAGTAATAATAGTTGCTCTTTACTTTAGGCAATTTGTTGTTGTGGCGATTGCAATGTATCGACTGACGTGGGACTGTTCTTTATCTACTTATATAGAGATAACATCGGGTAAGTTCGGATAAGTTCGGATCTTCTTGATTTCTCAGAATTTCAGAAGCTATGACTCAGCCAAAACAATGAATCGCCTTTGTTCTCTCGTGTGACCTTGAAATTTGAAAACATAGACTTTGTATCGTTGGCTAGAACAATGGACCGCCTTTGTTCTTGATTTCTTAGAATTGAGGTGTATATAGATAATCTATTTTTATAACTCGACCTGAACAATGGATCGTCTTTGTTCTCTCGTGTGACCTTGAAAATTGTAAGCATAGACTTTCAACCGTCGGCTTGAACAATGGATCGCCTTTGTTCTTGATTTCTCAGAATTGAGATGTGGATAACAATCTATTTTTATAACTCGACCTGAACAATGGATCGTCTTTGTTCTCTCGTGTGACCTTGAAAATTGTAAGCATAGACTTTCAACCGTCGGCTTGAACAATGGATCGCCTTTGTTCTTGATTTCTCAGAATTGAAATGTGGATAACAATCTATTTTTATAACTCGACCTGAACAACGGAACGTCTTTGTTCTCTCGTGTGACCTTGGGGGGAAACGGTTGCGAAACAGCTATCTGTTTTGGGAAACGGACCACCTGTTTTAGGAAACGGCTACCTGTTTTTAGGAAACGGCTACCTGTTTTAGGAAACGGCTACCTGTTTTGGGTAACGTCTATCTGTATTTGCGGAACCACTTGAGGGCACTTGGGGGCGTGACATTGCTTGATGACCTTGAAACATGCATAGACATGATTGAGACAGAGGTCAATGAATTTCCTGGGGCGGTGTGATCAGTTAACACTCAGCCAGAGAATTGATTGGTGACCCTGGCTTTGAAGACTAGGGTTATGACTTTGGAAACCAGGTACGTAGAGGATGTAGGTAATGCGTGGGATAACCTACAATTGACGTGGACAATCAATGACCAGAAATCTAGTAACTTTTCTGGTGACCTTTCTAGTTAATGACCTTGACGAGACTTTGAAGGGAACTTGCAAGCATGACCTTGAAGAGACCTAGCAGGGTTACCAACCTTTCCTACCACGTGACCTTGAAGAGACTTAGCATGGTTACCAACCTTTCCCACAACGTGGCCGAGGTGGCCTTGAAGAGATTTAGTAGGGTTACCAACCTACCACGTGGCCTTGAAGAGACTTAGTAGGGTTACCAACCTACCATGTGGCCTTGAAGCGGTGGCCTTGAGGAGGCTTAGCAGGGTTACCAACCCACCACTTGGGCTTGAAGACTTAGCAGGATTACAAACCTACCACGTGGCCTTGAAGCGGTGACTTTGAAATTTTCCGCCAAAAGTCTTGATGTGTATCACCTTGAAAATTATTGGATGACCTTGAATAATATACTTCGGTGCAGGCAATGCGTATGATGACCTTGAAAAACTATGTACTTAGACGTAGACAATGTGATGACCTTGAAACGGGGAAGACGTACGTGCACGGTGAGTCAGAAGTGCCATAGCTATACTACTGTTGTGAAAACATTAATTTATTTAAAAAAACTAAAATGAATAACAAAGACGAAGAAAAATATTAATGCATTAATTATTCAAAATATCCACCATTGTTATTAAGGCATAGCTGTGCTCTTCTGAATAAATTCTGTTGACATTTGCTTAACATTTCGGGTGTTATTTGCTGGGCTGCCATTCTTATTTTATTTTCCAGGTCTTCCAAAGTTTGAGAATTGGTACTGTACACTTTATTCTTTAAGAATCCCCAAACAAAAAAATCGAATACAGTTAAATCAGGTGATGTGGGCGGCCATAAATGGGGCCCCCTGTTTCCAAACCATCTATCACCAAATTCTCTATTTAAAAAATTTGTCACTGGTTGTGCATTATGTGGCGGTGAACCATCATGTTGAAACCATATTTGAGTCAGAAGATTTAAAGGGGGATTATCTAAGTAATCTTGAAGTTCATTTTGAAGGAAGTTTAAGTAGCGATGTTGATTAAGTGTTCCGTTATAAAAATATGGTCCTAATAAGTGATCACCAACTACACCTATCCATACATTCGTAGAAAAATGAACTTGATTCCTTGCTTCGCGAAGTTTATGAGGATTTACATCATCCCAAAAATGATTATTATGTTTATTAAAAACACCATTCCGATGAAAATTTGACTCATCGGTCCACAAAATAAAAAGCAAATACTGTCTTCCCTCATTTAATACCCAATTGCAAAAATTTATTCGATTTTGAGAATCACGTGGCCGTAGATTTTGTACAAGTTGTACTTTAGAGGGCTTCATTCCATATGCTTTTAAAGTTTTCCGTATTTTATTTCTTGAAATTTGTAGCTCACGAGTTGCATCCCGGGTAGATGAGGTCGGAAAAGCTCTAAAATAAGCTAAACTCTCTATTTCCTCATCCTCATTCCTATCTACACTTCTAATCCTTAACTTACGTGGTTTTTCAAAACTCCCAAATCTTGTTAATGAGACGTGCAAATTTAAAAAAGTTCTGTAATGAGGTTGTCTTCTATCAGAATATTGATTATTACAGAAATATGATGCTTGGCGGAAGTTTTCATTTGATAAGTAGAAACAGCGCAACATATCTATTTCTACGTTTGTAAATGCCATTTCTTTTTTTGCAACTCACAAAAACACGTACGACTAACGAAACAAATTTATTTATTAATTTATTAAACTAATTTCTGGCAATTTTGACAAAAAAGTGACATTTAAGTTATTTCCATAACTACCGCAAATGTGGCCTACTAGCGAAAATTTTTTTGCAAAATCCACATAATTTAAGGATAATAATGCATAATAATAATAATAATGCACAACCAGTGACAAATTTTCTAAATGGAGAATTTGGTAATAAGTAGTTTGGAAACAGGGGACCCCATTTATGGCCGCAAGAATGACCAACTACCGGAAATTTCTTTAGTTGTTCCTAACTAACTTATTTATCGATTTTAATAAAAAATAAAAATGGTGTCATATGTAGAGTTTAATAGAATTTCAGGTAATAAAAAATAACAGGGTGTTCCATTTAAAAAAATCACTTTAGTTTTTGCTGCCCTTTTGTTTTTTTCATGGGAGCATTTTAAGTAAGAGCATTGAAAAGAGCCGAAAAAATAATTTAGAAATACTTTTTGAAAGATTTAAATATCTTGATATTTAGAAACTTACGGGGTGTGTAATGCAAACTCACCCACACTGTATATATTCGTCTCACTATTATTACAGCGTCCCTATATTGCCTATTTACCGCCTTTAGAGCGTCCTACAAATGTGCAAGCGTCCGTATACGGAGGCTCTATTGGAAAACAGTGGTTTGAGGGTTAGAAAGGCATAACTTTCCTTCCGGCAAAATTCTGGAAGGACGTTTTAAAAATAGCAGTACGTTAATTTTCTGTCTTTCGTATACTTTTTGTAGAACGTGTTAGCTGCTAGAGGCGCTGAAATAACCTGCGCGTATATTGTTCGGAGTATATTTTGTCCATTTAATCGGTTGTAGAGCGTCCTGTAAACTTGACAATGCAGTTGATACTATTCAATGTTACAAATCTGGTTTTTCGACGTATGCGTTCTACTACAGAGAGTAGAATATATAAACATCGCGATTAGACTCTGTTTATAAGAATTCTTTTAGTTAATTGTGATTATTACATTTTTATATTGCTTTTTAAGATTTTATTAATAATGTAATAATTTTGCATACCCCATAATGCAATAAAACAAGTAAGATAATAAATATCCAGTGTACTATTTAAATTTTTGGGTTAAACACATAAGTATTAAGATATACTACAGTAAAAAGGTATGAATAATTGTTATGTCAACTTATAACTCTACAACTTAAAGCTTCATGACTAATGTGGTGTAACGAAATGTCAGAATGAAATGAAAAAGAAAAAATGAAGAGTCGTGTTTTCGGACAAATATTGGCATTATTTATAAATTTAAGTAGGTGGTGAAATGGTCACATTATCAACATTATCAATATTATCAACATTATCAACATTATCAACATTATCAACATTATTAACATTATCAACATTATCAACATTATCAACATTATCAATATTACCAACATATGAACATTATGAACATTATCAACATTATCAACATTATCAACATTATCAACATTATCAACATTATCAACATTATCAACATTATCAACATTATCAACATTATCAACATTATCAACATTATCAACGTTATCAACATTAACAACATTATCAACATTATCAACATTATCAACATTATCAACATTATCAACATTATCAACATTATCAACTTTATCAACATTATCCACATTATCAACATTATCAATATTGTGCGTCATATTAAAAGACAAATAAAAAGAAGACCAATGTTTCTTGTGGTGTGTCAAAGACACCCACGATGTTGACGTATGTAGACTTTGAGCATCATTTGGCACAAAATGTTTCTTAGCTCTTGATGAACGGGATAATGCATTTTGACATAATCACAGCAAAAATGGTGTTTTAACACCATTGTGTAAAATTTAGCCCAAAGTTGAAACACTGATTGGTTACATACTTTGGGTATTGGTCGTCAACACAATCAGTTGTGTTCACACCCCAACCAAATATTATAGATATAGATTTTGAACAATGTTCAGTCCAAATGCTGACTAACACTAATAGGCCATTGAAACCTGGATGTTCGTCATCAAGGCAGTCTGTTTTGTCGCGTCCACAGCCAAATTAATGTGAAATTAGATTGCTACCCAAAATTCCTTCATGCCCAAGAGCTATAGGCTGTGAACCCCGAGTGCTTTAGGTTATCTAGACAGTCTATTTTCCCATGACCCAAACTAAATTTGTGTATAGATATACTTTGGGCAACATTCTCTAACCAACGGTTATAGACCCCGCTATCCCGACATTCTATGTTTCCGTCTACCCATCAAATTTGGTGCATGAATATATATTTAGGGTAAGATTATTATCTATCACTGTCGCTCTCTTGTAATTTTGTAAATGCAGTTGTACTTTGCACAACTAGATCACTTAGTTTATCGTATAGCGCAAACCAGAAATCGATAGGTGATCTAGGGGCCGAGTAGTATTGTGAACAGACAGACACACGATTCTTTCGATTTTATGCAGGGGCCACATGGCCTTAGGTTTATATTATGTGGGATGACCAATCGCGTTCTAACGTGAAACATGTAGAAAAGTGATTTGTAAAAAACAAACTTTCTGAAATAATTAAGTTTTTGTAATTGTTTTTTAAACTGATTCTACATGGATTTATTTATAGTCTTTGATGAATGCATATTTCATACCAAATAGTATTCTGCTGCACAGTCTATGTAATACAATTGTAATACAATTTATTTTACAGTATAGAAAATTAGTATCAAAATTAGCAAAAATAGAGTGTGTTATTTGTAATGAAGAGCTGCTACTTGATATACTTAATAACTTGAATTAATGTAAACAAGAAAAAGGCAATAATAATAATAATGATCAAGCTTTATTAAAGAAAATAACTTACCTAGGTCACTTATGTAGCTAAAATTGCTGTGTAAATCCACACAAATTTGTTGGGACATCATTTTGTACTGCGGTGTCTGTAAGTAATTAACTATGTTAAAATGTAAAAGTCACAGAATTATTATTTAAAATTTTATTTAATGTATAAAAGGTAAGAATCTGCATATAAAGACATATATATTCCCATGATTATTATTTAATGAATAAAGTTTTTTATGAGGTGAACAAATAGTTTTTTTTTCATTACCAAGAAAATAAGTGATACAACTTATCGTAAAGAAAATTAATAGAACACAGAATAGTACAGCGTGGACGTATCAATTTTGCTTACTTTGTGTATGTAACTAACTATAGCAAAATATTACTGAAATTGAAGGTTGTATTTTAAATAATTAATGTGTGCTTTTTCCTAATTTTAGACTTAATTCATTTTAGGATTTACATTAAAAAAAAAGAACGAAACAATATAGAAGCGATAATCAACATAAATGAAAATGTTATTAGCAAATAAATTATTTATATTTATGCTTCGTGACTAATGAGATTTAAACTAACTTATTTATAACGGTTTTTATATTATGTAGGTAGACGAAAAATGTTCCATACGGAAATTATTCACCAAAGTAGAAAAATAACTGTACACAACTTATAAAGTATATGCAGTCTGTTATACAGAGTGGACCAAAAGTCTGGAAACGCCCAATGATCTCGTAAATTGTTAGCCCGAATTATATAAAGTTTGGGATAAGCCTATTTTGTGATACGGAGATTCCAGATTTGACATTTGCAATGTTGCCAGATTTTCCGTTTCTCT
>JARFJB010000118.1:82500-105000 GCA_036346205.1 Vesta saturnalis | reverse complement strand
AAATATAGAGAACTGATGAAGTCGCATATTCTATCCCACGATAGCGCACGATACTTAAAACAACATAAATACGTAATTAAAAATTATTATTAATTTTATTAAATACTCGAGGTAAACTTTTTATTTATGTATTTAATAAAATTAATAATAATTTTTTATTACATCCTTTTGAACTTATTCATTCATAACAAAAACTTATAATAAGTTAACATAAATATGTATTTGTAACAGTAGTATAAAAATTCAAAACATGCCGGATGTTATCGAAAAAAATAAATAACTAGATCAAGTCCATATAAAAAAAATAGATAAATATTAAATTAAACAAAACAAATAACTTATAATAAAATACTTATCTTTTCTGAAAAACAAATAACTAATTCTAATTCGGTAATATAAATTACAAATAATTAAATCATTGAAATTGCGAATGTAACGTACGAAAGACAGGTTGATGTTGTGGATATCAGAGACAAGACGCAAAGGAAAAGATGCTGTGAAGATGGGGGATGCCAGCATAGCACTATGGTCATGAGTTGAGACTGAAGTTCATGGCGCAAAAGGGGATGAAATGACCGTGAGTGAAAGAGCGAAAAAAATGAGTTAAACAGTATGAATTGGTATCCCCCGGGTAATGTGGGTTAGAATGAAAGCGGAGTTTCGAACAATTTTTCTTATTGCATGCTATGCACCGGTAAATGGAAAAAGAGACCAAGAGTGTAAGAACTTCTGGAATGATGTGGAAAACCTGTTGAACGTGTGTAAGCCAAATGAAAGAGTGTTAATATTGGGAGATATGAATGGATAGGTGGGTGTGCAAAGAGAACATACTGAGCGCGTTCTAGGAAAATTCGGGAGCAAACGAGTCAATGATAATGTAGAACGCCTGGTGAACATCTGTGTGGAGAGAAGCCTGTTTGTATCTAACACGTAGTATAAACATAAAAATGTGAAAATAGATACATGCAAAGAGGTGAATCTAAAAGTATGATTAACTTGATAGTGTATGATGAACGACTTAGAAACCTGGCGATACACAGAAAGGTAATGTGCGGACCGGAGTGTGGATCGGACCACTTTTTGACTGTATTGAGAATGCGTTTAGGGCTCGAGAAAGAAAGCAAACGTAGCGCAAGCGTCCGGAATTAGGGTAGTCAAACTAGTAGATAATGGTGGGAGAATGAAATACGCAGATGCTGTGAGTAAAGAGCTGAGTGTGAATGAAACGGTGTGTAATGAACAAATAAAAGACACTGACGTTGAAAGTACATGGATAAGCTTGAAAAACTGTTTTGCGAATTATGCCGAGCAGATATGTGGAAGAGCGACTGTAGGTAGTCAGAAAAATGTGCTTAGTAGAAGAATCGGTGAAAAAGGCAGTATGTAGAAAAAAGATGCATACATGACAATGACTGCTGCCAAAAATGATATTGAGAAAAGGCGATTATATGAGGTGTACAGATTAAGAAACCAAGAAGCGATGGAGGCATTGAGAATAAGTAAAGAGGAAGGAGAGAAAGGAGAGAAAATGCAGAATTATTTTGAGGGAAACAAAAAACTCTTCCTCGAAATGGGTCAAAAACAGAACGCTGCAGGAGTGATGAATACGAGCAACGAGATAGTATGAAACGATTGTGAAGTGAGGAAATAATGGCAAGAATATTTCGGAAAGCTGTACAGCAGTGAGGAAAATAGTACTGAAGGGTTAAATAGGGAGAATGTAGAAGGAATTGTGAATGAAAATGGGAAGGATATTGGGATAAATGAGGTAGAGGAAACGGTAGAGAGGTTGAAAAGCAGTAAAGGAGCAGGTGTGGATGTAATCACTGGTGAAATGATAAAGTATGGAGGTGCAAAGCTTATACGAAGATTGTGTGAATTTTTCAATGTATGCCTTAATGGTGGAAAAGTGCCGAATCATAGGAGGAACGCGATCACTGTAGAACTGTGTAAGGGTATGTATGAATGATTGAAAGAACTACAGAGGATTAAGTTTGCTAAATCTACCTGGTAAAGTATTTGGAAGAATACTGATTGATAGAGTACGAGAAACTACCCAAACTAAGATTTGGGAAGCTCAGGGTGGCTTCATGCCATGGAGAGGACGTGTTGATCGGATGGTTACCCTTCAGCAGGTGATCGAAAAGTGTCAAAAGGAAGCTGTACTGTGCGTTTGTTGATCTGGAAAAAGCATGTGATAGAGTGAATAAGGAGAAGCTGTGGGAAATATTAAATGAATATGGCGTAAGTAAAGGTTTAAAAAACGCAATAAGAGTATACAACGGTTGCCGGGCAGGTGTTAGGGTGAGAAGATGTGTGAGTGAATACTTTAATATTGAGCAAGGAGTGCGACAAGGCTGTGTGATGTCACCGTGATTGTTCAATGTATACATGGGTAAATGTGTTAGGCAAGCATGTACCAATACAGATGGTGTAATAGTAGGTGACGAAAATGTACGAGTTTTTCTGTATCCAGATGATACAGTCTTATTAAATTACAGCGCAGATAAGCTGAAAACTGCTCTGAGGAAGTTCGATACTGTCTGCGAGAGCATGGAGCTAAAGGTAAACGTGAACAAAACTAAAATTGTGGTGTTCAATCGGAAAGGTGAATAGAAGAGTAGAGTATGTACTCTGCAAAATAAAATTGTGGGACAAGTGAACGAGTTGGTATATCTGGGTTTATGTTTACTGCAGATATAACGGATGGCGAGATTGGACGAAGGATCAATGCTGTATGGAAAGTAATTGGAAGTATGTGGACGATAATGAAAAACGAAAGCACGAGCCTAGCTGCTAAACGAGAAATCTATAATGGCGTATTTTTCCCGTCAGTAATGTATGGAAGTGATTCTTGGGTATATCAAAAAAAGTACGAAAGGAGAATAAATGCCGTGGGTATGAGATTCCTGAGAAGCGTATGTGCTAAAATGAGAAGGGACAAGAAAAAGAATGAGTGTATAATGAAGGAGTGTGGCGAGGAAAAAAACGATAGAAGTAGTACACTACGTTGGTTTGGTCACAGTGAGAGAATGAGATTTGAGGCAAGGTCGGTCCTGGTAGGCCGCGTAAAACTTGGCTGAATTCAGTAGAATGTATGATGAATAAAAGAAAGATAAGGAGTTTTAAAAATAATAGGGCATGTCAGAAACAATGTATGATTCTTGCGGAAGCTAGGGAGATATGCAGAGATATAAAAGCATGGAGAAATATTGCAAATGAAAAATAAATAAGAGGCATAGATTGTTTTCCCAACCTCGCAAAGGAATGGCGTGAAGGTTATATGTTATGTTACGTAGTTTCAACTTCATTATCGAAATAAAAATGGATAAAAATAGTAAAAATTAAAAAGGTTAACACATTTAATGATATGCTAACAATATACATTAAAAATGTAAGCAATGAAAGTTCTAAACCCCTAAGAGGAAAGTACTTTTTTTTATGAAATTGCTTTAAATTTTATTTTAATATGCGTTTACACACTAAAATGACCGTGCCTATTCAAAATTTTATACAAGGTTTTTTTTTTGTTTTAAATACAAAGAATTTTACATTTCTTATATTATTATGAAAACTTTCACCATTATCACACATAATAAGATACTTATCTTTTTTGGGTTTTTTAATGGTGTATTTTAAACTATACAATCTAAACGTTTCGATAACAGTTATCTTCGTCAGTAGTAATATCTGTTAAAATTGTTAAAGATGTTGTAAACAATTTTGTCAAAGATAAGTATTTCTTACATTATTGTTTGATAATAATAAGTGTTGGAGGCCATGTGAAACATGAAATCAAAAAAAAATTCAGTTATAAACTGCTAATATTCACATTAAACGTCCATGTATTAAAAATACAATAATATTAAAATATTTCATCAAACTAGCTAATTTCATTAGTAAAACCAGAAAGCGTAATGTATTATTGATTTGATAGGATATCTGTTTTGACTGTCTCTAGGCTGTACTGCAAAATTTTGAAGGAATTTTACATATAAATTTAGTAATTAATTTAGTAGAAAGTAAAACCACAAATTTTGTTTAAAAGTGAGACAGTGTACATTTTTTAGTAGGTTACTTTATGAGAAATATGGCTAATTCAACTCTGGTTTGACAATCACAGTAATATAATGCTTTAAAGACAACAGAGATAGAGGGATCTATGTATTTTGCTGTTTTAAAATAATTTTGTCACATCGGCACTTTGCCAAAAGAAAGTTGTTATTAATATAGCAATTGTGATTTTACAATGGATAGGCAATCGGTTGTTTTGAAGTTTAACGCGGAAATATTGAAGAAATTATTATTTTTGTATTTAAATATGATTAGAAGGAAATTTTAGGTTGAGTCTCTAAAATTCATGTTGTGCAAGTAAGTATAAGGAAAGCCAATAGATATCAAGAAAGCAAACGGACTAATTCACTATAGAAAGTAACATTTCTAAGCCTCATAAAATAATGAAGCATTGCGTAATTAATATATTTTTTTAATAAGGTACACTATTTAATGATGTTTATTCGAGCTACTCCTGTACTTTATGATGTTAATATGCATGAATGTTGTGCATATTGTACAAAATCACATTAAATCTTTTCATTTTTCAGCTCACTAGAAGGCATCTGACAATACGCAACTGAAAATTAATACTTGTAAAATATGTTTAGCAAATTAGTGACTTTAATGAATGTATACCAAGCTTTATTTTCTTATGTATAGAGTATTGTTTTCATGAACATAATAGACGTAGAACAGCTACCCTAAACTTGTGTAAATCATTAGTGAAATAAAAACAGGAACTAAAAATATCCAGAGTTTAGAAGCCGTGTAGAAAAATCTCGATTGCACCGTTTAGCTTAAAGTGCAATTTGCATGGCGCATTGACGATGTGAATGAGCGAACCACGTATTTCTAGCAAAATGTGGTCCGAAATGGTATCAACGAATGTAATTCAGCCGTTGTAATACCGATAGAAGGAAACTGGTTTGCTATGCTCAAGGAACTGTATGTCCAGAAGTTGTTCCTTGAATACGGTCAATGTAGATGAGGTCAAATTCGGATCTTATGTAGCAGAAAGAGCTGCCAGAAAGCCTATTTTATTAGCAGTTGCTGTATTAGCTGGCAGAAGATGGTCAACCAACCATAAGTTCCCAATATAGCAATAAAAACGTAAAACTTAAGATATGATACGTTCTTTTTTGGCAGACACAAGGCAATAATAGGTTGACTAGTTTTATGGGTAGGCTAAGATAAACCCCATTGTAGTGTAGGCGCCTGCAAAGCAATGAGTTTATGACTGAAAAAATGTTGGGGATATCACTGATCCTTATGGCACACCCGCGTTAGCGCTAACTTGCTTTAAAACTAAGCAGGCGAATACGACACATATTCATCTTTTATCAAGAAAACGGAAAACCCAATTGACGAGTGTGTCAGTTAACTCAAAGAAGGTAAGTTTGACAATCAAATAATTATGCCAAACTTGGTCAAATGCGTTTGAAATATTTAAAGCTATTACATTTGTTTCACCATACCTTTCTAATGTATTGTTCCAAGCTTCTATGATGAAAGCAATTTCCCAGAAGACATAGAGATGGAATAGAGTTTAGATAGGACTGGTACTAGTTCGGGAGAGCGTTTCTTTAAGACAGTAGTTGTAGTATAGTCTGAACCGTCACCTTATAATCAAGCCTACGGGTAATCCATTCTAGGAGCTTGTACCAAAAATAAAATAGTTTCACAACGTATAAGGAAAAGTAGACTATGGCGCATTTCTCCAGAGTAATTAACACTTGAGTTTGACGAAAATAAATCCACAAAAGAATTGCGTTTATCTACAGAGACCGCTGCTACAAATTCATAAAAATAAGAGAAATGATGTGCCAAAGTTTTTACTGATAGGTTCAACTAAAGACCAAAATTTACGACTACACACTTTCGGTGTTGAACAATACCTTTGCATTAATGATAATATAACTGGTATTTCTAGCACCAATGTAGTCTGCACGACTGTCGATCGTTTCATTTGATTTCCTTTTGGCACAAGATTTATTTTTCAAATATATTGCATCAGCACAAGCTCTAGTAAAACAGGGTTGGAAACGAGTATGTATCGAAATGTATGCCGATGAATATGCTTTCAAATACTGAAAGTAATGACCGAAGACGAGTATTACTTAAAACAATATTCACACCATGGAAGGTTGCAAATAAATCTCATAGATCCATTCCATTTAGCTGACCTAAAGCACCACACATTTCTATTAGTGAACAGAGGAAATACAGCAGTAGCTATTTTTATCAGACTTCACTGACTGAAATATCTCGGTTCTATCAAATTCTGGTTAAATTCTTTAAAAAGAAGGAAGTTTTTAAAGGACTCTGCAGCGCCTTTTATCTATATTTTGAAACTATCAATTTATAGCAACAAATAAAGATACCCTTTTCAAATGTAGTTCAATTTTAGGCAAGTTCTTAATATAATTTTTTTGTAAGACGATAAAAAGATGTACACCTGTGCCAGCCTATAATGCTTCTTCTGAATATCTTGAAAGTCATTGAATCATTAAAGCAAAATCAAAAACCTTAAAGACATTTGTTAACGCCAATTGAATATTAGAGAGATTAAATCGGTAAATGAATAACACTACAGACACAAGTGTGGAGTTGAAAGATGATGTATGTTTTAATATTGTCAGACTTATAAATTGTAATGAATTATTTCCAATACAACTGTATCGTACTGTAGAGAAATGAAAAGATACCTTATTAATGTTGCTAAAGTATTCAAATAATAATAATAATAATGTTTATATATTTCCAGCAGACTTACATCTACAATGGAACTTAACCTAACAACAGAAATAATTGTACATTTAGTTCTTATTTTAATATACTTAATGTAAGGGTGCACTTTATACGCTAAAAGTTTTCACATAAGGATAGCACTTTTGACTTAAATTCATTTATGTGTAAGTTTTCAAAAAATATATCAATACCATGGTTAGAAATATAATTCATTAACCTTAAACTAGTTATGTAAGGATTGTTAAAATGATGAAAGGTGTTTGGAATAGTATAGGTAAATACTGTACTATTACGGCTACTAAGCCATGGACAAATAAATTATAGTCTATTTGGTACTGAAGGACAACAGGTAGTACCAAGTATCCATTTTTGTACGAAACTCAAGCAGGAATAATCTCTACGTGCTCGCAGTGAGATTTCTCTTACTGCCTTAAAAAGTTCATCCGAGTCACAATTTTGACATGGGTAAAAACCATATAACCTAAGATGAATATATTTACAAAATCTTCTTAGTATATTTTCCAACCGTCTAACATGTGTTTGCTGACTGGGCATCGATACTATGCAACAATATTCTAACTTACTTCTAACTAAAGTATAAAATAAAAGTCTAATGCAGTATATGTCACTAAATTCACGTGTATGTCTCATTATAAAACCTAAAGTCTTAAAAGCGTTGTTAACAACATACTCAATATGTGGAACAAATGTTAGCTTGGAATCAAGAACTATACCGAGATCTTTAAATTTAAAACAGCGATCCAGAGGCATCTCTTTCATATTGTAGTAAAACGATACCTCAGGGCACTTCCTTGTAAAAGTGATCACCTTACATTTGCTTATGTTAATGTCTAATTTATTATTGGCGCACCAAGAAATTAATTTATCAATACATTCTTGTAACATATGACAGTCATGTACAGAACTTATCTGTTTAACTATTTCCAGATCATCCGCATAAACATAACAAACTTCACCTAAAGAGTCTACCACATCATTAAAAACTATGTTAAAAAGCAGAGGACCAAGATTAGAACCTTGGGAAACACCACTATTGACGCGGAATGCATTAGATTTAAAACCTCCATATTAAAAAAATTGTTTTTTGTCCATAATCATAACAATACGTTATTGCAAACGCCATACCAATCTAATTTAAGTAAAAGTATACACTGATTTACCCGGTCAAATGCTTTGGTTAGATCGGTGTAATCTCTTGTCAAGAGACGAAGACACATACTCAGTAAATTCATATAGGTTTGTGGTAGTTGATTTACCTTTAATAAAACCTTGTTGCTCAGGTACCATACTACCTGAAACATGTGAGTAAACCACATTAGCAATTATTGACTCAAACATTTTTGAAAATTTGATAATAGTGCAATGGACCTGTAATTTGCTATATTTGAACTATCACCAGCTTTAAACATTGAACTTATTTTTGACAGTTTCCAGATAGCTGGATAATTACAAGTATTTACAATTAAATCATTAATATAACATAGTAGTTCTAATACATACTGAATGCTTTCTTTAATAAAAAAACGCAGTGATATGATCTGGACTGGATACAAAATTACTTTTAAGTTTTTTTACAGCATTCACAGTATTCTCATGATTAATGGAAAAAGAATGTAACACTTCGGTAATTTGGAACACGTTAATAGTGGATTGTGACGCACATTTACTATTACATAACTTACACTCAAACCTCTCGTGGCACTCAAAATCACACAGATGGTTCATTATTATCACAATACACACTTGCAAAATAATTTACAAAGCAGTTGATAATCTCCTCTTGATTATTTAACGTATTGTCAATATAACTCATTCTAGATGGTATAGAGTGAGCTTTCTTTTTTAAGTTAATAAATGACCAAAGCTTCTTCGAATCATGCTTGATAGCGTTCTCAAAATTTTTGATAAATTGAAAATACTCTAAACGACTTTCACTGCTTATGCATTTCCTATAAGGTACTTTACTTGGTCTGAGTACATAGGCATTTTCGTTTTTCTGAAATAATTTCAGTATTTTTGCTTCATCTTCATAGTGGGTATATTATATGTTTATAAATTACATCATAACAATAAGTGGAAGTTTCATCTACGTTATTAACTTGGAAAATTTCAGCTCAATTAATTTTCGAAATGAATGAGTACAATTCTACTAAATCAGCTTTATAAAAGTTAAATTTAAAACACTCATTTTTCTTAAAAGGTATGTTTTCATAAAATCTTAAATGTTATTGTTGTCCGTAATGATGGATGATGTAGATCCTCAGAGACTAATGGCAGATCATGACGCTCAACTTGCACGTCAATATCATCCGTAGACAACACAACGTCTAGTACTCGTGAATTAATATTCAACACCTTGTTACTTTGTAACATGTTATTTAATGATAGAAAATTATTAAATTCGCTGTATAAGGTTATAGTTGTTCCATCACTTGTGCAAGTTGATAGTGCTGATACGTTTAAGTCTCCAAAAAGAAGTACAGGGGTTGAAAAATCTAAGCAGCTATCAAAAAACTCAAATATTGTGACATACTCACATGATTAATGAATTAATGAATTGTACTATTGTCAATGGATAGTGTACATAAATCATTATCGTTAATTGATTAATAAAATAAAGTTAACTGGTTAACTAGGATTAAAGCTTTCATTAGAGCAGTTTGCTTTGAAAAAGTAAGAGCTTGATGTTTTTCTGGGCATAGCCAAACCTTATGTTTTGGTTGATATAATCGGCCTATTTCCACAATTTTTGCTTTTATAGCGCGATGTTTTGGAAGCGGACTCGCTTCTGTGATCACGCTTAGCCCTGAGAAGGACTGTTTTCGCACTTGAGCAGAATTCATGTATCATGATATTTTCTAAAAAATATATATTGGATTACTCAGTGGCTCAGCGGTAAAGGGGCCAGACTTACGAGTGTGTTGCGCTGAAGCTCTTTGCGCATTATTGGGATTAAAATGAGTTTCATTGTTCTACCAGCTTGGCTTATTGGATTTTCTGCGAGTTTTTGAGTTTTAAGTTTTCGGTGAGTTGTACTCTCGTCCTTTGCCCCTATGTGTATGTTATACCATTGGGTGCGGTGGTTTTCGTTTCAGACATGTTCGGCGATTCTTGATCTTTCTGTTTCGCCTTTGCGGATGTTAGTGTTGACCAGCGATTTTACAACGTTGTGCACTTAAAAACATATTTATATATTGATAAGATAAATTCCAATAATCACGGATGTTGTAACGGTATAAACGGGTGGTAGAACGGGATTACAGATAAATTGGCCTTTTTGCCCCGACTAGCCAGCGTATGGGTGTAGGTCAGATGTTGAAAACTTTTGCACAACCAGAATAGTAAATCTTACGTAAGTCACAATAGGGGATGGAAACAAAATCAGTTCGGTTTGGGCGCCAGAATGTTTGGTAGTCAAAATAAGGGTTGTGCCAAAATTACGAGTACATAGCGTGTCTAAACATACAAAAAACATACGCTTACCTATCCGCAATTAATCCCAGGTGTGCTGGACAGCAACTCAGCAAACTACCTGAAATCGGGCTCCAAAAACACTACACGCTTGTCAAATAAAAGCGTGATCAACACTCAATAAAAATTACGTTAACACACCTCCGTGTAAATAATTCGGCATTCAATAATAAACAAAACAAAACAAAACAAAAATACGCTATAGAATGAACTCTAGATGAATTAATACTCAACTAAAAATCAAATAAAATACTAAATATTAATAACGCTATTACTCAATAAAACAAAAAAACTAACTTCGTTACGTTAAAAACTAAAACGCCGGTAATTTGCAATTTGCAAAAAAAAACTCTTATGTAACACAAAAGGGTTTCCATAGAAGTAAAACACATTTATAAAACCTAACAAACTATAATAAAATAATAAAAAAAAAATAATAATAAGGATAAATATAAACATACGATAATGCGTATAAACAAAAAAATACAAATACTTAAAATGCGACAGGATGTCTGATTTACGCCAGTCTAAATCGTTTAACCTATAAAGATATAGTTCGTGGATAATATACCCACACTACAATAGGGTCAATTGCCCTTTAATACTAAAAATAAAATAAAAAAAGTGTGAATGCGGAGCGTCAAAACTATAATTAATTACTCTAAACAACTTCAAACAACAACTTACTTTAACAAAAAAAAAAATACGACACCGCTTCCAAACTTTCATCAACACAAAAAAAATAATTCGCAACACAAAAAAAATCTTGAAATGTTCAATAAAAACAATATTATGTTACCTTAAAGGTCTAGAATTACACCTCTTCTGTGTTACAATATATGGAAAATGATGGTCGATTACTGCTATAACGGAAATGGAATCTTCCTGGTCTGGCATAAGAGGAATAAAATGTTGACTATTGTTCTATGGTACACAAACAATCCCTTGATTGAATCGCGTTAAAATGTTATTGCATAAATTCAAAACTTCTTTTAAAATAAAAATAATTTGAGCGTTCACAATTACTTGATAACTTTTAGCTTTTAATTGGTTTTATTTCCACTAATAATCCAAAATGTTTATAACTGTTTTAAATAACTATAAATTTTAATATATTGCGAAAGTTTCTTTATCTTTACACACGCTTTGTACGATAAATAGGTGGCACTGCAAGAACGTTGATTTTAAAATCCGCAGAAGCGATATAAACCAAAGAGGTCACTGAAGCACTATACAACACGACGATGTCCTCTAGGTAACTTTACGTAAAACCGAAATCGGCACTAGGTATAATCCTTTGGTGATGAACAATTTTAATAAAATCCCTTTCACAGGTAATCTTCAGGAGTAGCTAAACTACCCTTACTACACAAAAAGTACGTTCGTTAAACACCACAAGGTCCAAAATTTCAACGTTCTAAACCACCCCTTAAAGCGTAACAATAAACGGCAACGTATACTACTCGAAAGCGCAGTCAGTTTTAGAATCAAACAAATTATTCACAAAAATCCATCTTTGAATTTTGAATTCCACTACTCATAAAAAATCTTATCTAAGTTAATTCCACCAATTAAAAAAACGGAAGGGGAAGATTTAATACCCCCAAACACAAATTTCGTTTTCGTCCGTAAGGACTCGGTAGTTTTCAAAATCTCAAACGTCAGCAAAAGTAAAGTGTACAGCCTCTCTATGTTTACCTTAAAGTGCGAACAATAAGGCCCACATGCAATCTCTATGACTCAAAACCAGCATATTCACTAATACACTGAACAACTATTAATAAGCGTCTTTATGGCGCTAACATGACATCACACACAGATAAACCTATACTATTTATTTAAATTACTTAATTTTCTAAGGAAATCAAACGAAATAAACCTTAATTAAACGTAAATACAACTATTTACAAATAAACGTTAATCAAACTTCTATAAACGAGAAATAATAAGGAAAAACAACCTCAATTACAAAAAAAAATAATTCACAAACAAGGAATCTAAAGCTCACCATACACCTACCATCCCTAAAGGTCGTTACACACGTTAAAACAAATTTACTATAAAACATAATTTGACAACAAAAAAAAATGTATATACGGAATCTAACTAAGCGAATAAAACTACAAACAAAATTACCCACTACGTATACAGGGTGTTCAAAATACCCTGACAATGTTTATTAATTCTGGTTAATGGATTTATGTCTATTAATATTAATTCCATTTAAAATTGTTCTCTGGTAAGACTGTGATGTGCACAGTATAACATAGTATAATATACACTGTGTCCGAAATAGGAAGGTGATCTCAGAAATTATAACAAAACCAAGGCGGATAAATAGAGAGAGTTTTGGACAACTATGTTACTGATTTAGTAGTACCCATACCTTCATGATAACCGTTGTGGTTGTTGATATATTTTGCAAAAAGCGAAAAGTTGAGTTTTAAAGAATCCGCTGTATTTCCTTAATTTAAGAAAATTTTTAAAATCAATAAAAACATTTTCAACACAGAATACTCATATCAATTCGAATTTTAAATACACCGTTTCAGATTTTTGAGATCACTATCACGTTCACTTTTCTAGTGTACGCCATATTTGACTTTAACTGATTCAGAAAGAGAAATTTTCAACTTTTTAACGATATATACACTTATATGAAGCAAAAGAAAAATCCACAAAATTAACAGTAATTTGTGTTTCCGTCGCAGAACAAATCGAATGTTATTTTATCAAACAATAGCTAAGCTATCATCATCAGCGGTCGACCACTGGGGTGATGATTGCTTAGCCATTGCCACGCGTTCAACATTTTTAATCCTTGTGTGGTACGTAAGAGTATTTTGTGTGTTACTAGTCCTGCTACAGATTCCGTGTTCCAGATTTTTCGAATATCATTTTATTTTCGAAAATTGAACTCAGCAAATCTATTTGATAAAATTCAACCCAAAAGCCTTTAAACAATATGCTTGTAATAAAAATTAAGTAATGAGGCTATGCACGATTTAAAAGTTAACTAAACGCTAGTAGGTCTTGAATTTGACGCACATGAAAATGTTTAAAGTGAATATGTTTGTGGCCTACATTAAAAATCAAAGAACTGTGTGTGTTGCCACCAACAATTGAAGGTTATCCCGAAATGCGTTAACATTGCAAAATGCTATTCTCTAACCTGTTTTAATGTGGAAGTTTAGCAAAACCTCGGCTTAAAAAAATATCAGAAAGTAATAAAGAGAATTTTGAAGGAAATGCTACATCTTCTACGGGAAATACAGGCAGACAGCCTTACATTCCGAACCTAATCTCACATGTTCTTTTAGAAATATGCCATTATCACCCATATAAACCTACCCTTGTGGGTTTATATGTACCAAATTATCTAAGAAGGTAATTTGGTATAGGGTAAACGCCATGTTCTTAAATAGCGTACTATTGACGCACGAGACGCATTTTATACACAAGCGGTTTATTTAACCCTTTGACCGGAATATCGGTATTTTTCACCGCTACAGTACACCAAACGCGCGCTAGGAGCGTTCCCAGTTAACCTGTGCGGCTGGGCCTCTGCGGAACTTTCAGTGCCTACCTGACAAGTGTAGTGGAATGGTGCCGCGTCGCAGACCATTGTCAAGATCGCCGTAATACATCGCAAACTTATAAGTATGTCGGTGAAATTCACCGCTATTCCGTATATGATAACATTTTTTATGCCGTTATTTTTAGCGATATTCCAACACTCCACCCGTATTTTTTACGGGTATTTCAACTCTGTAGCCGTAATTTTTACCGCTATTAAAACTGAATATTTCTTTTTGGAGAAAACCAATTCACATTGCATTTTCTGTTTTCTACTGAAAATATTTCAAAAAAGATTAGTTATGATTCAAATTCCCTTATTTAGCCTCACTATTCATGTTCCAAATCTCACCATTTGTTTTTATCAGACTTTGTTATGAAATTCTGCTTATGAGCTGTCTGGTAGGTACTTGGAAAAACAAAACAGTAGGCTTTATTTTCTATTTCTTGTATTATGTCTAAAATAAATAATACAGAAAAGCTAGTGCTGATTTTTTCCATGGTAGTACTTGCATTTTTTCTTTACGCCGCAAAAGATGCTGTAGTAACTGACGACGTCTTAGTTACCGAACAAAACACGATCGAAGAATCACCTAAAAATTTGGGGAAAAGGAACTGCTTCACTTGGGAGTCGGAACCCCAGTGTGCCCCAACGAGTAGATTCGGTAGAAATATTATTCACGCAAGAATCCCAAAGCTCAAGGGACCTGCTCTGGATCTAGGATATTCCAAATGAAATTTTTCAGTTATTTTTCACAAACAACATGATTGAAGTTATCGTTCTGCATTCCAACCAAAAACTTGCTATGATGAGAGAAAACCTTGAAAACAAACAAGATTTATCATACAAAGATACTAATCTCACAGAAATGCACACACTCTTTGGTATTCTGGTTCTTTGTTGCATTTTCAAGTCGAATAGAGAATCCTTAGCTTCACTCTTCAGCACAGAAGCATGGGGAAGGCCAACATTTAGGGAAATTATGTCTCTGAAAAGATGTGAAGTCCTGCTGCGAGCACTTAGATTTGATGAGTCTGCAACTCGCAGTGGAAGGGCGAAGGA
This sequence comes from Vesta saturnalis, assembly GCA_036346205.1. Lineage (NCBI taxonomy): Eukaryota > Metazoa > Arthropoda > Insecta > Coleoptera > Lampyridae > Vesta > Vesta saturnalis. The sequence goes on along the minus strand of JARFJB010000118.1, from coordinate 90,065 downwards.
GAATAAAGCTGCCCAAATTTTGAATTTGTCATTCATCAATAATTGCAAGCAAAATTACTCAATTGGTGCGTATGCTTGCGTGAACGAACCGCTTGTGCCATTAAGAGGTAGATGCAGTTTCCTAATGTACATGTCGAAAAAACCAGTTAAATATGGCATCAAACTGCTTTGTATGACTGATACTTCCAACGGATACCTTTTGGATTCCTACATATATTGTGGGAAAGGGAGTGATGGCTACAAACTGTCAGAAGCTGAACTCGTGTATTCGAAGCCCACACAAGCTGTACTTGGACTTAGAAAAGACATATCAGGTACCAACAGGATGTGACCACGGATAATTGGTTCACGTCAATTGAACTGGCGGAAGTACTCTCGGAAAGAAACCTTACACTCCGTGGAACTGTTAAAGCAAACAAGCCGCAAATTCCTCCCGAGTTTTTGAAAAATGTAAGAAAACCAATTAGGATCAAAATTATATGGCTACACTCAAAAATTTACATTGTTGTCCTATGTACCAAAGAAAAATCTGGCTGTCATTGCACTTTCATCAATGCACCATAAGGCATATGACGACCCTTTCAACGAAAAACCTGAGATGATAGCGTTGTATAACGAAACCAAAGGAGTAGTTGATCAACTTGATATGAAACGTAGTAACTATTGTGCTAATCGAAAGACCAGAAGATGGCCGTTTGCAATCTTCTATCATATCGTTGCCGCTGGCTGTTCCAATGCTTTTGTTTTATATCAACACTACAAGACGAACAAGATAAAACGTTTTGATTTCATGCTTCAGCTTGGGATGTCATTGATCAATGCGCAATTACTACAGAGATTGGAGATCCCAAATTTACGTATTGAGCTAAAAGAATTGAGCCAGAAAGTACTATCTGAAACCCCAGAGCAAGAAGGACATCGAACTAGATCTACTTCGACCAGTGCAGGGAAACTTACAGGAAAGAAAAAACTAGATACAAAAACTTCAACCCAAAATTCAGACAAGTTGCAAAAACAAACTGCCCATACAAATTGAAGAGGAAAACTTCAACCAAATGCATCAAATGTGGAGCTGCCAGCTGTCGTCAGTACTACAAGGCTGTTTGTAACAATTGTGTTGAAGAACAGAAATAATTTCATCACAAATTTATATTTTGAAAGTTGTACAAGGGAATTCAGCAAGAAGATGGCAATTAGCACTTTCTCATAATACTTTCAAGTAAACTCTTTTTTATTTATTTGTTGTGAACCTACCTTTGCGTATGTAGACACACAAATGACCATTTGATCTTTCATTTTTAGAGTTTATTGATGTCAAAGAGTGAGTTATATACTTTGTCAATCTTACATGATACTGGTTCCTATAATTACCCAAAAAAAAAGTATTGTGTTTTGTATCAAATTATCATTTGTTCTTTTAAAAATTCCTTGAATAAAACGTTTTGTGATTTTACTTTGTGTTTTGATGAGCTACTGACTGTCTAAAGCACTATACTGAATTAGCAATTGTAACTCACTTGGGGTAAAAATTACCGATATTCCGATAGAGTGGGTAATAATCATGTTCCGGTCAAAGGGTTAATAAACGTAAGCACCATTACCGGGCTGTAGAAAACCCTCAGTCACAGAATTGAAATTTGGTTTGGTTTTAATGTTTCGTGTGGAATTTATAGTAAAAAGCAATACTTGCCTTCTTTGAATCTTCTTTATTACAGTATGTTATTTTTCTATCTATCGCTTATGACGACGACATATTTAAAAATAATATCTTGTTAGTTATAGTTTTTCTTAAAATATCATTTGCATAATATAAAAATATATCGTAAATTGCTACTATTATAAGAATGTAATTTTATCTAACGTAATTAAAAATTAATTTTAATTTTATTAAACACACAAATAAAAAGTTTATCACGAGTAGGATCTGCAGCTACGACGTGTTCTTTGCTAGAGTACCGCTCTAACCAACTGAGCTATCGAGATACAAGCCCCAATTGATTACATTAATTATTATTAATAAAATTAATAATAATTTTTCAACATATTTACTTTTGTACTTTTTCGTTCATAACAAAACTTGTAATAATTCATTTAACGTAGTTAAAGTATTCTGGAAACATCGATATTGCATTTTTATAATTTTGATTTTTAAGTTAATCGAAATTACTTTCGATTCGTTGTGCGACATTGCCATACGGATTAAAACAAAAATTACTATTTCTGTGTGTTTTTTTTAATATTCAACATAAGTTTGATATGTCGTTGGAAAAAATAGCAAACGTATTTAAATTTTATTATTTATTACGTTAGCACTTGAGAACCATTATCAGAAATAAGGAATCACTGGAAATACAAAAATTAACTTTAACCTTTTTAATATAAACTCTCGAGTAAAATATGGAAATATCTGGAACTCTTGAGGGGCTAAAATATCATAGAAATATCTGGAACTCTTGAGAGGCTATCACGAACCCTAGTGAGAACTCTATTAATACATTTTCAGTAGTAATATCACAACAGAGTGTGAATAAATGGAAAATATTTTCGAAAACCTGTTGCCAGGCAATAGATACGAGAGTCCTTAGGGCTCGAGTGGCTATTGCCGAATGGCAACAGGGTTGAAAAATGTGGAGAACTATTTTCTAATTTATTGAACTCTCGTGTGGTATTCGTTGGATTATTTTTGACGTTTTACAATAAGAAACACGTTTTTAATATTACATTTTTATTTTAACAAATTAAAGTTTCTGAACTTTCAAATTTATGATAGAAGTCAAATCGAAAAATACGTTATTATTCAATAAAAACAAGATACTCAAAATTATTCTCGTGGTAATAATGTAGGTAGATTATTCCCACTATAATAATGTTTTGATTGACTAAAACATACACACATGACTGAAAATGAAAGTTTCTATTGGTTCTTAGAAACGTCAAAAAATAATCACAGATACTACTCTGAATAGTCACTCGAAATATAATTCCCCTTAATTTCTTTAATGTAGGATTTCATGCAAAGTCTCATACACACAAACCTTTAGAACTCTTCAGGAGTTCTTGGGAACTCTAATCAAAACTCAACATTCCATTGAAATATTTTCACCAATACTTCGTTTATACACAATCACTTGAAATATAAAAATGGTCCTTGGTTTTTTAATATAAACTTTCATGCAAAATCCCATTATGCAAACCTTTAGAACTCATGACGAGCTCCTAGGAACTCTAATAAAAATCCCAAAATTTCATTACAGTATTTTTACTAATACTTCGTTTATGCATAATCATTTGAAATATAAAAACCTTTCTTAATTTTCATGCAAAATCTCATTATTGGAAGTTTTAGAACTGTTGAGGGTCTATCGGGAACTCCAAAATTTCATTAAAATATTCTCACAATCACTACGCTTATAAAAGTAGCAATTACTTCAAATATAAAAATTGGTCCAATTTTTTAAATATATGCTTTCATGAAAAATCTCATTATAGAAACCTTTAGAACACATGAGGGACTACCTGGCTAATTCGAAATCCAAAATTCCACTAAAATATTTCCTTAAATATTTTGTGTGTGAAATATGAAGATTCCTCTCAATTCCTTATATATTTAGAGCTCCTGAGGGGATGTTGGCAACTCTAATTCGAACCACAGAATTCTATTAAAATATTTCCCTTATATGAATATCGAAACATAAAAAGTCCCCTTAATTTTCTAATATAAGCTGTCATGTAAAATCTCATTATACAAATTTTTATAAATCTTGAGCGACAATGGAGAACCATTATAATACTTTCCCATGCAATTCCCTTACGCAAGTAGTAAAGAAATTACCCCCGATTAATGTGGATACACCTTTAAAGTTATACAGTTATGTCTGTGTATATGTTATACGTTTTCAATAATTTTTAAAGGAACATACTCCGAATATAATTTGAAACAGTTTTAACAATCTTATAGAGTAACAACGTTTTGTGTTTGGGAAGTTGGGACACAATATTTAATACTTTGTAAACTTAATTTGTAGAATTGTAATGGAGCACAACAACCCGGTCGAGCACATTACAATAATTTGTTGTATTCTGTTTCTTTTAATTTATTGATTTAATTACACACTATTTTTATATTTCAAGTGATTATCATATGCATCAGCAAAATATTTCAAATGATATTTTTGTCGGATGTTGGAGTTCTGATTACAGTTACAGATTTTTGCTTGAGGTATAAAACTAGAGTTCCCGATTTCCCGACAGTTCCTCACGAGTTCTGAAAGTTGGCATAATGAGATTTTACATAAGAACCTATGTCTAAAAAATTAAGGGGAATATTTATATTTCGAATATCGTTAATGCGCTATCGAAGTATTCGGGATTATTTTCCTTGTCTGTCAAATTTGAATTTTTGACCAGTCGCGTGCTTGAAAACTGCTTTGATATGACCAATCAAAATAAAATAAAGCGAATATTCACCTGGGTGCTAAATAGTCGACTATTTCATCAGCATGCTCAGTTGTCACCGACAGGACGGCATTCTACAACAAAGAAACCACCCGAAAATCAATTTTCTAACATATAATAACTGTATTTTTAATTGTAAATGGAGGAATAATGTAACATTGATTGTTAGTATTAGTTGTTGTTTAATAAATAAGTATTTACTTATTATTTTATGAGTTCATACAATATCCCTTCTCTATATTTTTCCTTATACACGCAGAAATTTTCTTGGCTCAGGAAATAATCTTATTAAATATAACACTACTTCGATAAATTAGCTACTGTTTTTATTGCTATCTAAATTTCTAGTGTATTTTAAAATTTGTCTCGACATGATTTGGGCATTAATAATCAAAGATTGAAGCTCTCGAGCTATTTTATCAGATTATTAATACCAAAATTGCGTCTCCACACATTGATTTTAAAGTACACTCGAAATTTAGCTGCAATAAGAATTTTCGACTATTTATCGAGTTCTGATACGATTTTGCATGAACGCTTAGATATAAGAAATTAAGTGGTGACTACGAGTATAAGCAAAAAAATTCAAAAAATGTTTTAGTAGAATCTTGAATTTCTGATTAGAGTTGCAGATAGCCTGTGAAGGGTTCTCAAAGGTTCTATGAGATTTTACATGAAAGCTTGTATTTAAAAACTTAAGAGGAATTTGTATTGGGGAAAATAGTTTATTGGAACTTTGAAGTTCTGATCAGAGATCTCAATAATCAGTACAAGGAAAATTTTAGGTTTGATAACACTGAGGTAATTTTGTTTCACTGAGTTAATCTTATGTTTTGTTCGGTATGAAGCTCAATATTAAAAAATTATGAGATTTTTATGTGGGCTTGAGGTATTTAGTACATATATAGTCTACTTAGTTGTATTGAAAGCGCTTAATTGGGAGTCCAGGCCAATTTGTTTCTGTTAATCCACCTAAACCTTTAGGTATGTTAAAATGTGATGTTAGGTAAACATATATTGTCATTATTATAATTTTTAATTCTATATTGACATTGTTATGTAAACAAACTTTTAGACACCATGTAAGAACATGCCTCTCTACATTAAATTGTAATTCTCATTTTAGAAAAGTGTAGAATATAATGAAATAACATCGTAAATACCAGTTATCGATAGTGTCTGTCATTACTTGATACACCTCTACTTCAGACAGACCCAACCAAGAGCCGTCAGAGTGTAAAATTGGTGTTGCATCAATCTGCATATTTTTAGAAGTTATTTGTTCTTCTATTTTATGTTCAGACATGTTTTTCCTGTTTTTTCGTAATATTTTTTTTGTATCATCCGTGATACATCACGGTGCTGGGAGTGATTTCCTATTCATAGCCGCCATGTACCACTTATGGCATAATTGATAATAATAACATATTCACACTATAATCTTTGTTTCATAAGCAGTAAAATAGTTAAAAGGTAAAAACATCGTGTCCTTGGTGCAGTACGAGTCTGCTAGTGACTTTTCGGTGACACTGAATAGACAAAGTGACTTTCCCGGACATAGTTCATCTCCAGTGCCCGAAAACGCTTTGACAAATGAGTGTATTGATTTGCTTGGTCCTCCGTCGACCATAATAGATGTGGCAGGTACTTCATCGATCGTAACTGACGTGGCTGGTCCTTCATCCACAACAAAATATTTTTTATCTTCCGAAGAGGAAGAATCTGACCCGGAACTATATTTAGACTCTGAGGACGAATACGCTCCTTCTGATGCGTCAGATTTCGAAGATGTTGACGGTGCCATTCAGAGACAAACTGTACCAGAAGACTCTGGATCATGTAACCCTGATGAAGAGAGTAGCAACGACAATGAAAATAATATTGTCAGGACACCTGCTCGTCGTTCTGATGCGTCAGATTTCGAAGATGTTGACGGTGCCATTCAGAGACAAACTGTACCAGAAGACTCTGGATCATGTAACCCTGATGAAGAGAGTAGCAACGACAATGAAAATAATATTGTCAGGACACCTGCTCGTCGTTCTGATGCGTCAGATTTCGAAGATGTTGACGGTGCCATTCAGAGACAAACTGTACCAGAAGACTCTGGATCATGTAACCCTGATGAAGAGAGTAGCAACGACAATGAAAATAATATTGTCAGGACACCTGCTCGTCGTCGCAACATTCGTAATAAAACCTATACCAAAAAAGTGGGCACCATGTCATGTTAACCAAGGCAATTTCACAAGAAAAAGTCAACTTGGACAATTTATTATTGTCTAAATCCATACAAAATATATTAACAGTTTATAACGGATGATGTTCTTGACAACATTGTTAAGTAAACTAATGGATATGCTACTGAATACATCCGCACGCACCAACTTCGACCACGACGATTCGTTCATAAGTGGAAGGAAACCAATCGCAACGAAATATGAAATTTTTTAGGCATTCTTATGATTGGGTATTTTTCCTTTACCAAAAATGCGTCTCAATTGGAGTAAAAGTGATATGTTTGGAAATAATCTAATCCGAAAGACATTTCAGCAAGATTGTCTACTAAAATTTATACATTTTTCAAATAACGTAGATCCAACAGCACATATTGATAGATTGTTTAAACTGAAACAAATTACTGCACTTTTCTGTCAAAAAAATAAAAGAAATTCTAGTTCTTGGTGAAAATATAGTAATTGACGAAACTGTTTTACGGTGGAGGGGAAGATTAGTGTTTCGTGAATATCTTCCCAAGAAAACGCACAAATATAGAGCTAATGTGTATAAAATTGGTACCCTAGATAACTACACTTGTAGCTTTCAAGTATATGCTGGAAAAATAGCCCTCCATCTTTCCATGGCATCGCGTACGATGTTTGTATGGCTTTATTAAATGAACTAATAAGTGAAGACTGAATATTGTATTTGGATAACTATTATTCAATCATCCAATTGTCTAAAGATCTTTTGATTGTGGTACTCTTAAACCAAAACGACAGGGCAATGCTCCCAGTAATAAAATAAGTAATAAAAATTACGAAAATAGGGAACAAAGCGAAAGCGGAATTCGGGCGCTGAAATGGATAGATAAGGGACCAGTGCATATG
>JARFJB010000118.1:62500-72500 GCA_036346205.1 Vesta saturnalis | reverse complement strand
CATAGTGGATTGATAATAGTATTTGAGTATAAATTAAATAAACCTTTCATTCTTACTAGATATGTATTCAAAGGTAAAAGTAAATATATCTCACTCACTTTTAATGGTTTTAAGATGTATTATGATAATAGAATAAGTAAGACAATTAATTATTGCAAAATATTTATATTTATAGTATTTAATTTGTATGTTTGGGAACTCTTATTGTTCTTTTAAACAAATATAAAGTTCCCCATACGTTTCTCCACACACGATATATAAAAAAATAATTTTATACATAATTATGATTACCATTTATTTAAAACAATATAATTTTTGGAAGTTGTAACCTTAAACATGAAATAATAAACTTTTGCAGTTTGGTTCATTTCATTTTTTTTTAAATTCATTAGTTGTAATATATGAAAATGACCTAATTATTCTTTACTACAATTTTATAGTTGGCTTATACGTTTCTCAAACTGTTGTATTAATAGCAGGCTTATGTTTATGTTTTAATTTTTCAAATTTGACAAAAGTGTTTACATTTTTAACAATTTTTAACATTACTACTGACGAAGATAACTGTAAGTGTTATCGAAACGTTTAGATTGTATAATTTAAAGTACACCATTAAAAAAAACCCAAAAAAGATAAGTATTTTATTATGGTTGTAATATAGTTGCAATTTACTTGCGAAATTTAGTACTAGTCCGTAATTCTGGAGTTTTGGCTCCCCATTTTCTTGCAGACTTTCGCAGCACAGAAGCAGCAGTCATCCAACGATCTTCAACTCCAGGGTGTGTAATGGCGTATTTATTTGTACTTGGTATAATGTTAGTAGTTTTTCTAATGTCTAAGAAAATGTTTACGAATTTCAGCATTTTTCTGGTAAATAAGATGGGTACGGGCTCGCTATCTTTTCCAAAACAAAGGACACGTTTGAATGAACCACTGAAAGAGTTTGCAAGGATTTTTCTTGACTTAGCATAGGACATAGGACTTCACCTATTCTTTTTCTATTAAATACCAGTACAACGGACAAAGTACACTCTGCAAGAATTTTGTAGTTAGTTTTTGTATTTTCTCTAGCTTTCAACTTTTATAAGCTTCTTCGGCTTTTTTAAGTAAAAATTATTAGATTTTAAAATATATTCTGTTAAGGGCAACAATTTCGGGTATAGAGGCGTCATTATCTGCAAAAAAACAGATATCTTTATTTGACATGATTAGAAATTACTGAAGAAGGAGATAAAACTTACCGTTATTATAGACATTGTGCCTTATTTAAGTAATAACTTACTTAGATTCATTCTGTTACAAAAATGCACAACAAACTGCAAGAAATTGCAAACTTTCAAATGATACGTCCTACACAAGACAGATAAGGGCGACCGAGTATCGTCAAGAACGTTGACTAAATATCACAATTATATACAGAGCGGCTTAAGAAACGCGTTACATACATTTGGATTGTGAACGTTTAACAAACGTGTTACATTTGTATACTTACTTTTCTAATCCCTCTTAGATTGTTAATTAAATTATGTTTAACTTGTTCCTTTTCCTACTAAGTATACACAAATACAGTGCTTATTTCTAGTTAGTCTAGGGTTGTATGAATGTAGCTGGCCTAACAACGCCGATTGGATATATGGATATATATATATATATATATATATATATATATATATATATATGTACATTTTTTTTTCAATAAGTTATTGTCAATACAACTATATTTATTATTTTAACCGTATATTTCAGTCTCGCTTGAGGCCTTCAGTGGCTATAAAATGACATAGATTACAATTTGAAAGAATATTATAACGAAAAATATGAATGACATACCTGAAATATTATGACAACAGGTTGTTATGATTTTCTAAAATATGATTATGATTTTGGGTAAATCATCAAGATCTCTTTTGTTGTTTCATACAGTTACGTTATTAATTTTGATATGTAACATTTCTAACAGTAAACGTTTTTTGTGGTCATATTTAATGTCTCAAATTTTGGTGTAATCACAGTCATGTTTAAATTCATGTACCGGGTGAGCAAATAAGAACGGCCGTCGGCATATCTTCAGATCAGGTTACAATACAGTTTTGGGAAAAAAGATTGTATAACAAAACTGGCCTCGAGAAACACCTGGAATTTATTTATAGAATTGTATGTCCACTACTAGAGGGCGTAGTTGAATACCAAAATTTAAAAAAAGCCAAATTTGCCTAATTAAAGGGCATTATGAATAGGATAATCAATTTCTACGGAAAATTCTGCGTACTTTTTATTAAATAAGATTCAGTCTATCTTTTCAAATAAAAGGTGGGGGAGAGTGGGAACCTAGTTATAAAAAAACTTACTCTTGTTGAAAAGAGCTCTTTTCCACCAATGTAAGTGTTATATAGTCAACTTAATAAGTAACGTGCAAATTAGACGGCGGTATTTATTTTTTTTTTTAGAAATCTAGTTTTCTTTGGAAAATATTAAATTGAAGCATGCAGTTTTAACATTTGTGAAAGTAGACCAAATTAACAACAAACTGGCGAAAACCGCATGTCGATACGTTTTTTCCATCCGGATATATCTTCAGAAACGTGTAAATGGTGAACAATTAGGCTGGTTAACCTCAACGGAAATCAACATTTTTAGTCTTGTTAGAAAGACCTTACGTTCATCTAGAAGGTAGTCTTTGTTAACTTTTGACGTACATAAATTAAAAATCATTTTATTGTAAACATATAGAAAAATTCCTCTTATTAGTTTCAGTTGACCGCGATACCAAAAGTAAACAAAAAAGGGCAGGTGTACGTAAATTTTGCTACATAAAAATTGAAGTATCAGTAAAACTTGCTATTCGATATTTTTTACCAAACAATATATATTAGCAAACAAATCTGAAAACAGTTTAACCGATCTAACCATCAACAATTTAAAAAAATTACAACAAACAACTCTAAGAACGTGATTAGTGTCGCCCCAGCTGTTCAAACTGTCATCCATCATTTTCAATACCTTCCAGTCTCTGGCGGGTAGATAAACAGAAAATATGGAAATTATAGGTAGGTACTGGCTCTTAAAGATTGCGTACGCGAAACATTAATAAAATTTTATAAAATTTGTAGATAGAAATTTATAAAAAAAAGCAGGCACTTGTGTTCTCTTAACATATTTCGAACGGTGGTTTGATTTATTCCCACACGGGAAGATGGGCACTTCCTGTAGTACGCAAACGTGGAGCGATTCGAAGAAATACTCTGTTGATGTGATGTCTTTTGTTTGGGTACTGCAGCGCATAAACTCTTGAAGCCAACATGTCAAAAGCTTCTTCATTTGTAAGAATCACATTTTTCTAATTATGATATAGAAACTGATTACCTGGATAATTTAACAACTGCAACAAGACTAATAATTTTTGACATTTTCGTGTTAATCATAGCCTATTTGATTTCAACTAGTAATTTATTTAATATGTTAACTACCGTGTAACTATAAGAGTGTTAAAATATCCCTAATATGGAACTCTCAAGAAATTTTCATAATATGTGATACACATATATTTTCAAAATTTATTTACTAATATAATATTGTTTGATAAAAGTTATCAAATAACAAGTTTTACTGATATTACAATCTTTATGTAGCGAAATTTTACTAGCCTAATTGAAGTTTGTCAAAAAATATTCACCGTTTACACGTTTCTTAAGATATCTCGGGATAGGAATATAAGGTATCGACATGCGGTTTTCGCCATTTTATTGCTAATTTGGTCCACTTTCAACTTTCATAATCCATTGTTAAAACTACATGCTTCCATTTAATATTTTCCAAAGAGAACTAGATTTATGAAAAAAAAACAAATACTGCCCTCTAATTCGCACGTCACTTATTAAGTTGCGTTGAGTATATAACACTTACATTGGTGGAAAACAGCTATTTTCAACAACAGTAAATTTTCGAAGATCGATTAATCAGAATCGGTCTTACAGGCGTTTTTTCATAACTAGGTTCCGACTCTCCCTTACCTCTTAAAAAAGATAGGTTAAAACTTGTTTAATAAAAAGTACGCAGAAGTTTCCGTAGAACTTGATTATCGTATTTATAATGTCCTTTAATTAGGCAAATTTTGTAAAACTTGGCTTTTTAAAATTTTGGTATTCAATTACTCCCTTTAGCGGTGGACCAATAGTTCTATAAATAAATTGCAGGTGTTTCTCAAGGCCACTTTTGTTATAAAATTTTGTTTCCCAAGGCTGTACTATAATCCGATCTGAAGATATGGTTCTTATTTGCTTACTTGGTACATGTTTTGCCAAAGCAGTGCTCATAGGTTTTACTTTTACGTCTGATTTGTGTTGTGTTATTCTATTTTATAATGGTTGTAAAGAGGTTTCGATATATATATATATATATATATATATATATATATATATATATACTAGTTTAATTATTTACCTTTATATTAAATTTTTTATTAATAATTATTGGATTATTTGGCAATAATGAGTTACTTCAGTTTTTTGTCGATATTTAGATATTTCGTTTATTATGTTATAAAATATAAAATGAAGAACAAATAATGAAAAATGTGTCAAAATTTTGAATTTAATATGACAATGACATCTGCATGTGAACTATGATAATACTATTAAAATAATTACTTAGATATCTAGATTACAAGAATTTTTTGATTTATACAATACTAAAAGATTAGCATAACTTCTATTTTATTATAAGTTTTGTTATGAACGAATAAGTTCAAAGGTAAATATGTAATTAAAAATTATTATTAATTTTATTAAATACATAAATAAAAAGTTTACCTCCTTTACTTGAACGTACTACCTGTACTTTGCAAAGTACAGTACAGGTCGTAGGTTCAAATCCTACTCGAGGTAAACTTTTTATTTATGTTATTACATTTAGAATTTACATCAGTTCTACATACATAAAGACAAAATTTGCATCGATTGGGGCTTGAACCTTGGTGGCGCAGTTGGTAGCGCGGTACTCTAGCAAAGTACAGGTCGTAGGTTCGAATCCTACTCGAGGTAAACTGTTTATTTATGTATTTAATAAAATTAATAATAATTTTTTATTTATGTATTTAATAAAATTAATAATAATTTTTAATTAGCATTACTTCTGTTTAAATTATTAGTATCAGACTTGAAATATATAGAGTCTGAAGAAGAATTAATATAAATCATTTCTAATAATGATCTCTCTTTGTAGTCATTGGAGAAATTCACAATTCGTAAATTATTAAAATAAATTTTGTGGTATAAAGAATTTGAGTGAACTGCCAAAGCATAAACATTTCTATTTAATTTTCAATCGCTTTTAAGGAGTGATATCCTGGTTTTAAGCCAATTTGAAGTTTGTCCAAAATAACTAGAATAGCATGATTCACATTTAGTTTTGTAAATCAGATTGGATTTAATATCATTTGAGGTACTATTTTTTAATTTAGTAAAAAGATTGTCAATAGTGGTGATATTACATGGAACAATTTTAATATTTCCATTACTAAATATTTTTTTAATTTTGATACAAATTTCTGAAAAATATGGAAATATTTTCATATCTTCAGTTTTATTTTGGATTTCTTCATTATAACTATGATGCAAAATTAATTTATTAAGGAAAGATTTTGGATAATCATTTTTTATGAAAATGTTGGTTAATTTTTGATGGTTTTTTGTAATAAGGAAAGGTGAACAGTTTCATGAATTCTATTCTTTACAGCTAAAATAATATTTTTTTTTTAAATACAAAGGATCGTTAGAATAGCAATTTATAAAACTACCAGAATTTGTAGGTTTAAGGTACCAATGTAAAATAATTTTATTATCATGCTTCCTTATAACTTTGATATCTAGAAAGCAAACCCTTTTATGTGCCTCTTATATATATATATATATATATATATATATATATATATATATATATATATATATATATATATATATATATATATATATATATATATATTCAATAAAGACATTATTCGAATAACATATATATATATATATATATATATATATATATATATATATATATATATAGCAATCTCTTACAACCATTAAAAATAGAATAATACAACACAAATCAGACCTAAAAGTAAAACCTATGAGCACAGCTTTGGTCATACATGTATATAAATTTAGACATGATTTTGATTACACCAAAATTTTAGACATTGAATATAACCACAAAATCATTTACTGTTAGAAATGTTACATATCACAATTAATATCGTATAGATATATATATATATATATATATATATATATATATGTAAGAGACACATAGGAGGGTTTCCTTTCTAGATATTAAAGTTATAACGAAGCAAGGTAATAAAATTATTTTACAATGGTACCTTAAACCTACAAATTCTGGTAGTTTTATAAATTACTATTCTAACGATCCTTTGTATTTAAAAAAAAAAATTATTTTAGCTTTAAAGAACAGAATTCATGAAATTGTTCACCTTTCCTTATTACAAAAAAACCTTCAAAAATTAACCAATATTTTCATAAAAAATGATTATCCAAAATCTTTCCTTAATAAATTAATTTAAAGTACTGCAAAAACTGATAACGGGTTAGAATTTAAATTCATTTGTTTGCATGTTTAGACTGGGAATAACTCAAGGTGCATTAATAGAGGCCAGCTATCTACTAAATTAATTACCGAAACATGGTTATTATTGTCTGCTTAACACAGCATCAACTTATCTATATTGGAAAGCTTTTGTAACTGTGGCTTCATATTAGTTGAATTGAGCGGTCTATTTCCGCAGTTTTTGCTTTCATAGCGCGATCTTTCGGAAGCTGACTCTGCTTCCGTCATCAGGCTTAGTCCTGAGAAGGACTGTTTTCGCACTTGAGTCGAATTCATGTATTATGATTTTTTCCCAAGCCCTTCACTATTCTCAGATTGGAACTTGATACCTTCCACTTTTAAGTCTGACACCTTCACCGCTGAGCCGCTGAGTAGTCCGGTATATATTTTTTAGAACTTATACATATACTGCGTGGCCCAAATTTGTGGCTTTCTTCGATATCTCCCTACAGGACCGTTTTTTTAAATTAATAAAGGCCTTCATATACCATTTATGGGCATTGAAGGGGTTTACTAAAATATTAATAATCAATTAACGCTACACTACAGTATGTTTTTTTCTTTCGGCGTCCTTTTATCGAATAAATGCGCTACATTTCAAACGAATTTAATTCCGATTTTAATTACGTTTAACTACAAAAAATAGCTGTCGAACTTGTCAATTGAAAATTGAGGAAAATTCTTTTTTTTTTAATTGGATGGTATTTTTTATGATTTGTTTAGAATCAGGAAAAAATCTCTCTAAAATGATATACATTCCCTACACCTAAAGTTAATATTTTAGGAGATATATTACATATATTGAAAATTAGCAGACTATTTTACCTAGTAAATAATTTATTCTAAAAACAAATTAGTAAGTTATGCTTTATTGAAAGAAATAGGAATAAAAATAATTTGTTCAATAATCCTCAACATTATACGACGGAAAAAATCTTAATCTAGGTATAACTAAAAACTTTCCAAAATGGAAGGAAGTATTTGAAAGTACATGAGCAATAAATTATGGAAAAGATAAACGCCATCTTAGTGATCTAAAATGAAATGAGAGTAATGACAAGTTTAGCTAATGTATCTATGCTCAAATCAACAAGATTTGAGCAAGATTTATGAGTGAAGTAGAACAATAACAGTTCAGCATAACAATAAAAAAACGAATTTTACATTATCTACAATTACATCAAGAGTTGAGTTCACAAGACTAATTGGTCGAAGATACTGTAATAAATACAATAAATAATAAACAAAGTAACCTAAATAAGTAAACAATAAACTACAGTAAATGTTAAGATATATATATATATATATATATATATATATATATATATATATATATATATATATATATACGTGTGTGTGTGTGTGTTTGTTGTGTGTGTGTGTGTGTGTGTGGTGCGCGTGTGCGTGTGCGTGTGTGTGTCGTGTGCGTGCGTGTGTGTGTGTGTGTGTGCGTGTGTGCGTGTGTGCGTGTGTGTGTGCGTGTGTGCTGTGTGTGTGTGCGTGTGTGCGTGTGTGTGTGTTGTGTGTGTGTGTGCGTGTGTGTGCGTGCGCGTGCGGTGGTGCTGTGTGTGTGCGTCGTGCGTGCGTGTGCGTGTGTGTGTGTGTGTGTGTGTGTGTGTGTGTGTGTGTGTGTGTATTAAACTGTACTTAAGCTCTTTGCGCATTATGGGGATCCAAATAGGTTTCATTTCTACACTAGATTGGCTGGTTGGATTTTCTACTAGTGCTATGTATGTGGCTTTTTTGAGTTTCCGGCGAGTTGTATTCTCGTCCTTTGCTACTATCTGAATGTTATCCCATTGGATGCCGTGGACTTCGTTCCACGCATGCTCGGCGATACTTGATCTTTCTGTTTCGCGTTTTGCGGATGTTGTTATTATGTTCCTTAGTTCTCATTTTGAGTGGTCTACTGCTCTCTCCTATGTAAGCCCTGCCACATTCGCATGGCAGGTCGTGTACGGAATTCTTTGAATTCTGGTCTTCATTGTGAGGTTTGGTTTTGGTTACTATTCCCCTGAGCGTTCTTGTCGATTTTGAAGGCAGTGCGTATCTTGTATATGCTGCCTATCCTTCGTATTTTGTCTGCGGTACCCTGTATGTACCATTTTATCGCTATGTATTTAGGTTCTTGTGTTACACTTTCCTGTTTAGGTTAGGTATTAAATCGAAGTAATCATTTTCTTTAAGTATTCTAGCAATGTTTTCTTTTTCTTCTTCCATGTGCTCTTTTAAACGTCACTTTAATGAAACTTTAATCAAAATCTTTAAAAAACGCAGTTTTGGTTTTTTAGATGTTTAAATTAATAAAGCTACCAACAAGCTAACAACATAATGAAACAAGTATTGCCCAATTCCAGCGTGGGTAATGCAATACCTACATTAAGTAGCACATGTGGAGTTATTTACGTGACACATTAATAACTGTAACTCATAACATTTCGAAGTTTTCCTGTTGCGTTATGCACACCTTGTTCTGATCGTACCCCCACAACAATTGGTCCATGTGTGCGTTATACGTAGCCGCCCATCCTGCTGAAGGTATGCCTTGCGTTATTCGTAGTTCGTTTGTTTTCGACGGCAGCTGGCGAAATCTCAATTGAAATTGCCATTTATATAAAATATGGTTACTAATGTATTCAATAAAATTGCGTACCACACATTTAAACTAAACCGTGTCAATGTTGTAACATCAATTAATGGTTCTTTCAATATGTTACCAAATTTACGCTTATCCGACCAGACAATAATTTCAGAGATTTATCGATCTTGCCGTAGCTTAGTTAAATACTAGTTACGGAACTGTAGTTAACGACTCCGATCATTTTCTTACAAACGCGTTCAGTTTCCGAGCTATGCGATTCTTGAATTTCTCTTTTTTCAAATATAGTTGCATGTCAACATCTGAAACCTGAAAACGACTGTTACAGTAGTGACAAATAAATCTATATAGATTGATATAAACCTGTAGAATCTTTCGAGTCGCTCCTTCAACAAATATTTGTGAAATTGTTTCTTCAAAGTCCAAAATTATGAGGTTAATTAAAAATCATTTTATCGAAAAGTAACTTATTAAAAAAAATAATTATTAACGTATGTTTAACAGACTGCGTTGACTAATTAAAATACCTACCTTTTGGGTTTTTAAATCGTGTATTTCCCTATTGATACTTTATATAAATCTAGCGTTTCAATAACAGTTACAGTTATCGTCCTCAGTAAATTATAACATCATTAAGAATAGCTTGCTTGAATAGCTTGCTATTAATGTAGCAATTTGGTAGACGTATAAAGTCAATTATGGAATCTCATTTTAGTAAAAGATAAATGGATCCTTAGTAAATTAAATATTATTAAACTGCCTTGAAGGTGACAAATCAGCACACCCTCT